>CM076574.1:1026633754-1027233754 GCA_034641835.2 Pinus albicaulis
GGGAGATTGGCTTTCGTACATTAATTTCTTGGTTCACCAAGGTGTATATTGTAGTTCACAGTTGCTTGGTAAACCTTTATGCCTAGTTTTACCCCTTTTTGATTTATTTTTGTTGTTAATTTCTAAAATCAATTAATTGACCGCAAAACAACATCCTCCCCATGGAACAACTCCTTAGTAGGTCTTAGGTTGAGACTAATGGAAAAATTTATCGAGTTTAGCAATCAAGGAAACCCCTATGATGGGAATCTCGGTCCTTTTCCTTATTTTGGAAATATTGATACTCCTTATATGGCAACATTGTCCCTTCCTATATTTACCATTGGTTTTCTAGTTTGGTTTTTTTCGACCCCTATGGTTATGAATGTCCAAACTGCTTCTTAACTAGGTTCTCCTCCACCTAAACAATATCGACCTTAAGTTGATCCTAAAGTTGGCCCTTTTCCTTCTTCACCTATTGTTTATAAATCCCTTTATTCTTGCTCTCCTAGTGAAAATCTTGATTCTAGTAACCAAGAAGCTAAGAATAAGAAGAAGAGAATGAAGAAGAAGAATCAAAATAAGTAAGGGGGAAACCAAGAAACCATTTCTACCAATGCAACTAGTATGAAGGAACCTTCCAATCAACCCCATAAATTTAAATTCCCTTGCAAGTTATGTAAGGGTGATCACCTTCTTATATATTTTCTTGGTATTCCCAAGATATTAGAAGTGTGGTCCACAGGCTCACATCAACCTATGTCATCAGCCTCTGGAGATCATGCCGGTGACAAAGCATCAACTAGTGATAGTAAGGTCCATGGGAAAAAGGGTAAAATCAAATTTCCGTATAATTTTTGTGAAGGGAATCATCATATTCACCTTTTTCCTTATATGGATGAAGCCTCAAAAACGTTCGAAAACCTTAAAACTTCTCAGACCTTTCTTCTATCTGGTTATCAAAAGCTTTCCCATGATCCTCCATTAGTTGATGAAGTGATTGATCCAAATCAAATAAATCTCACTCTCTCTGAACGTGAATCCCTTGAATCCCATTGAGAAAATGGTTGACTCGATTTTACCTTTAATCAATTATACCTTTCCTGTAAAGAGTAAACTTCTTACCGCTCATGTTCTTCTGGTTTCTTCAGGTTCCAATGAACTTTGGGGAAATCCTCTCGTTCCCACGGTATGGGGGGAAAATATTCCCATTCCCATAGCACAAGGGGGCAGTTCACCCATTCCAACGACACCCCCTCCAAGTAGTATGGTCACTTCCTTTGATTGGAGTTGACTAGCAGGATATCGTCTTCCTTCTTACGTGCCCATTCAGATCACAGTACAGGCTTATAATATACCCGTATCTGGCACAATCATAAACAAAGGCACATGAGTTAGTATTATTTCCTCAACTACTTGTTAAGCTTTACGTTCTCTACAACTTGTGCCCGTTACCCAGAATTTGTTGGTTTTTAACAGAGGAACCAATCAACCATTAGGGATTCTTCCTAAGTTGCATATTACTTTGGGAGGGAAAACTGTCTATATCGATGGGATGTTTTTCCAAGGCCGTTTGGATTTTAATTTACTCATTGGTCGTGACTATGTTTATGTCAAGGGAGATCTTGTCTCTTCTTTCTTTTGTGTCATATGTTTCCCGCATGAAGGAGGAATCACAACCATTGATAAAATTTCATACATTGGTCCTAATTCAACTCCCAATAAACCAAATTCCCTAAATGGTTCTTATATGCAAGTGGTGTCTCCCCCTCCACGGGTTAATTATGTGGAAACCTGTTCCATGCCCACATCTACTAATGATCTAGTCAATGATATTATTTCCATTAGATCCCTTCATATGTATCCCTTTGAGAGAATTTTTCTCCCTTATGATGGGAACCTCTTGTATTATGGGCCATGAGCAAGGTCTTAGGAGAAAATTTCATTTTCTTGTTTCAAGATCCTTAATAAATGAAACAAGGTATCCAGAGCACAATTCCTTTTCTTTTGTCAAGCTTGTTAAAAAATGAAACAAGCACTTATGAGGATAGTTATTTTACTATGTCGACCTCGTTAAAAAATGAAATAGGTTCTTAGGAGCAGAGTTCCTTTTCTTGTGTCAAGCTCCTTCAAAAATGAAACAACGTTTCTAGAGTAGAGTTCCTTTTCTTGTGTCAATCTCCTTAAAAAATGAAGCAAGGTCATCAGAGCATAGTTCCTTTACTTGTGTCAAGATCATTAAAAAATCAAATAAGGTCTATGACCATAGTTATTTTCCTATGTCAAGCTCATTAAAAAATGAAACATATTCCCTTTCAATATGATTCTTTGATTAGATCTCGTAAATTCCTAGTCGAGTATTTCACTTGATCTCGTAAATGAACCTTCATTCCATCCACCTGTTAGTACCCAATAGTCTATTTAGGTGAATGAAATAAAGTTTGGGGGGAATGTACCTCAAATTGAGTCATTATGATGGGGGCATGCAAACTTATTCTAAGCATATTTTGTCTCCATTTCAAGCTTGTGTAAAAATGAAACCACTCTCAAGCATAAGTTTTCCTCATGTTTCAAGCTTGTGAAAAAATGAAACCAATTTCAAGCATAGTTTCCCACGTTTCAAGTTTATGTAAAAATGAAACCATTCTCATTTTATTCTCATTATTTCCATTTTCATCAGCCTATTTCTACCAGATGATCCTTGGTGTTCTCATTCCATTGTTCAATTCTCAGCAATAGCCACGAAAGTCCCTAAAAGATGAACCGGTCACATTAAAGTTATATGCCAAGTAGCAAGTGTCAAATCAAATCAGGCCGAAAGGGAAAAAGGGTGGTAAAGCGCACATATATTGACACCAATGGATAAATGGCACTAAGTGAGGAGAGGCGGAACAATAGTTGATGACTGGCACAAAGGTAAGGGAGACATGCCTTTACAGATCAACTCATATACGGGAGAAGGCCTTTGATTATACATGACGGCAGAACGTAGAAATTCCGAGGGGGTCAAGCCGTGGGGAAAGGACAAGGCCCTTACCCCCGCAGACTTGCGACACGTGGCAAGACTTCACGACGGAGAAATAGTAACAGGGTTGGGCCAAGAGATTCTGTATCGTGGTGGAGTTAAGGTGGGCCCGCTCAGGTGAGGACGATAAGCGTTAGTCCGGCAAAGGGGAAGTCCTACGTGTTAAAAAGTGGATAGCGCACATGGAACAACGGTAAGGTAAGTCCATTAGGACAGCTGGTACTAAGGCCCGTACCAGCTTTTAACCCGACACGAGGCGCTCACCTATATCTAGATTTACCCAATCCCCACGCACCACGTGTCTCAGTGTCAGTGTCCTTACGACACTTGCCCTCTGTTCTCTTACACTTTCACCTTTTAACCTAAACAGTCCTCCCGAATGGTAAAAACTCTCGTATTCCTCTCTGGTAAATTATTTTCAGGTAGTTTTCCACGGCGATTACCAAGTAGGGAAGAACGCCGGGTTTGTCCAAGTCACTATCACAGTTCCCCTCGTCGTTTTCCCAAGCATTGTCACCCTCTGCTTAGGTAATCCATTTTCCGATTTTGTTTCATTATTTTTCCCTTTCTCTCTTTTCCGAATTGTTGAATAACTGCCATGGGGAGAGGGACGCCCAAGAAGAACGAGCCTGAAACCCCCTAACTCCATGAGTCTAGAAATCCTCCTGGTTTCGAGCCCCTTCGTGACTTGCAAGCGGGTATCTGTGACCCAAAATACCCTTTCGATATACGGAACATCAAGCCCCTACTGTTCGGCCGCCACTGTAAAAGTGCTGATCGTTTCCGAGTTGTCACGTCCGGCTTGTATCACTACATTACCCCCCAAGTCCATTCCTGTGTCGATTTTATTGTCTGGCTTAGAGACTCTTACGATTCACATCGTGATGCCTTCATTTCCCCTCAGGGTAGCATAATCTTCTCCCTTTCTCCCGATATTATAAGGCAGGCTCTTCGTTTCCCTCCCAGTGATGCCTCCTTCAGTTTTAAAGACGAAACCTTGCTCGCACAGTTTAATAAACTGTCGAAGGAAGCCCGCCGTGCCTTCATAGCTGCCATAACAGTCGATCAGGCGACGGCCCTACCTACGGTTGAGCCTTTCCCATTGAGTCTGTTTAATGAAGAGGTCCGACCAGTCCTGTCCCTCATTGCCGGCCTCCTGGGAGAAGGGACCCCTGAAGACAGTTCCTAGGTATGCATTCGATTCTTGTGGCTTATGACTCAGAATGGGGTTACACTGGATATTCCAGGTTTCCTGTCTTTTACCATCCGGAACCAATTTCGGGAGCTGGCCAAGGCCCGAAAGTTTCGTTTTTGTTCGTTGGTTTTCTACCTCTTCCTATTCCAGCATGCAGACAAGTTTAATCATTTGGGGCTGGACCGGATGTATTCTGAAAATTCTCAGCCCAGGCCAGTCTTCGACTGGAATTTCTCCGTTCGTCAATTGCCTAAGGGGGAGGGTTACATCAGTTTCGTGAATACCTTCATGTCCATTGCTTACACCATCATTCACGATGCACCTTCCCCTAGGGTTTTCCCAGAGATGAAGCGCTGGTTACAGGCTGGGAAGTACCAGTGTACCGGCGATTGGTTTCTATCAGAGGAGTATACTGAAATCCATGTCTATGGAGCCGAAGTAGCCCCCTACCAGCTCCCAGCTTTTCCTGTCCGACGAGTCTACGCCCTTGAATACATCCGGCAAGCCCTCAAGGCTGACCAGCTTCATTTCGTCCCCGCTAAGAAAGGCTACATCCTGAAGCTTCCCGACCATATTGGCCCCTTTGTTGTAAATTCTAGATATGCCCTCCCGATTGTTGAGAAAATATTGCAGAACTTGGATCTGAAATTAGGGGAGAGTTGGGCTTATGACCCACGGGAAATTATCTCAAATAAAAGAAAGAGAAACAGGTCTGCGCCCTACGTTCAGGAATCCAGGCCATTTCTGGAGTGGAAGGCTAATTATGAGGTCTGGCCTATGTTTTCGCAGATGGAGACGGACTCGTCTGCCACGGGAGAAGAAGAAGAGGTGAACAAAGGGGGCAATGAGCAGGAAGAACGGTATTCCCCAAGACGCCTACACCAAGAGGCAAAGGGTGACGGCACTGGTGAACGAGGTCATCGGGGAGGATAGTTACGGAGCCCCTCGCGAAATTTGGAGAATGTGATAAGAGCAAGGCGAGGGATAATCGGATTAAGAGACACGCCTCCTGCGACTACTGCCCCGAAGTCACTCGGTGTCATCGAGCCTCCTCCGAAGACAAAAGAAAAGGGAGCTGACCAATAAAACCGTCGAACAAATATAGGCCGAACTAGGAGGTTTTGTTGAGAAATATCACACGAGAATCTACTTACTCGGTTAATGCGGACAACGAAGACACGGTGCTTTCCATGGCGAGAACTGTCTGGACCCGAATTCGGACGTCCCTAGCTACAAGGTGATTGAATTGGTTGTCGACATGAAGAAGGTTCCAGTACAGGACTTAAATGACCTTTTCCAGACAATCTGCGACATGATGAAGGATAAGATTTCGCAGATCACCCTTGCCCTAAAGAAGACAGAGCAGAAATTCGACGACCTGAACAACTCTTTTTCCGCAGAACAGAGTGCTTGTCGTGCTAACGCACATCAGGTGCGCGTCCTTAGAGAGCAGATTAAGAATTCAGACGACGGAGGGAAGGGAATGCAAGCGGCATTAATAGCCAAGGTGGAGAAGGATATTTCAGCGGCTAGGAAACGGTCTGGCATACCGGCTTCACATCCGATCCAGACCGATGAACTGGTGCACGTGGAGGAGGAGAAAAACGAGCTGATGGCCAAGCTTTCCAGAGAGAGAGAGAAGAAAGAAAAAATGGTCAGAAGAATGGAAGATCTGGAGAGCAGAGCTACCGAGCTGCACACCCGCTGGGACACACACAGTTGTCATGCAACCGAGACATCAAGTGGGACGAGTCGGCAACGCGGCACAACCTGCCGGCTGCTGGCCGGGGTAAGTGCAGGAAGCAAACAACGGCTTGATTAATTTGACCGAGCAAAAAGGTGGCTAAAGGGCGGGCGCCACACAGGCAGAGATGAACTATTGAAGGGCACGAAGAAGTGGAGGAAGAAGGAAACTGGTGGCAGCTGTGGAAATCATCGGTGATGGCGGTGGAGTATAGAGAAGCATCACCCAGCCAGGAGCCGGAAGCACGATGCGGTCGAGATATAATCGTGGCGTGGTGAGCATTCTGAGTTCTAACGATGATAGGAGAGCTAAAATCTACCCTTCCATACCTTAATAGGCGATTGCAGGAGGCCGGGGATAATCTGCCAACTAGAGCCCGACATGCCGGAATTTATATATCTTTTCTCTATACACTGAGAGCGAATGACGTGGTAAAACATGACATACCCAGCAGATTTATGGAAATCAATGAATGTCGGAAAATTATAGAGAAAGAGGAGGCTCGATCGGCAGCTTCAAAGGCTCTCCAACGGGTCGCAGACACTGTGGAACAGTTCAACAAGGTATGGAACGAAATCACCACTGCTGGCCTCCCTTCATGTTGGGAACCAAACGCTCCTGCCGTACTAATGCACCCCGACAAATACACAGCACTTCTAGAGGCAGAACGGGATCGGTCAGATCTTCAGATGGGCAAAGGAACTCAGCTTAAAGCTACTACCATCATCACAGCCCTACAGAAGGAGTTTAGTCTCCTCCACATGATCCGGTACCATCTCCCCACCCACGCAGACATCCACACCTTCGGCGAGGCATTTACCAGGGTGGAGAGACTCTCAGAGATGTCAGAGCCAAATCCAGAAAGCCAACGGAGGTTAACGCAGTTCCTGGCTCAGCATGCCAGTCCTTCCACCGATGTACCTCCTCCGGCGTCTACTACAGCCTCGACCCAACAGCTTTCATGACACATTATGTTTCATTCATGACATGGCCTTAACGGCCTTTACTTTCATTTCAGTTATGTTTGATTTAAATTTAAGTGGGCGGTTTTCTTCCCACTCTTGCATTTTACTTTTACCTTGGTATGATGATCTACATTTTGGTTTTAATTTTGGCCGGGAACTGTTCGCATGATGGAAGGATTGTTTTCCCCATCATCACCATTTGGTTTTGATAATGATTGATAACAATTTTGAGCATGCGAAAGATATTTCAAATATCTTCTCGGCGAAAAGAAATGAATAGAAAATTTATATAATACAGGAAAAAGAATGAAACAAGGTTCCACTTCTTCAGAAAATTGATTGTATTAGAATTTCCTGTGTGTCTGCTTTGTGAAAAATTCGGATACTGCCCGGAGGAGCCCATCGGGTCTCAATAATAAGAAGCTTCACTGTAATAAGGATTCCGGACACGGTTGTATGGTAGTGTGTGTGTCTCTCTATTGTTAGTTTCATCTATGCTCATCTCTCTTATATTACATCCTGGAATGCGAGTGTCTTTTGTCTTTTGATATGAACTTATCGTGTTGATACTTATGTCAGTAGCAGTTTGACACTTTAAATGGCTCAGGAGTAATGTATTTTTCCATATGCATTTCACTCGTATTTCTACTATGTTGGTTGTATTGAAATGATATTAACGAAAGCTCTTGGTATGTGTGGATTCTTAGATATTTAAGCCCATTTGTATGCCATGAAGTTCTCCTTAGTATCATCTATGTGACAGCCGATATCCCCTTCTCGCTATACAGCTTCGCTATTGTTTATACTTACTTTCTCTGCCATATGTCGTGAATCTGGCCCTCATTATGTTGATCTGTCTTACAATTGTCTGAAGCAGCAGTATCTGAATATTAGCATTTCATTCGTTCAGCGTTATTTAAAATGCCTCAAACTGTCCGAAGTTCTGGTTCCATTTTAGTTTCTTTTCTGTTTCAAAGAAGGTAGTGTAAGAGCTCTGTCATGTTAAGGGATGAAACGTTGTCTTAAATATCCTGCTCTCTACACCTCCTAAGATGTCCTAGGCACTGGTCTATAACAACTCTAGGCTGTCTCTAGGAGTTACAACATCTTTTTGGCGCCGTTGCCGGGGACCGAAGTTGAAAAGATTTAAGTCCCTGGGCCTCGACAAATCCTGTCCACTCTTCAGTTAGGTGAGCACGAAGAGTTGTGAGTTGTGCATACCTCACCTTGGCGACTCCACATTTATATTTCAGATAAACCTATTTGCAGTCCTGGCTCCCCGAAAGCCACACCTAAGGTCAGATACTTCACAGTCAAAGACACCTTCTGTGTCTGACCCAGAGCGAATCCTTCACAGAAGAGGCTGGAGAGAAAGACCACCAGTTCATACCGATATTCCGGAGTTTTCCCTCGAAAACTTCCCGTATCTTCGGCCCTCCTCTTCTCAGGTCGCCCAAATACAAAGCTCTAACCCTATTATAAGAGATACTGGCTATTACTCTGATAGCCCTTACCGAGAAGGTACCCGTATCAAAGACGAAGCTGAGTCTAGTTGTACTCCACATTATTCTTTTCATCCTACCCCTGAAGTTGAAGAGGTCGAAGAGATCACTGAACTGTCTGCTGTTAACAGCCCTATCTCCTCATCAAGTCCTCAAGCCGCTGATCACTATATTCCCATCATTATTCATACTCAACTCACAACACCTCCTCCACCTCGCATTGCTCAAGCTCTCATCCTACCTCCGCCTCCCCCGATGGCGAATGTACCCGGCTTTTTACAAAACAGGTATGCTCCTTTACAGCTGCCTGCAGTGTTAAATGATATGCCGCAGGACTATTTGAAGATTCTACCCCGATTCAATGGGGAGAATGGTGTCGATGCTCACAAGCATGTTGAAATCTTCTGCTCTTTCGCAGAGAACTTTAATGTGGAACATCTGGATGTGGTTCTGAGGTTGTTCGTGCAGTCCCTTGATGGAGAGGCTAGAAAGTGGTTTAAGTCTCTTGCAGTTGATTCCATCAACACCTGGGAGGCTATGGAACAAGCTTTTGTGAAAAAGTGGGGAGATAGGAAAGATCATGGGGATACCTTAACCGAGTTCAACACCCTTAAAAAGAAACACAATGAAGGGGTATCAGAATTCATCAGAAGATTTAACAAATTGTATTACAGCCTCCCAGCTGAGATGAAACCCCATCAGACCACTGCCAAGGTCGTTTTTGTAGCAGCATTTGATTCCGAGTTTGGCTTCTCACTAAGGGAGAGAAAGCCAACCTCTCTTGATGATGCACAGACTGATGCATTGGAAATAGAAGCAAACTTTGTCTCGACTGGTAAGACCAAAGTAAAGCAAGAACATGATATCAGAAGAAGAAGCAAGGAAGAAGTGTCCACTTCAAGTCAGGATAGAGACTCAGCAAATGATAAGATCGAAGAGATGAATAAAATGATCAAGAACCTCTCTAGCAAGTTGGTCAAGCTAGAGATGGAAGCCAAAAGTTCTCCACCAAAGAACTTTCAGAATGCTCCAAATAGAGGGTTCAACCCTCAATACAGGAAACCTCCCTTGCAGATACTGCAGAGGGGGCAGAAGGAGCCACAAGACCAAGTACCGCACCCTTTGTACTTGGAAGGACAAATGGAGGCTTCCCCCGAAGACTCCTCTTATGAGCAAGATGAAACATGTCCGGTTTTCTCAGACAGCGATGAAATAGAGTGTCCTGTCCAAGGAAGTGAGGAGGATGCATTGCAACCTCACTCAGAAGCGAAGGATAATGAGGATGCCGAAGAGCCAGAAATCGATGACTACTGCAAACAGTTTGTTGATTTCATGCAAGCTCAGTTCAACAGGAAATATGACCTCAGGTCCTCCAGGAAAAGGACCCGCACTCAAGATGAAGAGGAAGATGCACCCCGGAGATCAGCACCTGCACAGAAAGAGGCCAATACCAAAGAATCTTCTGATAGAGGTAAGAAGCCCCTTTACCAACCTTTGCAAGATGATAGTCACATACCTTCCTCCTCTCAAGTAGCTGTGTCTCCTGTGAATAAAGTTCCCATTAAAGACGTCAAGTCTGCCTTGCCAAACAAAGAGTCCAAAGAAAAGGAAGTCCAGATAGAAAAGCCCTTGTCTGCCTTCAGTTTGCAAAAGGAACTTGAAAAGGTCAAAATCCCTGTCCCTCTGTCGGAATTGTTGAAGCAGCCTGCATATCAGTCACAAGTCTCCTCTTTCATTTCAGCTCCTGAAGTCTCACACATTCCAGACAGTCTTAATTTGCAAGAAGAGAGGCCTATGGTAGTGTTTGGCCCCCATGTCGAGGAATTGGACCCCTCTACTCCTCCTTTCTATGTTTCCCTAGTAATCCATGATTTACTATTACACAACTGTATGTTGGATTCAGGGGCATCCCACAATTTGATGCCCCTTTCTGTCATGGAGCAGTTGGGTCTCCAAATCACCCGTCCATATAAAGACCTCTACTCCTTTGACTCCAAAAGAGTGAAGTGCTTGGGCATGATCAAGGACCTAGCAGTCACCTTGGCTCAGATTCCTGCCAAGAGTGTGGTAATGGATATCGTAGTAGCTGACATCCCAGCTCGCTTCGGCATGCTGTTGTCTAGGTCTTGGGGGACCAGAATTGGAGGGTCAATCAAGCTGGATCTGTCCTACGCCACCATCCCTGTCTTTGGGGGTCAAGAAAGGAGATTGTACCGAGAAACTAGGTTTGTCAAGATAGTCACAAAAGCAGGAGATTCAGTAAACTCCCCAGTTTACAGTAGAGATGGAGATTTTTCCTGTCTAATGTTGGAGGAAGATCAGGAATATGCTCATGAACCTACATTTTGTCAGATAAAGACTGAGCTATCAGAGCAGGACCGTGGATCTGATATCTGGACACTCCACTTTGATGGAGCCAATTCCAGAGAGGGAAACGGGGCTGGAGTGTTGCTTATCTCACCCATGGGTCAATGGGTCCCCCTCTCTTTCAAATTAGAATACGAGGCCACGAATAATGTGGCTGAATACGAGGCACTCATATTGGGGTTACAAACAGCAAGAAGCATGAAGATCCAAGGTCTAAAGGTGATGGGAGACTCAGAGTTGGTGGTGAGGCAGGTGAGAAATCAGTGTCAAGCGAAGCATCCGAGGCTAAAGGCCTATAGAAACGAAGTGTGGGACCTTGTGGAAAATTCCTTTCTGGCATTTAACATTCAGTTTATGCCCAGGGAGCACAACAGAATGGCAGACTCCTTGGCTGTGGCTGCTAGTACATTCCGCCCACCTCAGAACCCTCTTCTGAGATACGAAATTGAGGTAAGATACAGGCCTTCAATTCCTGATAATGTCAAGCACTGGCAGGTCTTCGAAGATGAGGAGCAGGTGAAGAGGTTTTTGGAGACTGTGGGGGAGTTTTCAAACTTAGAGATCGACAATTGTGAAGAGGAAGAAGTCGAAGACATTCCGGGGGACAAGCTAGAAGAGAAGATAGCTGGTCACAGATTCCTACAGCTAAAGGGAAATGTCATTCCCCGAGGGTTGGTACCTCTGGAAAGGCTGTTCAATAAGGATGATGTCCCATTATAGCCAAACAAAATGGTGACTGAGGACCAGGTTGAAGATCTGAATCTGGGCACGAAAGAAGATCCAAAGATTGTGAAGCTGTCGAAGAAAGTCCCAGATGAATATAAACCATTGTACCAAAAGCTGTTTAAAACCTACAAAGACGTATTCACCTGGTCATATCAAGATTTGAAAACCTTTGATATCGGTGTGATGCAGCACAAAATTCCATTGAAAGCCGATGCAAAACCCCACAAGCAAAAGCTCCGGCAGATCAATCCCCTGTTGTTACCATCGATTGAGCAGGAAATAAAAAAGTTACTGAAGGCTAAAATTATAGTGCCACTAAGGTATTCTGAATGGGTGGCCAATTTAGTCCCAGTACGCAAGAAGAACGGTGAAATCAGGTTGTGTGTGGATTTTAGAAACATGAACAGGGCATCTCTAAAAGACAACTATCCACTACCAAAGATGGATCATATTCTGCAAAAGGTGGTAGGGGCCTCTAGAATGTCCATGATGGATGGGTTCTCGGGCTATAATCAAGTGGCCGTATTCCCGGAGGACCAGGAAAAGACAGCCTTCACCACGCCCTGGGGAACATTTATGTATGCCAGGATGCCATTCGGACTGATCAATGCAGGGGCTACGTTTCAGAGAGCGATGGACATAACTTTTGTGGGAGAACAGGATAAGTTCCTGGTGGTGTACCTAGATGATATAACGGTCTTTTCAAAGGATGATGTCGAGCATGTTCGGCATTTGCAGAAGACTTTTGAGAAATGCAGGAGGTATGGACTCTCTCTCAACCCTCAGAAATCTTTCTTTGCATTAGAAGAGGGTAAACTCCTAGGACATATAGTAACTAAAGATGGGGTCAAAATCGATCCTAAGAGGGTAGAAGCTATAAATGGTATCTCTCTCCCCAGAAACAAGAAAGAAGTACAGGTATTCCTAGGACGGATAAATTTTCTCAGAAGATTCATTCCCAATTATGCCGAAATAGTTAGACACATCACAGATATGTTAAAGAAGGACAATGAGGTAAAATGGGCACCAGAATCAAGGCAGGCCTTTGCCAGGATCAAGACTGCATTTGCTGAAGCTCCAGTATTGGCAAAGCCTGACTTCACTGAACCCTTCATGATTTTCTCTTTTGCATCACCTCACACGGTGGCGGGGGTCCTACTACAGAAGAATGGGGATGGGTATGAGCAACCCATTGCTTTCTTTAGTCAAGTTCTTCATGACGCAGAGCTGAAATACAACATACTTGAGAAGCAAGCTTATGCCTTGGTAAAGTCCTTGAAGGCCTTTCGCATGTACATTTTACAATCTCATGTGACTGCTTTTGTACCCGCAGCAGCAGTTAAGGACATCCTAGTGCAGGGAGACAGTGAAGGCAGAAGGGGGCGGTGGATTGCGAAGATACAAGAATATGACTTGGATATAAGGCCCACCAAGTTAATTAAAGGACAGGGGCTAGCGAAGATTTTATCAGAATCGAACCACCAAGCCCTGGGCATCCACTTATCCATGATCGCAGATGAAGCATCTGAGGAACAGACAGGGAGGCCAGAAGTGGAAATGGAAACTCAAAAAATACAGATGAAGTACCTCACTAGCCCCTGGTACAAAGAAATTGTTGAATACCTCCTGACACTCAGCTGCCCACCCAGCTGTGACAAGTCCAAATACAGAGCCTTGAGGCTTAAATCTCAAAAATACGCCGTGGCTAATGGACAGTTATATTGGAGAGATCCGTCAGGCATACTGCTGTTATGTCTCATCGAAGGGGAGGTAGGGAACATCATAACCGAGTTCCATGAGGGGATCTGCGGAGGGCATTACAGCTGGAGGAGCACAGCCCAGAAAATTTTGAAGGCCGGGTTCTACTGGCCTAAACTATTTGGAGATGTCTTCACTTGGGTTAGAGCCTGTGACAAATGCCAAAAGTTTGCCGAGAAACAGAAGCTAGCCGCTTTACCCCTGATTCCTGTGCACGTTGATGAGCCTTTTAAGCAATGGGGTATTGACTTCATAGGTGAGATCCACCCTCCCTCCAGTGGGCAGCACAAATGGATTTTGACTGCTACAGATTACTTCACCAAGTGGGTGGAGGCCATCCCCGCATGAAATTCTACAGATACAGTGGTCATAAAATTCTTAGAAGAGAATATCATCTCAAGGTTTGGATGTCCTGCCAGAATAGTCACGGACAATGCTCAGGCTTTTAAATCTGTTAAGATGGTGAATTTCTGCCAACAGTACAACATCACTCTGGGCCACTCCACAGCTTACTATCCCCAGGGCAATGGTCTTGCCGAGTCATCAAACAAAACACTGGTCAGAGCACTGAAGAAGACAATAAATGAGAACCAGAGAAATTGGGACTCTCAGCTGAAGTTTGCTCTATGGGCTAACAGGATAACCAGTAAAAGGGCAACAGGGAAGTCGCCTTACGAACTAGTATACGGACGAGCAGCTGTATTCCCCATACAGTTGGCTCTACCTGTGGCTCGTTTCATGGAGGAGACTCAGGAAGAAGCTGATGGCCCGACTAGAAGAATCAATCAATTGATTGAACTGGAGGAAACGCGCGTTCAGGTGAACCAGAGGCTGGTGGACTATCAAGAGAAGATGAAAGATTTGTTTGACCAGCACACCAAAGACAGGAAGCTGCAGGTGGGGGATTTAGTGCTCCGATGGGATGTACGCAGAGTTGACAAAGGCAAACATGGTAAGTTTGACCCCCTTTGGTTCGGTCCTTTCAAGATCGCAGAGCAGGGAGGAAATAATACATTCAAGCTGGAAAATTTACAGGGGGATCTGTTGGAAGCCCCTGTGAATGGGCAATTCCTCAAACCATACTTCCAATTCTGAAGAAGGCTGGAAAGCCTGACTGTATTATATTGTATAATAGTTGCTATTTCGTTTTGTTTGTTTATCATCAGTTACAGACATGTCATGAAGATCTGTACACGGCACAGCTCTAGAAACTGAAAAGTGTTGTTCAAAGAAGGTCTACAGGCGGTCTGCGTAGTTCTCGACACGTTCGAGGAGAAACGTGTCGTCCCCAGGTGGAGCCAATGTTGTTCAACTCTCAGCAATAGCCACGAAAGTCCCTAAAAGATGAACCGGTCACATTAAAGTTATATGCCAAGTAGCAAGTGTCAAATCAAATCAGGCCGAAAGGGAAAAAGGGTGGTAAAGTGCACATATATTGACACCAATGGATAAATGGCACTAAGTGAGGAGAGGCGGAACAATAGTTGATGACTGGCACAAAGGTAAGGGAGACATGCCTTTACAGATCAACTCATATACGAGAGAAGGCCTTTGATTATACATGACGGCAGTACGTAGAAATTCCGAGGGGGTCAAGCCGTGGGGAAAGGACAAGGCCCTTACCCCCGCGGACTTGCGACACGTGGCAAGACTTCACGACGGAGAAATAGTAACAGGGTTGGGCCAAGAGATTCTGTATCGTGGTGGAGTTAAGGTGGGCCCGCTCAGGTGAGGAAGATAAGCGTTAGTCCGGCAAAGGGGAAGTCCTACGTGTTAAAAAGTGGATAGCGCATATGGAACAACGGTAAGGTAAGTCCATTAGGACAGCTGGTACTAGGGCCCGTACCAGCTTTTAAACCGACACGAGGCGCTCACCTATATCTAGATTTACCCAATCCCCACGCGCCACGTGTCTCAGTGTCAGTGTCCTTACGACACTTGCCCTCTGTTCTCTTACACTTTCACCTTTTAACCTAAACAGTCCTCCCGAATGGTAAAAACTCTCGTATTCCTCTCTGGTAAATTATTTTCAGGTATTTTTCCACGGCGATTACCAAGTAGGGAAGAACGCTGGGTTTGTCCAAGTCACTGTGACAGTTCCCCTCGTCGTTTTCCCAAGCATTGTCACCCTCTGCTCAGGTAATCCATTTTCCGATTTTGTTTCATTATTTTTCCCTTTCTCTCTTTTCCGAATTGTTGAATAACTGCCATGGGGAGAGGGACGCCCAAGAAGAACGAACCTGAAACTCCCCAACTCCATGAGTCTAGAAATCCTCCTAGTTTCGAGCCCCTTCGTGACTTGCAAGCGGGTATCTGTGACCCAAAATACCCTTTCGATATACGGAGCATCAAGCCCCTACTGTTCGGCCGCCACTGTAAAAGTGCCGATCGTTTCTGAGTTGTCGCGTCCGGCTTGTATCACTACATTACCCCCCAAGTCCATTCCTGTGTCGATTTTATTGTCTGGCTTAGAGACTCTTACGATTCACATCGTGATGCCTTCATTTACCCTCAGGGTAGCATAATCTTCTCCCTTTCTCCCGATATTATAAGGCAGGCTCTTCGTTTCCCTCCCAGTGATGCCTACTTCAGTTTTAAAGACGAAACCTTGCTCGCACAGTTTAATAAACTGTCGAAGGAAGCCCGTCGTGCCTTCATAGCTTCCATAACAGTCGATCAGGCGACGGCCCTACCTCCGGTTGAGCCTTTCCCATTGAGTCTGTTTAATGAAGAGGTCCGACCAGTCCTGTCCCTCATTGCCAGCCTCCTGGGGGAAGAGACCCCTGAAGACATTTCCTGGGTATGCATTCGATTCTTGTGGCTTATGACTCAGAATGGGGTTACACTGGATATTCCAGGTTTCCTGTCTTTTACCATCCGGAACCAATTTCGGGAGCTGGCCAAGGCCCGAAAGTTTCGTTTTTGTTCGTTGGTTTTCTACCTCTTCCTATTCCAGCATGCGGACAAGTTTAATCATTTGGGGCTGGACAGGATGTATTCTGAAAATTCTCAGCCCAGGCCAGTCTTCGACTGGAATTTCTCCGTTCGTCAATTGCCTAAGGGGGAGGGTTACATCAGTTTCGTGAATACCTTCATGTCCATTGCTTACACCATCATTCACGATGCACCTTCTCCTAGGGTTTTCCCAGAGATGAAGCGCTGGTTACAGGCTGGGAAGTACCAGTGTACCGGCGATTGGTTTCTATCAGAGGAGTATACTGAAATCCGTGTCTATGGAGCCGAAGTAGCCCCCTACCAGCTCCCAGCTTTTTCTGTCCGACGAGTCTACGGCCTTGAATACATCCGGCAAGCCCTCAAGGCTGACCAGCTTCATTTCGTCCCCGCTAAGAAAGGCTACATCCTGAAGCTTCCCGACAATATTGGCCCCTTTGTTGTAAATTCTAGATATGCCCTCCCAATTGTTGAGAAAATATTGCAGAACTTGGATCTGAAATTAGGGGAGAGTTGGGCTTATGACCCACGGGAAATTATTTCAAATAAAAGAAAGAGAAACAGGTCTGCGCCCTACGTTCATGAATCCAGGCCATTTATGGAGTGGAAGGCTAATTATGAAGTCTGGCCTATGTTTTCGCAGATGGAGATGGACTCATCTGCCACAGGAGAAGAAGAGGAAGTGAACAAAGGGGGAAATGAGCAGGAAGCTGGTACTTCCGGAGCGCCACCACCCAAGAGGCAAAGGGTGGCCACTAGTGAAGCCGAGGTCATCGGGGAAGGGATAATTCTGGAGCCCCTCGCGAAATTTGGAGAGTATGATAAGAGCAAGGCAGGGATAGTAGTTCTAAGAGATAGCACCGCCTCCTCTGACTACACTGAAGTCACTCAGGCCATCATCGAGCCTCCTGATTCGAAGACAAAAGAAAGGGAGCTGACCAATAAAACCGTCAGAGACAAATATAGGGCCGAACTAGGAGGTTTTGTTGAGAAATATCACACCAGAATCTCTGCCTCGGTTAATGCAGACACTGAAGACCTGGTGCTTTCCATGGCCGAGGCTATCCTGGACCCAAATTCGGACGTCCCTAGCTACAAGGTGATTGAATTGGTTGTCGACATGAAGAAGGTTCCGGTACAGGACCTGAATGACCTTTTCCAGACGATCTGCGACATGATGAAGGATAAGATTTCGCAGATCACCCTTGCCCTAAAGAAGACAGAGCAAAAATACGACGTCCTGAATAACTCTTTTGCCGCAGAACAGAGTGCTAATCGTGCTAACGCACACCAGGTGCGAGTCCTTAAAGAGCAGATTAAGAATTCAGATGACGGAGGGAAGGGAATGCAAGCGGCATTAATAGCCAAGTTGGAGAAGGACATTTCAGCGGCTAGGAAACGGTCTGGCATACCGGCTTCACATCCGATACAGACCGATGAACTGGTGCACGTGGAGGAGGAGAAAAACGAACTGATGGCCAAGCTTTCCAGAGAGAGAGAGGAGAAAGAAAAAATGGTCAGAAGAATGGAAGAACTGGAGAACAGAGCTACCGAGCTGCAGACCCGCTGGGACACACACAGTTGTCACGCAGCCGAGACATCAAGTGGGACAGGATCAGCAACAGCACAACTATCCACAGCTATGGCCGAGATAGAAGTGCTGGGGAAGCAAACAACGACAGCCAAGAAAAAGGTGGAAGAACTGGAGGGCACCCTGGCTGAGAAGGTCAGAACTATTGAAGGGCTGCGAAGAGAAGTGGAGGAAGGAAAGAAAACTGCGACTGAGCAACAACAGATCATCGCCGAGCTGAAGAGTAAGGTGAAGGGAAACATCACCCTGGTCGAGGCCAGAAGCCTGATCTGGTCAGATATAATCGTGGCCGTGACTGAACAGTGGGAGTTCCTAACGATGATAGGAGAGCTAAAATCTACCCTTCCATACCTTAATAGGCGATTGCAGGAGGCCGGGGATAATCTGCCAACTAGAGCCCGCCACGCTGGAATTTATATATCTTTTCCCTATACACTGAGAGCGAATGACGTGGTAAAACATGACATTCCCAGCAGATTTATGGACATCAATGAATGTCGGAAGATTATAGAAAAAGAGGAGGCTCGATCGGCAGCTTCAAAGGCTCTCCAACGGGTCGCTGACATACGTAACGACAGGTTCAACAAGGTATGGAACGAAATCCCTGTACTGGCCTCCCTTCATGTTGGGGAACCAAACGCTCTGGCAGTACTAATGCACCAGAGCAAATACACGACGCCACAGAAAGCGAACTGGATCGGTCAGATCTTCAGATGGGCAAAGGAACTCAGCTTAAAGCTACTACCATCATCACAGCCGTACAGAAGGAGTTTAGTCTCCTCCATATGATCCGGTACCGTCTCCCCACCCACGCAGACATCCACACCTTCGGCGAGGCATTTACCAGGGTGGAGAGACTCTCAGAGATGTCAGAGCCAAATCCAGAAAGCCAGCGGAGGTTAACGCAGTTCCTGACTCAGCACGCCAGTCCTTCCACCAATGTACCTCCTCCAGCGTCTACTACAGCCTCGACCCAACAGCTTTCATGACACATTATGTTTCATTCATGACATGGCCTTAACGGCCTTTACTTTCATTTCAGTTATGTTTGATTTAAATTTCCGAGTGGGCGGTTTTTCTTCCCACTCTTGCATTTTTACTTTTACCTTGAACAATGATCTACATTTTGGTTTTAAGTTTGGCCCGGGGCCTGTTACGCATGATGGAAGAGTTGTTTTCCCCATCATGCCATTTTGTGGTTTTGATAATGATTGTTAACAATTTTGAGCATGCGAGAAAGATATTTTCAGAAAATATCTTCTCGCTGAAAGGCAGATAGAAGGCTATATAATACAAAAAAAAGAATGACGCCAGGTTCCATTTCTTCAGAAAATTGATTGTATTAGAATTTCCTGTGTGTCTGCTTTGTGAACAATTTGGATACTGCCCGGAGGAGCCCATCGGGTTTCAATAATAAGAAGCTTTACTGTAATAAGGATTTCGGACACGGTTGTATGGTAGTGTGTGTGCCTCTCTATTGTTAGTTTTCATCTATGCTCATCTCTCTTATATTACATCCTGGAATGCGAGTGTCTTTTGTCTTTTGATATGAACTTATCGTGTTGATACTTATGTCAGTAGCAGTTTGACACTTTAAATGGCTCAAGAGTAATGTATTTTGCCACATGCATTTCACTCGTATTTCTACTATGTTGGTTGTATTGAAATGTTATTGACGAAAGCTCTTGGTATGCGTGGATTCTTAGATATTTAAGCCCATTTGTATGCCATGAAGTTCTCCTTAGTATCATCTATGTGACAGCCGATATCCCCTTCTCGCTATACAGCTTCGCTATTGTTTATAATTACTTTCTCTACCATATGTCGTGAATCTGGCCCTCATTATGTTGATCTGTCTTACGATTGTCTGAAGCAGCAGTATCTGAATATTAGCATTTCATTCGTTCAGCGTTATTTAAAATGCCTCAAACTGTCCGAAGTTCTGGTTCCATTTTAGTTTGTTTTCTGTTTCAAAAAAGGTAGTGTAAGAGCTCTGTCACGTTAAGGGATGAAACGTTGTCTTAAATATCCTGCTCTCTACACCTCATAAGATGTCCTAGGCACTGGTCTGTAACAACTCTAGGCTGTCTCTAGGAGTTACAACATCAAGCTAGTTAAAAAATGAAATAAGGTTCTCAAAGTAGAGTTATTTTTCTTGTGTCAATCTCGTTAAAAAATGAAACAAGGTCCCTTGAGAATTGTTATTTTCCTATTTCAAGCTCATTAAAAAATGAAACAGATCCCCTTCCAATTCGAATCTTTAACTAGATCTCGTAAATTCCCAGTCGAGTCTTTCACTTGATCTCTTAAATGATTGTTCATTCCATCCACCTATTAGTAAATGGTAGTCTACTTACGTGTATGAAATAAATCTTGGGGAGCATGTGCCTAGAATCACGTTATTATGTTAGGGGCACATAAACTTATTTCAAGCATAGTTTGTTCTCTATTTCAATATTTTGTAAAATTGAAACCACTCTCAAGCATAATATCCCATGCTTCAAGCTTGTGTAAAAATGAAACCATTCTCATCCTATTCTTCTAATTGCCATTTTTATCAGCTTGATTCTGCCAAATGAGCTTTTGTTTTCTCATTCCATCGTTGCCATCTGTTTGGCCGATCATATGTTTTCACTTGGTTTTTTTACCCTTTCCTAAGGAACCACTACGATGAGTGGCATTATTATCCAACCTCTTAACATGTGTGTGTTTTTATTAGTTCCATCATGAACAGAACCAGTTGCTACCATTTATACCACTTGTTCCTCTATGAGGAGTTCTCTTTCAACTCTTTTCAGACTCCTTGAACATGAAAATATTTTCGAGCACTTGTCTTTTCGAACTCATTAAATTAAATGAAAAGACGTCTACTCAGTATAAGTTTAACCTTTTCTAAACTAAGATAGGATATTTACGAAAAAGGAATGCCTTAGTCGAACATGGCTAAGAGGTTTTCATGAGTACTGTTTTCTACCTTTTCAGACTTGAAAGACTATTTACAAAAATGAACCTTTGGAGTTTTTTTCTTTTTCCAACTCTCTAAACATGAAATTTATTTTGAGTTAGACCCTGGCTAGACTCGTAAAAACATCAAACAATGATGGGCTCGTTGAACATGACGGGACCGAACCACTCCTTCTCAGGGTTCATTAAAAATACTCAGAGGGATTCATCTGAAGGATGAACTTACAAATCAAACATATCTTATCCTCACCAAGCTTGTTAAAAAATAAAGAGTTACTAACCAGAAATGGTTGGGGAAATTGGGAAAATGTGATACTCCACCTATTAATGGTAGTGAGTCACTCTTGAACATGACACTCTTCCACTTCATCTCCATGGTTGTTGGGTTGGGAAATCTACTTGTTTTTTTGTTCATCACACCATATCAAAGCCTCTGCTTTCTGTTTTGGGTCAATGTTTCCAACTCCATTTAGCGTCATCGATTTGTTCAATAGAAATAATTTAGTTGATATATGCTACAATACTTTTAAGCCTTCATTCCATGTATGTCATTCCTGTACTAGTTCCACATTAGCAACATTTTTTCTCAAATCATGATACCTGTTTTGTGTCATTGACGGGGGATACATCAAGGCCCTCTTGCGACATCTCACCTATTGTTGACATCCACTCATTAACCAGGAAGTTGACTTAGAAACTGTTCCTTTAGTACCTTGGGACTTGTATACATCAATGCAAAGTTTCCTCGCTCTCAGTGACAAGTTTTCATCATTGATCTTCAGAAAAAATATTATGTGTGGTTTTTGACTTCAACTCATTCATTCACACCATACATATTATACTATTTTAACTTGAGAGCCATTAACATCATCAGTGGTTTCTCTCACATCTATTAATGACTTAAATCATTGGTCGATAATCAGATTAGATGGTAATATGATAATGGTAGTGCCCCATAATATGTCATATGTATCATAATGAAAATAGGGCCCTACCCTTAGAAAGTCACATGTAGTTTCTAAAAATAATATACACAGGGATAAAATTATGAAGCCTCCTACATTAAAAGCTTCACCCATATTGAGTTATTCACTTTCATGGAGGACCTTAAAATAACTAGAATGTTCTTGATGGACTATGATCAATTTTTAGCTCCAATTAAGGACTTTTTTGTGTCGATAATAACCCCCTTATGTTTTGAGAAAAAATGGGCTCCTCTCTTGATTTTCCACTAGTCTGGAGATGTTTATTTTTTATATAAATTGACTAAATGATTCCTCGTTACTAAATCCTTGAAAATAACACAACAACATGGAGAACATTCATGTGGATCACAAAACGTCTGTAAGCAAGGGAGCATAAACCAGAAGTCAAGACAATGTCACCCATCCTTCACCAATAATGCACCAACCAGCAACTAGACACCCTCTACTAGCAATGTACCATATTCCATCTAGGCAACCTTCGCCAACTCAGTACCCTTTTCCTGATGACGATGACTACTATAGACAAAGACTAGTGGAATAGGAATATACACTAGTAATATAGGGACCTAACATGCCCCTCTCCTTAAAAAGGTGTTTTCCTCAATGCTTGAGTAACTTTGGATGCTTTTGTATAAAATTCTCATCCTCCCATGGAGAATCTTCAGTGGGTAAGTTATTCCACTTGATGAGATATTCTGAAATTGATCAATTTCGTAGCTGTCGAGTTCTTGTTTCCATGACTGCTTCAGGTTCCAATATTATTTTTCCTCCCTTATCAAGTTCTGGCAATATTGTTTGAACTATAAGTTTGTCACCTATAACCTTCTTTAAGCATGAAACATGGAAAATTGGATGCACTTGCGAAGAAGAAGGAAGCTGCAATTTGTATGCCATAGTACCAATATTTTGAAACACCTTGTAAGGACCATAGTACTTTGGTGATAATTTATTATCCTTCTTAGCTTTTTTGACGGACATTTGTTTGTATGGTTGTAGCCATAAAAATACACAATCTCCTACATCAAAACTTATCTCATTGAGATGTTAATCTGCCTGTTGTTTCATTCGATTTTGTACTAAATTTAGGTTATCCTTTAAGAGTTGGAGAAGCACTTCAAAAGAAGAGGATATACACGATGAACCGACACTAGAGAAAGAAGAAATGAGTCTGAATATATCGTGTAATGCATTGGCAGGAATTACCACTCCTCAAACTCTCAAGATAGAAGGATGAAGAATTGTTCATTTATGTAATGTAAAGGAGGTTTCCCCCTTAAACTGTCTTATTTCTAAGGAAAATTGATCTCTCTTTTCTCCTATTTTTGGAGCTGGTTTCATAATATTTGGTATCAGAGCTTTAGATTCTAGGGTTTTGTTGCTCCAAACAAGTCATTGTGGAATTTTTGCTATAAATTGTTTTCTATAAAGGTTCAAAACCTGACACTTTTACCACGAGAAGCCAAAATCCTGAGGAAATTTGTGTAAAAAAATCAGATCTTGGTTCACAATAGTTTTGGAGATCTAATCTGTGGAAATTAGGGTTTTTCCAGGCTCCTGAATTTCATCTCAAAGAGGTGATCGTGGGAAAATCGGTATAACTCTCTCTCTGAGCATCAAATTGAAATTTTGTAAAAATTGGCTGAAAGTAAACAAACTTTAGTTTCCTTTATATCAATTTCATATCCTAAGGAGGAAATAGTGACACGGGGCATGTCGTACAAGTTCGCTCTACTGAACCAGTCCATAATTAGGTCATTGTGGAAGATTGGTCATAACTTTGCCTTGAAGCATCCAAATCAGGTCAAACCTGTGGCATTTGAAAGAAGATTCAGAGGGCTACCCCAAGACTGAATTTCAGATATTGAAGATCCACAATCACATAGATAATTCAGTTTCAATATCGAGCTCTCATTCCAAATGTTATGAAACCAGCTCCAAAAATAGAAGAAATAAGAGATCAATGCCTTATAAATAAGCGACTTCGAGGGGGAAACCTCCTTTACATTACCTAAATGAATAATCTTTGGATGATACAATTGACAAAACCTCCTTCTATATATATAAGTCCATGGGGTCACAATATAATCCTAGTCGACCTAACAATAATAATGTAAGGGCACAATAATAACAATATGGGGTTACAGGGATACAACAATAACAATAAGGGGGCTACACTAACAACAATAAGGGACTACACTAGTAATATAGGGACCTAACAATGTAAGATATGCACAACTTCTGTATATGTGCATTTACTGTGTATGCACAACTTCCATATATGCTCATATGCAGAAGTTGTGCACAACTTCAACCTCTGTATATACGCACCTTTCATATATGCACAACTTACATCCTATTGGTTGACATCATCATCTTGAATCTTATTGGTTCTTATCAAGTTGATTTTGGTTGTACATTTTTGTTTTGAGGCCCATTTTAGACCTCAAAATTTCTCTAATGATGTTAGCATTTTGGTGGCCAATTATATTCACTTACAGAATGATGAGTTAGATTTCCTTTATTGGTAAAATAACCTTCAAACCATGGAATTTACAATAAAATCATAAGGGGGTTGTTGTGGACACAAAAAAATCACAAGTGGGTTGTTTTGGACATACAAAAAAATTGATTGGAGCTAAAACTTGAGAATTTTCCATCAAGAACATTCTAGTTATTTTACGGTCCTCCATGAAAGTGAGTAGCTCAATATGGGTGAATATTTTGATGTAGGAGGCTTCTTAATTTTATCTCTATGTATATTATTTTTAGAAACTACATGTGGGTGAAAGAATGGAGCTGGGCTACACCTTTTGGAAAGAGATGGTGCATTTAGGTGGAAAAAATATGGCTGGATCGAGCCATTTAAGAGCTCAATTGAGCATTTTTTAAGTGCTTCATTCAAGCTCCTCGGGGACTAAAAAATAAGCCCGGTCAAGGGTTAAAAACAAACCCTTGATCGAAATTTATGGCTCGATCAAGCCATTATTTTTTATTAAATACCTCGCCCTCAGTCTACACACATCATTTGCACAAACCACAAGACATTAGAGAGCTCGACCGAGAGTGTTTAGGTAGATAATCAAGAGTATTGGAGCTTGATCAAGCAATTGAAAAATGGAGCATTCAAATAAATCTTACCAATGACCCCGCCAACATCCAAGAGGCTCAAACACGAAAGTAGATATTTTTTCTTCTTTTTTTTGAAAAATTAAACAAATTAATTAAAAATATATACATACAAAAACCATGAAAACACCAAAAAAACCCTTCAAAAGAACTTAGAAAACTACAAAAAACCATTTTAAAAAACCCTTCAAACAACATAGAAAACCACATAACCAACCTAGAAGACCAAAAAAAACATTAAAAAAAGAATAAAAAAACCTAGAAAACACTTTGAAACCACCAAAAAAATTATAATTTAGGTTTTAAAAATTTTACATACTTCAATGTTTTGTTTATTAAATGCATATTTTTATTTTTATTTTGAATGGTAAAAATATTTTTTTCTAATTACTATATGTTTTAAAAAAAATTTGTGAAATTAATTTTCAATTTTTTTATTTTTATTTTTTTGTTATTTAAAATGCATTTTAAATTTCTAACAAATTTGACCAAAAATATACCCTAAAAAAACCTAAAATAGAAAACAACCAAACTATAACCAATAAATAAGTAAATTAAGAGCTTGAGATTGAAATGATAAATATGGTTGCTCATGGTGAATATATATATATATATATATATATATATATATATATATATATATATATATATATATATATATAAAATTTAAATTAATTTATATTTTTAATAATAAATATAGTATGATTCTAGTTTTATGAAGAAAATATTAATATTTAAAATTAAAAATCTAGAAAAATAAAATGTTATTTAGACAATATGTGGAAGAACCAGTGGCTTGTCTTTTATCAAATGTTTCATACTTTCCAGGTGAGTCTTGAAAGGGTAAAAGAACTTAAGTCTGCTCATAATAGTTTAATTTAATTTTAATTTAATAATTGATAATCTTAATCAATAAAATGTTAATAATTTATAATTTATAATTCTAGGATGTCTGACCCTGATCATTTGAAACATGAGCTAGACCATCTTCACAAAGTTTTTGAAAATAATGGTTATCACAAGAAGCTATCAACCAAGCCATTCATTAATCATCAAGAAAAACTCATAAAATAAAACCCTTAGACAATCTAAAGTTTCCTGAACGACTAATAAAATTGCTAAAATTATAAACAAGAAAAACATTTATATGCCTTTCACCCCCCTGAACACTATTAAAAATATGGTTGAATATGTTAAACTTTCAATATATCCAAGACAACACAAAGGAGTTTACTCAATTCCTTGCTCTTCCTTGTTCTTGAGGATATGAATACATAAGTGAAACTAGTAGGTCTATTGGAATAAGACTAAAAGAACACATAATAGATATATCTAGGAATAGGTCGAAAAAATATATCATGGTGGAACAGGCTTGCTCCTACTCTCACTACATTTGTATGGGAAATTCTAAGTTATTTCATAAATAAGACCACTATCTAAAAATAAGAACAAAAGAAGCCATTGAAATAGAAAAAATACCTAATATGATGAACATGGAGAATGGCCTAAAGCTGACTAACATAAGCTATTTTAAACAAACTAAAAAATAATAAACCTTAATTTTTGGAATTATCACCTATCTTTCATTTCACGTGAATTTATTCAATTAAAAATTTCTTTATTTTTTCCAATCACTTCTATTTATTATATATCACTATCAATCCTCTCCATGTCCCTAGAAACCTAAATTATCTAATCCAATTATTAAAATTTTATTGATTAAAATTATAAATTATTAAATTAAACTATTATGAGCCAAATTAAATTATTTTACCCTTTCTCAAGACTATTAATATGCTTTTATATTCATATGTTCATCTCAACTTGTGGTTTGCAATTTCCCTAAAGATGGGCTCACCTAGAAAGAGAAAGTCTGAAAAGTTGATAAAAATGCAAGCCACATGTTCTTTCTATTAGGATTTATTAGGATTATGCTTACTTAGTTTGGATTGGGTTTGTTGAGGAAGTTGAGAGATTCTCTCAACTTCTCTCTCTAAAATTAGAATTAGTTCAACTATATATATTTGATGTATTTCTGTTTATTGTAATATAGAAATTAATTATTGTGTTTATTCCTGTGCATCTATGCATCTATGCTCTCATGATTTCTATTTCTTTCACACACTATTCAAATCAATCAACCAATCTGTATAAATTCACTTTTAACAAAAAGTTTTATATATATATATATATATATATATATATATATATATATATATATATATATATATATATATATATATATATATATATATATATATATATATATATATATATATATATACATATATATATATATATATATACATATATATATATATATATATACATATATATATATATATATAGATAACATAACACTACTATTATTTAACTATAACATCACATACCTATAATATATATAAAAAATAAATATAACATAACATAGTTTTATAACTATTTTAACATAACATAAAATTATATAACAAACATATATATATATATATATAACCATAACTCGATTGTTGGGCTTGTGCATCATTTTAATACTTAAATTATGTTCATATGGCTGTTATGTGTAATATATTGCATTCATTCATTAAATAATAGAAAAATCACAGTTCTTAATTTTTAAATATACTTCTCAAATAATGAAAAAAACATAAGTCTTAATCTTTAAATAACAAATCTAGATACTAGAGATAAAAAGAATACCTTAAACAATTACATGAAACCTAAGCTTATTATTAGTTTGCAAATGGAATACATGGATGTGAAAAAGATATAAAGAAAGAACTTATGTCTTAAAACTTAAAGAGATTTCTAAAAATCCAACAAAAACAACACCATATTGACTAGATACAATATAACCATATAAAATATCATTGATTTAAATATGAAATAAAATATCCTTCATTTAGATATGACATTTAGTTAGAATATTTTAATATGAGAGTATATAAATATAAATATAACCAATTAAATCTAATATGTATTATAATACATTAAATAGTTTTTATTTTAATTGATTATTATTATATCAATTTTATTATTAAAATGAATTAATATATTTATAATAAAATATAAAATTTATATTAATTTTTAATTACAATGTTTTTTAAAATAATTATTAACTAAATTTCTATTAATTATATATATGAGACTTGTATTTTAGTCCAAAATTATGAACAAAGACAAAATGGAGCTAAGCTTTTGCTTGGAAAATCGATTATAAACACTAATTGGAGCTAAGCTTTTGCTTGGAAAATCGATTATAAACACTAATTTTTTAACATTTTAAATGAGAGATGATTAATATGTTTGAATTTTAATTTTAGTTAAATATATAATTTTAAAAATAATAGAAATTGTTTTTATTCTTTTAAATAATTATAAATATGTTTTGTTTCAAAAATATATTATTTTATAAAAAATACATAAATAATTTTTTTAAAAATTCATTATTATATCTTTTGTAACTTAAATTTTAGAAAATCATTGATTCACGTATGCATGGATAAACTTACCCTAACTTCTAGGGTTAATTTTCTTAGCGCATGCGTGGATAATGATCTCTATGTTATATATGTTTTATTTATTATGGTATATAAACCTACAGAAGTAAACTTTTTTTTTTTTTTAAATAATAATTACAAATAATCTATATATTAAAATCTAAATTTTGACCAAGTTACCTAATTAAACCTATCCAGACAAAAATAATCACAAATAATCTATATATTAAAGTAGTTGTAATATTATCAATGATGGTATTAAGTGAGCACTAAGCAACAATGGCCATACAAACATGCTATCAATCATGTCCTATCTCTGCGCCATTATATACCTCTCCTTCCATGCCGCCCCTAGAAAACGCATCCCCTCCCCCTTCTCCTCCCTCTCTGTATAATACCGAAAAGGTGAACTTATCGGACTCACCTAATGTCTCAAGCTGCCCCACAATAGCTTCTTTATATACATCCCCATCCCCTCCCCACTCTCCTCCCTCTCCACATAATGTTGTGAATGGGGACTTATCAGAATCACCTATTGGATGTGATGTCGAATCCCTTTTAAACAACCCGAACCTTGACCTGGCTGCCCTGACTATATTTGAGAATATCCCTAGGAATCCTGATATTGTCATCTCGCCGGCTTCGGGTTGCAATATTACGGTGAGGAAAAAAACGAAGTCCACATCCAGACACTTCAGAGGGAGGCCGAAAACAAAATCCCTCTTCCGGGATGAACTTCTTGACCTCCGGGAGGTCCCTATTTTTTCACCTGATGATCCCAGGGTGGATAGAGCTTGTGACCCTCCTAGGGTCTCCAAATGATTTTCGCTCTCTCCTTCAACTCATGTGGCATGGGCGAATAGTTTTTTTTGCAGATGGCTTTATATGATTCTATCATGTTTTTTATGGTTCATCTATGCCCCACTTCATATGCTGCTCAGGTATATGCCGTGGGACGTTTGGCTTATCGATGGAGTGGTTCTTGTTGTCACGACTCTAGTGGGTTCACATCTACCGATTTGGTTCAACCGCCATTTCCGTTTCTTCGATTTGGTGGATTGGGGTTCATTTCTACAGTGCTGGACTGTCCCCATGATATGTATAGGTTTTCTCATTTCTCTCCATGCTGCTTGATTATAAGTCTCATGTGATGGGTATGTGTTGCCAGATCACAATATTTTTGGTTTTAGGGACAATGTTGCATATTTTTGGAAGTGATTACTCTCTACACTTCTTATGTTGTATTATGCATTGTTTTTTATTTATCATGATATAAAACAGCGTTTTTTTCTTTCTGAAAAACAAAACATGCTATAAAAAGTTGAAACGTAATTGTATAAATAATATTTTAGAGGGCTAAAATACCAATGATCTCCCTGTTATTCAATTCCTTCACCATAAATGAAATCTACTGAAATTCTTTATATAAAAAATTGCATACATACTCTCTTAAAGTACCCTCATAATATCATAACCTCTTTCGCCATGGACAATCTATGCTGTATCGGCCATGTCGAAGTAATAATTTTGAGGGAAGTAAACTATGCGCAGATTCTAAGATGATACTGGTAGCCTGATGTTGAAGCGAAGTTGAACCCTGGGACTTGCCAAACTCTACAGAGCGGGACATCCTTTTGCTGCACCATCCAGAGATCTCTATAGCAAATAAAGAATGTCGTATCTTCCGGTCTAACATCTACGCCTAAAAATTAAAAAATAAATAAAAAATTGTTTAGGCGGGTTTTCAAATTCAAACTCAACATTTAGATTCAAATGAATGTGCCATTAAATGAGTGCGTTGTTGCATCGTATACTTAAATGCTTAAATTGTTGTATTATTGTATATTTAGATGCATACATTTTTGTATCGTATGTTTAGCATTTTGATAGTCAAGGTGGAGGCGGAGGTTGTTTGGTTCCTCGTCCGTATTCTGATGCATGTGTATGGGCATCAATTCGTACCCGTCATGTAATATTCGGGTAACAGTACTCTCATCATCTGTTATAATGTATTAAATGTCAAAAATAACTTTTCTTACTGGGGCATTTAATAACAGATAGCCTGGTAAATAAGGGTTTCCAAATTCTATTACTGCGTACTTGTTTTGGGTTTGTGTTAAAATATATAATTATTTCTCGCATGTAGAAATTAGAGAAATAATTAAGTGAATTAGTCGAGTTGAGTTATAGACAAATTTAGTGAGTACGCTGGACAGTGAATTAAGCGAATTGATTCACGGAATAGTCTATTTAGCCGGAGGAATTGCCCGGCTTCCGTCAGCCGGAAAAACTCCCGACTCCCGCCGGCATTCCTCCGACGTGCCTCCGTTTGATATGCATTCTGACACGCCTCCGTTCATCGATATCGAGCTTGCTATAAATCATTTAATGCTCTTATGCCAACCCTGCCACCATACATGGCCATGCTATGGGCATATTAACGCTACCGCCCTCATGGGTATTTTAGCCACCTCCATTAACTGCAGTTACGCATCAATACTATTAACCTGCCCAAAAATTCAAAAGCTGTTTCGGCGCCAAGAATTTCATAATGCTCTGCATGCCTGGTGATTTTGACGCCCTCCGCGGAACTGCGTATTAGTTGAAGACGCAGAGTTCGAACGCTCAGATCGAGCTCGATGTGGGACTCCATCAGATAAACTTAGAGTTAACCGATTTTTTTAACAAACTGGTGTAAAAATGGAAGATTGCTTTGAAAGCTAAGTGGTACAGCATCGATGAGGTAGAGAACAAGTTTCTTCAGTTGATCGGACCAAAATCCCCAAAAGATTGGTCTGATCTAAAAATGGATCTCGGAAATAAGGCCTTAAGCCAAGAAATTGAATAAACCCTATCTTTCCCAATGAGTATTGAGTGGTAATTCGAGTTATTTTGATCCGCATTGCTCTGTATTTGACAGGATAAAAACATGACCGATACTTGGCAAAGCACATCGATCGCTTCTGCTCTGTTTCTGAGAAAAGTTGTCCCAACATCCTTTTAATTTCGCAATGAATTCATTGAAGGAACTTGACAGTTTGTATCTCCTTTCATTGATCTGCCACTGATAGCCATACCCTCTTGGCTCATTCCATGCAAGTGTTCATATTATTCTATTTTTTCCAATTAAAGTTTTGGGTATGGAAATTCGGTACCGATTGCGAGGCAAAGCTAGTCGTGCTACTGGTGAGAAATTCAATGATTTTCCTAACAGCATGGTTTGTTTTTCCTCCATTTTGAGTTAATAAGTGTTAATTTTCTCTTTGTTTCAAGATTTTTGCTATTTATTGAGGGATATAGATAGGATGAAACCCTTACCACTACAGCCAAGGTTAGGGTTTCAACGTGACACCAGTAATCTCTAAAATTTGCAGTTGTTCTTGTTTTCAAGTATGGCTTTTCCTATCCGTTTTCGTTTAAGTTAGTGGGTAGATATTGAACTGTTGACTTGCCTAGTCCGGTCATTTATTTCTGAAGTGTCAACGGAGACTTCAAGAAGTAATCATAAAGATGCATTAAAGTGGAGATTACAGACCCAAAGATACATCTGCATGCCCCAGATCTTGATTCTCCATAAGCTTTTAAGCTTCTTTGCTGTGCAGGAATTTATATTTAGCTGCAGTTTTTCAATAATGCATTTTTTTTTGGCAATATTGGTTTGCAAAGGTGCCTGTATAGCCCAGTGAATTTGAACAAATGTGTAGATAACTCTGCCAATGTTGGGGTTTTCCCTGCTATCAATTCCAGGAACTCATTATTTGGGGTTCTCTTTCCCTGTTTGTCTGTGTTTTATGGATCAATTCCAGGAACACATTATTTGTTCTTTGGCATGTGAACCAGATAAATCTATTAATTTTTTTCCAGGTGAACCATATAATTCTATTCTTCCTTCTACCTGAAAATAAGTCGGAATTTCTAACACGTTATAAGGTAACTAATGCCACTCAAAATTCCCTGAACCTTGATAGAGGAAAATTTAGAAAATGAAAGACAAGGAGCCGTGCAGGTAACTTGCATCTCCTTTGATCCACCTTACATACAAACCACAATTTCAAAGATGAAAATCAAGGAACTGTGCAGGTAAATTGCATCCTTTGATCCACTTTACATACAAATATCAAATCCACAATTTCAAAGATGAAAATCAAGGAACTGTGCAGGTAAATTGCATCCTTTGATCCACTTTACATACAAATATCAAATGCTCGAATTGGCTTCATTGGAAGTGCAGAAAGATAGATTTCTTTATTGGGTTCCTTTGTAATTGGGAGTGGTAATTGGGAGTGGCCAGAGATAGTTTTTTTTTTTTTTTTTACTTTTGTGGTAAAAGTATGTATTAAGATTGAAATTCTGACATTTAACTTCGTTATTGTCCGTTTATCAATGTTTAAAGTAAATTTCTTTCACTAACCTTTCCAAATAACATTTGCTATTCATTATGCAATGCCACAGTATTGATATTAATCCAATAATATAGATGTACATTGTAAACTTGATATAGTTTGATTGGTGTAAACATTTTTGATGTATTTGTGATTAATGATAAATGATGGTTAAATTCTGGAAATTGATTGGAGATATATTATTTCATTTTTCTATTTTTTTTAATATCTAGTATGAATCAAAAAGTATGTATTATTTTTTAGAATAAGAAACCATGTTATAAGTTTTTTTTCTATTTTTTGGAAGATGTGAAAGTTTGTTTGTTTATCAATGTTATGAGTGATACATTTGTGAATTAAAAATAAACTATTTTCTAAATAGAAAAGTAATATTAGCTATAATAGAAAACAAAAACTAATATGTAAACTAATATGCTATATATGTTTAGTTAATTGTCCATATGACATAATATATATTTTTTAATTTCATCTAAAGAAATTAGAAATAGAAAATATGTTTTATAAAGATGTTTAAACTTTATATTTTTTAAAAATATTTCAACACAATTGCTTTTTAACTAATTTGAATATCAATGTTAACTCTTTTATTTGGATATCGATTAATTGTCCATATGACATAATGTAATTTCATCTAAAAAAATTAGAAGTAGAAAATATGTCTTAGAAATATGTTTAAACTTTATATTTTATTAAAATAATTCAACATATTTTTTTAAACTAATTTGAATATCTATGTTAACTCATTTATGTGGATATCAATTTATTTACATATTATATTTTGCACTTTAAAAGGGATTTATACTTGAAGAAATTTGATCTCTCTTGGCACAAGTTAGATCCGGAGTTAGATGATTTATTGTTGTGTGCGACACATCAATATGATTTAGGATTTTTGAGACATTTCGAAAAGAAATATTACTTTTATAAGAATGTGTAGATATTGGTTTTTTCCTTGCAATTTTAGTTAAGGAAATGGATTAAATTTTACTTTTTTCAAAAGTGTTTTTATATTTTACAATTATAGTTGTGTTTGGAAATTAATACAATTTATTTATTTATGAAAAATAAAAATGGTGTTGGAGAGATTCACATAAATGATATATACACATTTTTTTTGGGTAACATTAAAAAACAAAAACAAATAGATTAGATTAGATTTGAAATATATCTCCAACAAAAACAAATAGATTAGAATTTCAGTTTCTACTAGAGAAAGACTCCACAAGTCCTTTGTCCAATGACACTCTCCATGAGACTCATTATTAAATTTAGTTAGACCTATACTTGTATTTGTCACCATCTCCAATGAACGAGTGGCTCCATCAAATTGCATCATCTGTGATGTCACCAAATTGAGTAGAAAATGTTCCACCAAAAAAAGACAAAACTCTTCGCAACTTCTACTATACATGGCCTCAAAGTAGAAAATCAGAACTCATCCTCCACCAAAACACGTACAAAACTCGACCATTAATAAATCATGTTTTCTCCTCTTCATGAACATAACAACAAATTATCCTTTATGTGGACATAATAGAGTATCTTAGCAACATATTTATTGGTTGTTTCTCTTCTATATGGATAAAATCTCTCGTTGTGGCTTCTCCTTTGTGTGCAAACACCTCTGGATTGCAACCTATTATCTTCCTGCGAGAGACAAACTTATAGCTCACCACCTCTCACACCCCCCTTCACCTTCACTCTGATAACACTTGTTGGTATATTTGAGTTCACTTAAAATTTGGATGCAAGGAAATAATGAAACAAGATAACAAAGAAGCATTCAAACAAGATAAAATATTTATGTAGTAAAACCTTGACAATATGTCAACGAAGCATCAATGGACAAGCTATTGGTATTCTTATTGTTCGAGGATCAAGACTACAATATTCTCACCCCTAGCTTCCAAAAAAACTAGTTATATATACTTCTCAAGCTATATAGATATATGATTATCTTGGCATTGTTACATGTGTTACATGAACTTCCATGGTTACATAAACTTCCACTGTTATATGTGTTACATGAATTTCCATAGTTACATAAACCATCACTATTACACAAACCACCAAATATCTCTCAACAATAATCACTTCCATGTAATTCAATGTTTATACTTCCATACTTGTATGTTAGTCATGTCCCTCTATTCAAGATTATGAAGTTATAAAATTAAAATAAAATATATCATGTGACTATTATGAGTTCTCTTGTTCTTAAATGTCTCTAATGAATGTATTGTTATGGTATAGGCTCTCTCTCGATATAGAATTATGGTATAGAATTATAGAAGTTGAAGTATAATAGCAAGCCTTTGTTTCCAAGACTATTAAACAAGCATTTATGCACACCATCTAGCATTTCCCTCATAAATCTCTACAAAGAAATTTTTGACAAATTTAAGGTGAGTTCTCAAGCCATTACAACAATAATTCAATAACAACAATAGCAATGTCATTTCCTTTATACCATCTCTATTAAGAACAACAATTTCATTTCTTTAATAATAATATTATCAACTCCATTGAATTCAAGAAGAACAAATTGAGGCCTTGCAGAGGCTCTGTTGCCTCAATGGGCTTGTGTTACAAAAGACCGACAGGCATTGGCAACAGCTGCAGAGGAGGATCCAGTGATAACAATGGTAGATGCTACTTGCTCTGGTTCCTCAGATGATGTGCCTGGTTTCGCTGGCAATCATTTTGGTCATGTGCTTTTACTTCATAGTGTTCGTCTTTGCCCTTCATGATGTCGTATCACTACAAATCCAGAGGTTCTCATTGAAGGTTTCAAATTATACTTCTCTTTTGAGCCTACCTCATTGTTGCATGAGGTACATTAACATCCCTAGGGGGGTTGTGTGCCTCAGGCCTATGACGAAGTTGGATGAGGGAGGTTGTGTGCCTCTAAGCTTGTTAGGGTTGTCTTGGGGGTGTCACGACCTGGTTTATTCTGTCTATGATATGGATAGATTCTGCCTATGAAGCCGCACACCTGTTTTGTGGGTTTGTTTTACGCTTTCCCAAGTGGTATTCATGTTGGGAAGTGTGTTATGTTGTCTGCAATGGCACATATTTGGGGTGGGTCGTGGTGTTTTAACTGTAGTGTTCCGAGAAACACTGGACAAAACCTAGTATGTGGTTATGTGTTGATGAGGATCCTAAGGGTTGGATTGTGGCTGTGCATTTGAAGCATACAATAAAGAAGTTGGGGATGATGGAACCCTAGCCACCCCTTCCCCTGGTTCATGGCATCCCTTGAGAGACCAATCTAAGTATCTTTTGGTGCTACCAAGGTGCCTTATGGTTTCATTGAGGCATGTTGTAGGATCTCGAAGCGCTTACTTTCCCATTAGAGTATCGTCCAACATTGTTCTTACTTGTTGGTAAAATTACCTTTCGACATTGTTCTTTTTTGTCAAAGCATCTTCCTATGCTATCTAGGTGTCTTAGGGTTTCAGCCCCAGAATTGCTACAACCCATTTGAGTCTATGTATGGACCTTGCACCCTTTTTTTTCTTTAGATTATTGTTGGGGTTTGTTGACCCACATTATAATGTTTGGTTGCCCATTTCCTGGGCTATATCTGGTGCTCCCTATGGGATTCTTTGGTGAGCCTATGTGCCCTATTATTTAGCTATTTTCACCATTTATGTAAACAACTTTCATTTTAATGAAAATGCTATTTTTTTCTTTTTGAACAAAAAATACACAACAATGTCAGTTCTTTAATAAAATATGATCAACTCCACTGAATTTAAGATTTGAATATATATATATAGATATATATATATACATATATATATATATATATATTTCGGTTATTTTCACCATTTATGTAAACTGTTTTCATTTTAATGAAATATGTTGGTTTTTATCCTTTTGAAAAAAAATATACACAAGAATGTCATTTCTTTAATAAAAAGATGATGTATTGAGTTGAATTTAAGCTTTCAATATATATATATATATGATTTTTTAGTTTAAGATTACAAATTTTGAAATAATGTCTTCGGGGTCTTGGATAACGATGATCGAGTGTTCTGTTAAAGCACTCCTTGATGTGAAGTCACCGGTTCAATGATATATTGGACATGTTGAAGATGTAGTCTTTCCAATCTTACAAATAAAATGAAAAATTGAAATAATAAAAATAGAAATTTAATGTGTTCCAACATTATCATAACCTTGGAAATACTTAATTTCATGTGTCCGCTTTTATTTAACAAGATGAAACATCTATTACTTTGTATAATAAAATTAAATTGTTTTTAATTTTATATATAGATTTTCTCTAAACAAAATAATACATATATTACTTCATCTCAAAATTATAAATTGTTTGAATAGATCATATAATTCCAATTCTTTATTTTAAATGTTACTTGAAATTTTATAGAATTGGTTTATACTAAACTAAAATTAAAATATTGGTTCATATGTTCCAAGATAATGATTTTCAATTAATTTGATATTTAAAAACAAATACATGTCATTTTCCATATGAGGCTTGCCAAAATCAAGCTATAAGATCTTTTAGTCCCAAAAAATAAAAATTTAAATGATCAACTTATTTGATTAGTATTAAGCATGTATTATGTATACACATCAATAGATTGACAATTATTAATGTTTTTACTTTTTTCACTTTAATGTTACCCAAAAAAATGTGTATATATCATTTATGTGAATCTCTCCAACACCATTTTTATTTTTCATAAATAAATAAATTGTATTAATTTCCAAACACAACTATAATTGTAAAATATCAAAACACTTTTGAAAAAAGTAAAATTTAATCCATTTCCTTAACTAAAATTGCAAGGAAAAAACCAATATCTACACATTCTTATAAAAGTAATATTTCTTTTCGAAATGTCTCAAAAATCCTAAATCATATTGATGTGCCCCACACAACAATAAAACCAGCCCGGATCTAACTTGTGCCAAGAGAGATCAAATTTCTTCAAGTATAAATCCCTTTTAAAGTGCAAAATATAATATGTAAATAAATTGATATCCACATAATAAATGAGTTAACATAGATATTCAAATTAGTTAAAAAAAAAATATGTTGAAATATTTTAATAAAATATAAAGTTTAAACATATTTCTAAGACATATTTTCTACTTCTAATTTCTTTAGATGAAATTATACTATGTCATGTGGACAATTAATTGATATCCAAATAAATGAGTTAACATTGATATTCAAATTAGTTAAAAAGCAATTGTGTTGAAATATTTTAAAAAAATATAAAGTTTAAACATCTTTATAAAACATATTTTCTATTTCTAATTTCTTTAGATGAAATTAAAAATATATATATTATTTCATATAGACAATTAACTAAACATTTATAGCATATTAGTTTACATATTAGTTTTTGTTTTCTATTATAGCTAATATTATTTTTCTATTTAGAAAGTAGTTTATTTTTTATAGCATATTAGTTTACATATTAGTTTTTGTTTTCTATTATAGCTAATATTATTTTTCTATTTAGAAAGTAGTTTATTTTTAATTTACAAATGTATCACTCACAACATTGATAAACAAACAAACTTTCACATCTTCCGAAAAAAACAGCAAAAAAAACTTATAACATGGTTTCTTATTCTAAAAAATAATACATGCTTTTTGATTCATACTAGATATTAAAAAAAATAAAAAAATGAAATAATATACCTCCAATCAATTTCCAGAATTTAACCATCATTTATCATTAATCACAAATACACCAAAAATGTTTACACCAATCAAACTAGATGAAGTTTACAATGTACATCACTGTGGCATTGCATAATGAATAGCAAATGTTATTTGGAAAGGTTAGTGAAAGAAATTTACTTTAAACATTGATAAATCCGACAATAACCGAGTTAAATCTCGGGGACCAATCTTACATACATACTTTTACACAAAAACTAAAAAATACTATGTGTATGATGGCCACTCCCAATTACAAAGGAACCTTAATAAAGAAATCTATCTTTCGCACTTCCAATGATATTTATTGTAAAGTGGATCAAAGAATGCAATTTACCTCGCATGCTTCCTTGATTTTCATCTTCGAAATTGTGGTTTGTAAGTGTAAGGTGGATTAAAGGAGATGCAAGTTACCTACACGGCTCGCTTTCATTTTCTTAAATTTTCTCTATCAAGGTTCACAAATAATTTTGAGTGGCATTAGTTCCCTTATAACGTGTTAGAAATTCCGACTTATTTTCGGGTAGAAGGAAGAATAGAATTATATGGTTCACCTGGAGAAAAAATTAATAGATTTATCTGGTTCACGTGCCAAAGAACAAATAATGTGTTCCTGGAATTGATCCATAAAACACAGACAAACAGGGAAAGAGAACCCCGAATAATGAGTTCCTGGAATAGATAACAGGGAAAACTCCAACATTGGCAGAGTTATCTACACATTTTTTCAAATTCACTGGGCTATACAGGCACCTCTGCAAACCAATATTGCAAAAAAAAAAAATGCATTATTGAAAAACTGCAGCTAAATATAAATTCCTGCACAACAAAGAAGCTTAAAAGCTTATGGAGAATCAAGATCTGGGGCACGCAGATGTATCTTTGGGTCTGTAATCTCCATTTTAATGCATCTTTATGATTACTTCTTGAAGTCTCCGTTGACACTTCAGAAAGAAATGACCGGACTAGGGAAGTCAACAGTTCAATATCTACCCACTAACTTAAACAAAAACGGATAGGAAAAGCCATACCTGAAAACAAGAACAAGTGCAAATTTTAGAGATTACTGGTGTCACGTTGAAACCCCTACCTTGGCTGTAGTGGCAAGGGTTTCATCCTATATATATCCCTCAATAAATAGCAAAAATCTTGAAACAAAGAGAAAATTAACACTTATTAACTCAAAATGGAGGAAAAACAAACCATGATGTTAGGAAAATCATTGAATTTTTCACGAGTAGCACAACTAGCTTTGCCTGGGAATCGATACCGAAATTCCATACCCAAAACTTTAATTGGAAAAAATAGAATAATATGAACACTGGCATGGAATGAGCCAAGAGGGTATGGCTATCAGTGGCAGATCAACGAAAGGAAATACAAACTGTCAAGTTCCTTCAATGAATTCATTGCGAAATTAAAAGGATGTTGAGACAACTTTGCTCAGAAACAGAGCAGAAGCGATCGATGTGCTTTGCCAAGTATTGGTCCTGTTTTTATCCTGTCAAATACAGAGCAATGCGGATCAAAATAACTCGAATTACCACTCTATACTCATTCGAAAAGATAGGGTTTATTCAATTTCTTGGCTTAAGGCCTTATTTCCTAGATCCATTTTCAGATCAGACCAATCTTTTGGGGATTTTGGTCCGATCAACTGAAGAAACTTGTTCTCTACCTCATCGATGCTGTACCACTTAGCTTTCGAAGCAATCTTCCATTTTTACACCAGTTTGTTAAAAAAATCGGTTACCTTTGAGTTTATGTGATGGAGTCCCACATCGAGCTCGATCTGAGCGTTCGAACTCTGCGTCTTCAACTAATGCGCAGTTCCGCGCAGGGCGTCAAAATCACCAGGCATGCAGAGCATTATTAAATTCTTGGCGCCGAAACAGCTTTTGAATTTTTGGGCAGGTTAATAGAATTGATGCATAACTGCAGTTAATGGAGGTGGCTAAAATACCCATGAGGGCGGTAGCGTTACTATGCCCATAGCATGGCCATGTATGGTGGCAGGGTTGGCATAAGAGCATTAAATGCCTCGATATTGATGAACGGAGGCGTGTCAGAATGCATATCAAACGGAAGCACGTCGGAGGAATGCCGGCGGGGGTCGGGAGTTTTTCCGGCTGACGAAAGCCGGGCAATTCCTCCGGCTAAATAGAACTACTCCCGATTATAAATGGGATATAAATGATTATAAATTGGATATGAAATTTAAGATAAGTTAATTTTTTTTCAAATTTTTAAAATTAATTTAATAATTAAAAATACTAATTATTTTTTTCACTATCCAAAAATCATTATATATATATATATATGTTTTGGCTTATTTTTAAATAAATATTTTAAATTTTTAATTTAATTATTAATAATTATTATGTAGATGGTACTGATTTAATTTTCTTTGAATATTCTAAAATATATTTAATAGTAGAAATTGAGATTTTTTTTTTAATATCGACAATATTAAATGTATTATGAAGTAAGTGCTTTGATGCTTATCATGGATTAATAATTTCATTGGTTTATAAAAGCATTTTCTTAATTTTATTATTACACTAATAATAATCTAGTTTTTAAGTCATAGCTAAGCTAGACTCGAAATTGGTGTATAAGAACATTTTGTTTGTGAGACAAAAACCTCGTCTCAAATAATTATTTGAATACTAAAATTTATAAAAATATACTTACTTTCCACCTCTCGAATTCTTAACATATAACATATCCTTAACCGATAAATATATTTTTTTGAATTTGAAAATTTATTATGGTCATCAATGTTAACATCCAATCCTGAGGTTAATAATCTTATTATTTTTAGAGTCTAACTATATTGTATGGAAAAGAATATTGGCTTATTTTTTATTAATTTAAATTATATATTTTTAATGCATAAATTAATTTAAAATAAAATCTAAATAAACTTAAATTCAAATAAAATGTATAAAAATATTAAATATTTTTTTAATTAATTATATATATATATATATATATATATATATATATTTTAAATTCAATAATCCCAATTATCTGTTAAATCTATTTAATCAAATTTTATAAACAAAATTTACACATAAAGATTGAAATCAGACTGCCCATATACCTACCAAAGTGAAAACTAAAATTACGAAAGTTAGAGTAATTGTGTTAGCTTCAGATTCATTCTAAATTAGAACTGTAAATTTGATTTATGAAATTTTGAACGAAAATTACTGAATCATTATACATTTAAAAACAGATTTAAAAAAAAATTGATTATTTATACCTTGAGCAATAAATTTTAAAAAAAATATATTGACCAAATTTCAACCAATACTCTTAAAACTTAAAAATAATTAAAACAACGCCGTCGCGTCCTCTATCTCCCACCAAAAAATGATTACTGTGATGGGATGGTCAGTAAGTGGTCCCCTGTGTGCCGCCAAAATAACGTTCGTTAAATATGCGTTAAATATCCGCCTCTGTTATGGCTTTACTAAGTAATTTATACTGTCCTTAGTTTTTTCTTCTAAACACTTGTATGATTTTTTTATCAGCTTTTATTTAAGGCCATTAAGATTAATATATTTTATATTTTAGGATCAGTCTTCTTCGCTTCCTGTGTAATGCATTGGCAATTTGTCTCTCCTTCATTGGCCTTCCTCGGATTTGTACGCTTTATGTCCAAGCTGGGGATAAATATGGTTTTCTTACACTAAATTAATGAGGCATCTATGCATTGGAAGCATGATATATAGTGAATTGCCCCCCACCGTGTGTACACATTCTAATATTTATAGTATTAGTTAAATAATACCCTGCAGTAATATGTGATGTCTTGAACGCGAGAACCAGAGAATCGGGTGGATGGGCTGACATGCAAAGGTGGTAAGATACGTGGCACACAAAACTACTTTAGGCCATTGTTCTAGTGTTACTTTTATTGTTAGTCTATAATTATTATTATATATAAAATTTAGTGGTTATTATTTGTAGGTAGGCTATCTTTTCCACAGATTTTTTCAAAAGATTCGTTAATTTTCATTTTTTATAAAATGATTCGCCCAAATTTTACAATATAAAATTATTTTACCTTAAAATGCACAACATTATATAGTGATTATATATAAACTCATTATAAATTTGAATAATTTTACAACACATCAATAAACGTTTATGAGTTGAGAAAGTATTAAGGAATAGTGAGATTCGCCAACGTTTCAAACTTCAAGATTATTTTCCATCCTTAAAATTTTCCCTAGTGGTTACTCTCCGCTCTGCCTGTCGGGAAGTGTCAGTTGTTCTTGATGCATGTGGTGTTCTTACTAGTTCTACCATTCATGAATGTAAGGTGTAGAAGGACGTAGTGTGCAGGAACTCGTAGGCACCAACCTAGGCTCCATGAGGAATGTATCTCTGAAATGCTGAGGTTTCAACACATGTGGGGAGTTATGTTTTGTGCTGTTCTTCTCCGTTTACAAGTTGCAGGTCTTGGGCATTTTCTGTTTCTTTCCTGCTTCCATTTTTATGCTTCTCCAACTTTTTTGTCAGGTTGGGCCATGAATGGATTATGGACAAGCCTGGCATGCATGCAACACTATCACCGTTCAAAGAATTTGTGGGGCACGTTTCTTGAGGAACCGGGTCTCGACCTGGCGAGGGTTGTGCTCAAGAGGGTCCAATAGTGGGGTTTTTTTCTCTCGTAGCAGCTCTCTTGTCTTATAAGCTACTCTCTTATGCCCCGATCGTTAAGCAAGACTTAGTCACATAGTAGGTAGGGTGAGATAAGTGTATCTTTGATGCTAGAATTGGTGCATGTTTGGGTCTAGACATGTTTCTCAAGGTGGGATGGAGAAATCCCCTCCATATTGTTCTACTTGCTATCATCTCGCTCTACCCATCGGTTCGTATTGCTCGACATTTTTGCATCAGTGTGAGGCCAAATGTCCGACTCATTCACTCGACTCGTCTATGTATCAAACATAGACTCTAACTCTTATGAATCCCAAAATCGACCAAAATGTAAAATCTCTTCTAGTCAAGATGGTCGATTCTTCATTATTTAAAATGCAAAGACTTCGTAAAGAACTGCCGCAACCACACATTATTATGTATTATATATACACACACACCAATGCGAACAAGCCACCACCAATTGTGGAGGGACCAGTCGTTGTCATGGTTGCCACGCATAACTTGACTTGGCCGCCATTGACACAAGTCAACATCATTCTAATCGGGTCGATCGTTTTCCGGCCACCACCTTTTTTCCATGGATAATTTTTCTTTATTTGAACTCATTCATTTATGTCCCTGTGGTGATCGGGCTGGGCATATCTCTCGAGACCAATATCCAAAAATTTGACCCAATTTCTTTATCTCGAGGTTTCTTATTTATGATTGTGTTTACCCCCGAAGGCTTTGGTGATCCTACAACCGTTTATTCCTTTATTTCCCCAATTTGTACTTCCAAATTACGCTTAGCCATCCCTAAAATCTAAGTTGTCTACCTAAATTCTCCACTCCGAGGTAATACCTGCATACTATAATCAATGGAACTGTGGTGACGACGTACTCATTTTTTGCTGCTCCATTGCTCATCGCTCCTCCCAAGGCTGGGTATAAATCTCTCAATTCAACTGCTGAGTTGGCGCCCTACTTCCTTGCACGACTTCATCTCTCCCTTGGCCGCATCGCCAACTCATCTTTGGGAGATTGGGCCGGAGCTCAGCAGTAACGCCAACTGACAAATGGAGGCCCATATGAACCTCAGCTCAAACACATCGACACATGAGGCTTTCATCGTGGCAAATAAAGGAGGCTTAGAAGTTTGTTTCGGTCGTGTTCCATAATCAGAATCTCATTCTCACAACAACATCCACCACACAAGGCGTCCCGCTCTCCCTCCCAAGCACCGCAAGAAAGAATCGGTAAGGGATCGACACACCACCGACTCAAAGGGTGACGAAAGGAACAAACAAGATCATCCCCCCAGCCTCCGACATCAAGCTGCTCGCTCGAACACGAAGAACTCGGGGACGAGTAACCAGCCTCCAAAAGAGACACCCGGGTTAGATGTTGCCCTCAATCGAGATGGTCGAAATGCGATGCAAGCCCTCGGGTCAAGTTGATATGTGGTCCCATGGCGGGTTATCCCCTAAAGGAAGTCACATGTCGACCCATGGTATAGTATACACTTCTTACACTCATAGGGATTCGAAACTAATCCTAGGAGAAGGCATGGGTTAGTGGACGCGGGTTCTGCTACCACCCATGGTATCATGGTTTTAACTCGGCTTTCGAGACCCCGTCAACAACTCGGCATTTGGTGAAGCTTTTGGAGTCTTCCCTCTAGAGTACTAGACCAAGCCAACGCTTCTCACAATCGTGAATTCGAAGAAGACCCGCTATATAGACCCGAGTCTCTTTGGGGCTCGGGAAAGCGCTTGTCCGGATTCTCGTTGAGGTCAACTTCACCGGTGGACCGCCCTGGGAACAGTGATCCAGAATGTGACAAGCCCCCGGGGGCCCGCGGGGGCCGAGTTGATTACTTCGGCCTCCCTTCGCTGCCTAACCGCCATCGCACAAGCCACCTTAGGGAGATGCCCCCCGCAACACACACATGGAGAAAACGCCGCCCAAAGGTACCGCTATGACTCCGACCTTGGTCCGACAAAATCGCAGGTGCCACCTCCATTAAAAAGGCACATTCACCGGAATGCCTGCTCCTATTTATTTTTGTCAAAATCCACACACATCTTTGCCACTTCGCGACCCTCAGTCGTTTTCTCCCAACCGCCTAGATACCTTCTTCACCTCGACCTCCTCGACGGCAATATCCCCTTACCAGGTGGGCGTCGAACATCCTCCGGTCGTGCTTACCCTCAACCCGCGCTTGATACCTCGGGTCACGCCGTACACCCCATCTTCACTCTCCTCCTCTCATCCCTTGATACTTGGCCGCCGCTCACACACCCCTTCACCCTCTCCTCCCCTCTCTTTTGCACGATGACATATCCCCATCTATGCCACCACCTCGAAATTGCGCCCGCCCCCACCCCGCCTCCATACCCGAACCGCGACCGACACTCGCACTTCACAATTCAATTGGGGACAATCTTGAGTTTTGCTTCATGAACCCCAACCTAGAGATGATGACCCTCATTGTCTTGGCGTCTACACCACCACAAAACCAAATGCAAAATCTCGCCATCATTAACTTTGAACACACTGTACACACAGGGAAAATGATGCTCGCCACTTTAGGGGCAAAAAGAGAAAACCCGCTCACTATTTTCCGTCAACTCGTATAGACTCCCTAGCACTTTGAGCATGCATGCCTCTCCCCATGTGTCATGAACCAAATTCTATCTTTAAACACCTGTGTGTGGACTTGGTGACCACACCAAGTTGTTGTGCTCGAAGGACCTCTTGCAAAAATCCTTCCCCCGCATTGGATTTTTTCAAGAGACCATGTGTACTATTTCTTGATTGCTGCAACGTCAAAGGATCAAGGTATCCTTTCAACACATATCTCCTTGGAACAATACAAATAATCCTCGGATGCCTCATTCACGACGCTCATCGTTGTGGCAATGTGAGGTGGTCGCATTCGAATACACAACCACAAAATGGATGTCGCCATCATGAAAATTGATCTCCATAAGGCTTACGACAGTTGTTGATCGGGTGTTCATATGACTTGTACTCCTCAAGATTGGATTGAACTCCCGTAATGAAAACTAGATCTTGGCATGCATCTTCGCAGCATGGTACTCTATCATTATTAATGGTCTTCTCCCTCGTATTTTTTAAGGCTTTAGCGCACTGGGCCAGGATGCTCCCTTTATCTCCCCGATCTTCATCCTTAGCATGGACGACCCGAGCCTCCACATTAAAAGTCAAAAAATAGGGTCCTTTTTCCTGTGTATTTAGGTTTCGAGAGGCATTAAAGTCACACACTCTTTCTTCGTGATCTATATGATTTTTTCGGCATAATATCCCATTCACATTGGGTCGCCATGCATTACACTCTCGCTTGCATGGGTGCTTTTGGCCTCTAATCAATAATCACAAATATCTAATCTATCGCTCTCCGGGGACTCTAAGGACATACTAATCATTGCCGGTCTATACAACATGACAGCACACCTCTCGTAGGAAGCCCTAACTTGGGATTTTGACTCAAACCATGGGCCCACAGGAACTAAGACTGTTTTGGTTGAAAATTTCAACAAAAGGCCAGACAACCGGTCGCATCGCTGGCTCTCCCCGGGGGGGGAGATTTATACTTATCCGTGTTTTTTTGCTGCACGCTTTGTGGTTTACTAGGCACATTTGTTTCATATCCATACCCTCATCATCCATCGCATGAAAAATACTCATTCCCGGCCATTTCTCATGATTAGAAGGCGGGGGTCATCCAAATTTCACTTATGTCGTTTGGATCGGATTGCCCTTCAAAAGCGTTCCGGGAGGTTGGCTTGTTATAGGTTCGATTTTTCTCCATACCTTCTCATAAACTTCTTTTGGCATACCATCAAAGGTGACAACCTTTGGCCCTCCTCTTCCGTGACAAAGACAATGTTGAGCATGATCTCAAATTGCTCTTCCGTAATGACATCCTCCATCCTTCCAAGGGCTCACTTATCTAACACAATTTCACCGAGTCTCCCATCTCCTTCACGATGGCCTCCAATGGGAGTCACAAATACACAATATTGTATCATGAGAAAACATCTATCGTGATTGGTCAAATATTTTTCATGGCTCGATTTCTCATCCAACGCTTGGCCCATCGTGGGATTTTTTATGTGTCACAAATGATCTCGCACCCAAGTTAGGGGCTCCAATTTGGTTGGAGGTCGCAAACTCCTGTTGTGGGTTCGTTCTCTAGAACTGTGAAGGAGGCATCCAAACACTTAAACTTGTTGGTTTTTGTTTTAACCAACTGAGATTACGTTGGATGGGTCGCGCAAGACTACGTAAGGCCCCCATCCAGTGGCATACGTATACAACCACATCATCTCCTCCTCCACAATGGTGGAGGCACAACTACCAGACTTGGGACTTCTAGCAAAGCAGACTGTCCCGCCGAATATATCACTCTTTGATTGCTGGCTCGCAAAACCGTAATTATCACATGGGACAACCTAAATAAAAAGAGGCTTCGTGGGCCGGGACTCTCACCCTTTTGCATACTTTTAGAGGAATGTATCCCACACATATTCCTACATTGCATTGTAATACTTGAGGTTTGGCATTTTTTCGTCAAAATCTCTGTGTGACCCTAACTGGCACTTTATGGAATTTGGAAATGTATCTCCTCCCGGGCACACAAGGATCGGGGCCCATACTACGCCTCCTCATATTTCTTTTTTGGAAGTTTGGCTAGCTCGTAATAAGATTATGGCTTGATGGCATGCCCATGCAAGTCCATAAGATTCATGGGGCAATCATGGCTTGGCTCATTCCCATTGGGACGCCTTCTCCCAAACTACCACCGCATCCTGCCCCGCGCATTACGCCTCACCGGTATATTTTCCCACGAGATACTAAGGGTGCAACACAAGATGCAGGACCGTGCGATTGCGAGTGTATCAAATTGGATAATAGGGAGCATTACTACATATTCGGGAACGACTTCGTCGGGGTACCAACACTAGGGTTGAGATGCTCGCCCTTCGGGAGCTTACTATGGACTTTTTACAACTCGTAGCTCCCTTCTCATCAACATATATGGTGAAGCAAAATTGGTTATTGATGGATTCATGGGTCTCACCGACTTCCACTTCTAGCCTACATTATTGGATTCGTAGGTTCACTACCTCCTCCCGACTTCACCACCGCTCATCCTCGTGATAACTTCGCAGAACTAAACACTCGAGTTGACCACCCTAAAAGAGACTTCTCCCGGGAGCCCTTCGTGCACACATGCAGTCCAAGCACTTTCAAGGCGGTCTTCTTTTGAATGCCTTCTCCTCCGCATCCCCCGAAATTGGTCTTGGGCACATTCTCTTGTATGTAGACAAGTATATGGTCTTACATTTTTGCAACTATTTTTGAATGCTAACCTCGTTTCTCCTCGGGCACATGTTGCTCTCTTTGTCACATGCTCAAGCCTACCTTGCATGTGGTATTTCTTTCAATGTTCCCTACCAGTCTCTGTTTTTATGAGTAATAATTTTTAGTTGCTCGGATCTATGTTAGTTGCTCCAAATATATGCATTTAGAAGTTGAGGCCGAAATTTTTGTTTACAAACTCCTCCTTGATACATAATACAACCTCGATGTTGTGGAATGATGGGACGTAGTCACATGTTTCGTGGATGCATATTGTCGTCTTGGGATACTCATTTTTATGTTGTGGAATTGCAAAAAAATGTGATGTGATTTATGTAATCGTTTTTGTCTATACAAACAAACCAATGTTTTTCTCCTAAAAAAAAAGAAAAAAAAAGAAAAGAAAAAGAAAAAAAAGATAATTTGTTGTTGTTTATAAGTGATAATAAGATACCTATTCTAGGTTGATCATGTAAAATAGATTATTTGAAAGATGATTATTATCTTGATTATGAATTTTATTTTGGTTTTTTTTATTCAATTAAGTATTTTTTTAGACATGTTTGGGCTTTAGTCATTTTATATCTATCTAAGTGAAAAGACCAAAAAACAAAATATTTGGAAGATCCATTGATTTAAAAAAATGTTAAGAAGAAACTATATGTTAAGAAGAAACCCCAAACCAAAATCAACTTTTAAATGTTTATACAAGTAAAAATGGGGTGTCTAAGATTTTTCGTAAAGAGAGTGTGTTTGTTTGAATAAATTATTGTCAATGCAAGGATCTTTCATTTTTCTACCTTGAATGATCTAGTTAACAAGTTTAAGTTCAAATTTTATGAATTACTATGCGTTACTTCATGTCAAAGTTGAGTAGAAATGCATAGACTTGCCACAAAAATATTAGAATGACTTGTATTTCACCATATTCATCTTCACTTCTAAATCATAAAGTTTATATAAAATGTAATTATTCATAAAAATCATCTAGTTAATTATAAGTAACTATACTCTATTATAAGAAAATATAATTGATTATAGGTATTATAAAACCTATATTCCACTATAAAGAATATATTGAACATTAATCAATGTTAATTTCTATCAATCATCTATTTAGTTAAATATGATTTTAAACATTTATCTATCAAACACCAAGATCTATCAATTTTCTTATTTAAATGAGTCACATAATTAAGATGCACTACTTATGTTTCTATTTAATATATCATCACTTGTATGCATTTGCTTGGGTGCACTATTTAAGTGTGTCACTTATGTATCTCTTATGTGTACCATTTATGTATTGATAAGTTCTTATCTCTTATGTGCTCAATGAAAGTGCATTTTTTTGTGCTTCGTTACTTATGCATGCCTCTTAAAGTTCATCATTCCAACATATAATAAAATACTAGATTCCATCACTTATGATGTGTCAATTATGTGTTGCGCTAGTGCATCACTTATGTTAAAGAACATATTGAACATTATCCAATGTTAATTTTCTTAATGAATTATCATTTGGTTAGCTATGATTTTAAACATTTATCTATCAAACACCAAGATCTATCAATCTTCTTATTTAAGTGAGTCACAAAATTAAGATGCATTACTTATGTGTTTCATTTAATATAGCACGTCATCACTTGTATGCATTGTATGGGTAATTATTTAAGGTGTCATTTTATACACTCTTATGTACCATTTATGTGTATTGATAAGTTAATCTCTATGTGTGTGTCACTTAAGTGCATTTTTTATGTGTTGCTAGTTACTTATGCATGCTCTTTAAAGTTCATCATTCCAATATTTACAAAATACTAGATTCTACCGCTTATGATGTGTCAATTATGTGTGTTGCGCTAGTGTATCAACAGTGTTAAAGAACATATTGAACATTAATCAATGTTAATTTCTATCAATTATCTATTTAGTTAGCTATGATTTTAAACATTTATCTATCAAAACACCAAGATTTTCATCTGAAATCTTTCTTTATTTAAGTATTACACAATTAAGATGCATTACTTATGTGTTTCATTTAATATAACAAAACATCACTATGTATGCATTGTCTGGTGCAGATGGTTTATACACTATATATCTCTTTATAGGTACCATTTATGTGTATTGCAAGTTCATCTTCTATGTGTGTCACTTAAGTGCATTTTTTATGTGTTTCTAGTTACTTATGCATGCTTCTTAAAGTTAATAATTCCAACATATACAAAATACCAGATTCCACTACTTATGATGTAACAATTATGTGTGTTGTGTAATCGGTGCATCACTTATGTTTATCGCTATTTACATCACTTAAGTATGCCATATGTATTCAATGACTCCATGTGCTTCAATTATGATGCATAGCGCTTAAATTCATCTCTAGTCATGGTGTGCTTGTTAAGAGAACCAATCATGGTACATGAGTGGGTCAAATATACATTTTGTGTATGGTGCATCACTTATTTGTGCCATTTATGTACATCACTTGGTTGCTTATATTTGCGTATATGTGTATGTGGGATTTCTCCAATCCATGGGAAAGTGATTTCATGAACTTGTAGATATCATGAAGATATTTTCCTTTCCCTTTTTCCTTTTAATACTAATAGAGTATATTATTTTAGCAAACAAACATCAAGCATAGAAGAGATACATCCATAGTTTCCCTATTACAAAATATTGAAGATGGTTTTAAAACTATACTAGTTCGACCAAGTTGGTTGTGCCTCAATCCTACTACTAGACTCCAAAAGAAGCCACATAGATACAATCTATAAAAATGTTGCTATACAACAACATTTGGTTGGCATCAAAATTAAACTAGTATTAACTCCTAATCATCTAACATGGTTAAATTTCCATCAAATGCTACCCAATTATAAATCAATCTAGTTGGGGAAAATTGAGCCAAATTGCAAAAGAAATCACAAGTGATCACTACCTTTCGCATCTCCTCATAAAATGCTTGAAGTTGCTTATACTTGAGATATGAGGTGTTGCATGTTCACATTCATATTCTACATCCGTCAAACACTCAGAAGAGAAGATATTTATGGTGTTTCCACCCGATTCGATAGGTGATACATTTTTCGACCCATCATTATACAAAATCATCATCAACATCTCTCTCAGCCTCTGGTTTACTCCTCACCTTTTTCCCCTTTTGTCCTCCATCACAATGAAATACAATGGTTGATAAATGTTGACCAACAAACTAAGAATCCTATTCCCGATGCCATTAGCGCACTTCCCCAATTATCCCCTATCTACATAAAAATCAAACCATAAACACCCCGCAGCAAAGATTGACCGCTCCCACACTCAAATCATTTGTTGACAATTTTGTTACAAAGACCGAAGAAATGCAAAATTTAATAAACTACCTACCCACAATCTATAACCCAAGCTTCAACTAGGTTTAGAGGGTGAAAAATAATAAACTGCTACTACTGTGGTTATTTCCTAAAGATCATTCCTTTATGTCTCCCACCCTCTGCCATACCTAAATAGATCCCCATAAAATTGCCATGTATTCCCTCTAAATGACTAAGTGATGCTCTCCCTGATTCCCATGACACAATTGTGTAATAGGAAATTACCCTCCTTTTGACTTCAAATGAATCTTAACTACCACACACATTCTTTGTATCATTAAATGTTTAAGTGTTATCAACATCATACTACCTTTTAATATGGTTTATTCAACATAATATTCACAATCAAAGTTCTATGGTTTCATTACTTATTATAAGGCTCTATTGATCCTCAAAGTTTGTGGAAGGAGTGTTAGAGTTTGATTGCCAACTTATTTGCTACTTTATTTCAAAGTCTCATAAGTCGTATTCAACCTTACATATGAGAAATCATGAATGATCTCATAATTCTATGGCAGATGACAGAGAGCAGATTCTAAAGGAAGGTTCTCAAAAGGAAGATGAGGAATTGATTTCATGAAGCCATTTATTATAATTAGAGATATTATTGGTAAGGATTGTGCCTAAGTGATACCTGAAAAAGAGCACATTTTAGCCTCGGTTGTTAAAGGATATGCTTAGGTTTCGTGAGTATTCCATTTCAATTTTTCCTTTGGGGCGAAGACTCGTGAAGATCTTTTTCATGCTTTTGTGTGCCTTAATTATAGTTTAATGTGATAAGTTAAGGCCCTAATAAGTTGACGTATCATCCAACTATTTTATTTATATCATAAGAGAAATAAAACTATTGTATTACTTACCACTTGTAATATTAAGGTAAGTGGTGTTTCTATGTTAATAAGAACAGGCCATAAGTTTAATTGCGACATAGAGGATGCATGATAATAGAAATAGGATGCACAACATGTTTGGGTATTTTCAAAATAAAATTCTAAATAAATGCAAATTGAGAAACTAAGATTAGTTCAAATATAAAGGAAATGCAACATGAGATGTTAGTTAAGGATGAAAATTGAGATGCAAAAATACACATTTATGAATTCAAGATACAAGGATGCAAATTATAACACAAATTTAGATGTTATGATGTATCTCTGTTGACAATATGGATGTAAGGATGAAAATATGTATTTATTGTGATTTAGAAACTCAAGCAACTCCAAAATAAATGAAAATAGATATACACAATAAGATAAAAGTAAAAAGGAAAATATACAAATAATACTCCAAACTTATCCATTTTGTAAATTAAATAAAAAGCTAAAAAAATACTAAATGAAAAATCAAGCATTACCAAAAAGATATAAATGATATACAAAACCATTATTTTTTGTATATTTGACAAAGAAAAAAATACATGGGGATTTGAAATGCAAATGAAACATTACAATCTTGTTTGGAGGTTAATAATTTAAAAGCATAAGATCCCCCCAACCTCCACCCTCATGAGGCTAAGAATAATAATTTACCCATGAATCTCCCCATGACCACCCTCATGAGGGTGGGTGTGAGGGTTGGGTGAGAATTTACATACAAATTATAATAATTTGCATAGGAGCCCCTCCACCCCAAACTACCATTTTTTGTATGATTAAGAAAGAAAGAAAAAATACAAAAATGCATTGACCAAATGCAAAATGAAACATTACAATGTTATTTGAGGGGGTCAGAGAGCTCATATGCAAATTATAATTTTCATATTAGTTGGAGCCAACTTTCACTCTCAAATAAGATCGTAATGTTTCTTTTCACATTTTAGCTCAATGCAATTTTTTTTCTATTCTTTTTTAATTATACAAATAATAATTTTGAATATCATGTATATCTTATTTTTTGCACTTTTTAATTTCATATTTCAATTTATTGAGATTTTTTATTTTATTTAAATTTTTATTTTAATAAAATAAATATGTCGAAAGAATATTATTTATATATTTTCCTTTACTTTTATCTCAAAGATATATCTATTTTCATTTCATTTTAGATCAATTGAACTTCTGTATGCCCTAATGACTCCATATTTACATCCTTACATCCATATTAACATATTGAGATACATATAAATTTGTGTTATAATTTGCTACCTTTATCCTGAATTCACACGAACTCCACAAAAACTTAAAAAATGTAATTGACTTTCAAATAAACTTAAATATAAACTATTAAATTATCATTACAACAAATATATACAATATTCTATAAATTACGAACTTCAAAAATACAGAGTGGATTGCACGTTGTATATTTAATATCCAATGAGGTAATTTTGTATGGGAAAAGTCCCTTAAATATTGGAAGCAATTATTCCAAACCCTTCATTAGATATTTATTTATGATTTTCATAAAAATTTATTATTTACTTATAAACAACATGGAAAAGATATAAAAATCAAGCTTGTGAAGTAAGTATGTCGCATAGGGCTATAATGTATCTTCCAAAGGTCCATAATGTACCTACCTTACACACTGGGTTGCAGATTTTCACTTTAATATCTTGAGAGACCACATGATTGCATGCTAGTAACAAATGCACACCACATATGTACAACACAATATATGCATGTTGATAATGGATGCACTTCATACGATTGCATTCTAGTAACGAATGCAACACACAACACTTGTACAATACAATATATAAAAACTTAAAATAGGGTGAAGGATGCAGGACTTGTAGTATAATTATATGGTATGATGTAGGACTTCAATATATTTTTAAAGGGGAACCAATGTTTACCAGGTCATAGTCTCATTAATACAAATGGGTTGTATATATTCATTGTTAGATATTGCACCGGTTTAAATCTAAATGGTAAGTATATACAACCCGACCGCATTAATGGGTCTATGGCTCGGAATATGTATCACTTTTTTAAAGATAAAAGTGATATGAAGGGGCATTGGTAATACTTTTTTTGTGGTCAAAAGGGACTTATGAAAGCTCACAAGTTTATATATATATATATATATATAATAGAATGGTAAAAATTGATTAGACAAGTATTTCTAGAATCATCTTGCGGAAAATATATTAATAATGTTTCAATAGGGTTGATTTGGAAAATGGTTATATAAAGCTATCTACTTGAACTTCAAAAAAATTGGATATTTGTAACAAGATGATTATGAACAAAAAGTAGGCACCATCATGAATATGAGGATTTTTCCGGAATTTCCCAAGAAGGAAAGATTTAACAAGAACCCCAAAATTCCTTGAGGAATAATGGGAAAATGGCTTAGAATAAAAGTGAAAATAACATGTAAATGACCACATCCTCCTATTCAAAGTCGTAGCCCTCAAGAGCTTAGGTCTCCAAATATCAAGGTCCAAATTGTCCTCGCCAACCCACTTTTCTTCAAGTCCCTCATGCAATGCTTCAACCCTACAAAAGGAAATTGAGCGCAGAGTTCATCCCATCCAATAAAATATACATTGTGTTATCTCAAAATGATACTATGATCTGTGTGGCTATAGACACCTTCGGAGACCAAGAGGGGCTGATGATAGGTCAAAATTCAAAGTGGCTCTGATGACTCTTGAACCTGGTTGACACTAAAATACTGTCAGCTCGATTCCACCCAAGAGTGATCGGATCTCCAATCCAAGCCCGTATGGAGAAGTAAGAGCGAGTCAATTTTTGGTCAAAGTTACAAAATAAGCTAGGTCAATTTCTTCAACCATCGTGAAGCTAGGCACCGAAACGGGTGAAATTGTAGCCTCGTTAATTTTCCTAATAACCCGTATTTTCATTTATAACAAAAAATGTCTAATTACATTTTAAAGACCAAAAATATTAAAAAAAAATAGGAGTGGTGGGCCATGACCCTCGCCACTCGCATTGGACCATACTACAAAAATATATATATTAATATATTTTCGGGTCGGGCCGAGCCATGACTCCCGTCGAACCCCACGACGCTAAATACCGCACCATAAGCAAATGGCCAAACCACATAGGATATGGCACCGAGCAATGTGGGTCGACGAGAATCGAACCTCGCCTTGGCCACGTAGGTCATACTGAATTTGATGGGTGGCTCATTCGACGTTACAACTCAAACAAAATGGTGAACAAAACTATGAAATGGGTCGTACTCGTGTCATGTGTTGCTTATCAAAATCAATATGGGGTGAAAATAACTCAAATTCAAATTGCTGAAAATTGCACCAAACTAGAACGACAACGACTATCCCATCGCAAGGAATCCAACACAATTTGTTTCTGTCAAACCGAGTTCGTGATGAGAAAGTTATCGTCTGCTACTGCGTTTAGAACAGAAAATTTAAAAAAAAATATCGTAGAATAGGCATGTACTTAATGAAATGGCGTGCGAGTCAACATACAAGAATCTTCTTCTACTTTTTGTCCCAAAGGACTATGCCAAGTGTCATAATTAGATTCGTTAGTTTGAATGGTATGAAAAAAAGTCGCCTAATGTCTCAAGTTGAATTTCTGGGTTCATGATGATTTTTATGTGGGATTACTAATGTATTAAGATTGGAATATATATATATAGTATGATTTTAAAATATCATATATTATATTAATTATATTTTTATATATATTAATATTTAATATTAATTTCAAACTTAAATAATTAAAATTCCACATAAAAAATAAACCTAAAGTCATAGTTGATTATGTTGGCATTGATCCATGGTGTATTAACATGGTCGAATGTATTAAACATATGGTTAGAATGGGATAGTCTTAATACATTATGGTGGCATATACATATGGTTGAACCATAAAGACACACATTATGGTGGCATATTATCGCAAGGTCCCAATCATATAGTTATATTCACAATGTCACTTAAAGGTTATAATGTCGCAAAATACATATGAGGGTATGTCAAGTCTGGCCCCATGACCCTCTCCTTCACTACCGCGACTCACCAATGAGCCATACTATTCATTATTAGGATGGTGCATAATTTGTATTTAAATTCATAGTGGGACTTTAGATGGCGAAAGTATAAACAGAGAGTTGCATCTCTTCCTCCACATGATCGCGCACCATGAGACCAAGTTTAAGTCATGTTGCTATTAGTGCACACTTATCACACGCTTAAGCAATACTGCTTCACCATCTACGCTAAGTTGGCATATTTTAGCAACATTCCCCCAATTTCACAGATTTTCCAACTTTAAGGAGTTAACTGGGCATTTCCGTAATTAGAGAGTACAATCAGGGAAAATTTAATGAGGCCCATTCGTCAATTTTCAACTAATTTTATTCGTAAATAGTCATTCCTAGTAGATTGCCATGAACTACTGGAACAACTTGTAAAGGCAATAGGAACAATGAGACAGTGTTTTTGGTCACTTGAATAATTTTGAAGCCTAGGGTCACTCAAGAGGGAAGGCCATGCCCAAATCACCAAGGCTAAATGGAGGATCGAATAGTCAATTTTTGATGTATTTGATGCTAAGGAATATAGTGATATAGTTTAAAGAGGAGTTGGAGCACACATGAAGGTGATTTTGTTACTTTGAAGATTAAAATGCTTCCATGGTCACCGAAGTGGAGGTCAAGCCTAGGAGGAGTTGTCAACCAAATTCGTACATTTAATAGTCATTTTTGGGGTATTTGAGTGTTCGGGTTTTTGAAGAACAATCAAAAGAACCATTGGAAAAATAATGGTGCTCGTAATTAGACATTTTACTCACAATCCCAAGAGGGCCTAGCTAGTTGTGCTGTGTCCATGGAGATGTAGCTCAGAGGGGTGAACTTCTATTATCATCCATTGTGTTATGTGATTGTTGTGATTTATTTTACCGCATTTTGTTACACCATTTTTTGGTCATCTAACCTATTATCCTTAGATGGACCCAAGTACACCATGTAAGACCAATTTCACTCCTCATGAAATTGCCTACTACTGTGAACAATTTAATAAACCACATTTATTAGGTTGTTTACATTCAAAACAGAACCCCAAAAGGAAATATTAAACAAACCTATATTTGTTTGATTTTCCTCTATGGAATAATTAATTAAACCATAATTTAATTATTATTCTACTCATGTTTAACTCAAAAACAAAGAAATTAATTAGATAAACCTTTATTTATCTTATTATTTTCTAGGAATAATTATCAACTTTATTTAGATAATATTCCTTGTTAAATATGACCAAATTACCCACAAATAATTAAATAAATCATTATTTATTTGATTATCTTCTCAACCACTTCCTTAAAAAGATAAATAAATCATTTATTTATTTATTTTTAACTAATCAAGTGATTTGACCCAAGTCAAATACCTTTTCCTCCAACAAATATAATAAATATTCCATAAAAAGTGGATCTAGATCTCGTTAACTCCAGCACCAAGATCTAGAATTTAACGAATATTTTGTTAAATAAAGGGTTTTTCCCCCCATTCTTCACCTTTTGTTGCCTATTAGATCACTCCGGATCTACACACACTCTGTCCTGCATTTTTCCATCATTTGTCAGGTGAGCTCCCCATTGAGCTCTATTCTTTGCATTGGTTTTCACACCAACAAGAGAGAGAAATCTTAGATCTCAAGGCCGAGGACTTCCAAGAACCCATCCCATCGAGGAGAATTGACACGCCTTCTTGTTTTCCTCCTGTGTGCCCAATTAATATAAAAATTCTTTTCAAAATTGTTCTTGTCTTCGTTTATTGGTATATGGAGCAAACCTTGTTTTTAATGCTTTAATGTCTTTCCATGCATAGATTCCGTGTTTATAAATTTTCTTGTCTAACTAACCGTATCCGAAGATATCATGTACGACTTTTGTTGTTAGGGCTATTAGTTATGCGTAGCTAAAGTGGTCCTTTTTCGTACACTTTTAAAAGGATTCATACCAACAAATGGCGACTCCAACACGGGTTTTAAATTACGATCGCCGTCGTTTTTCATATTCCCGCATATCCGCCTACTCGTACCCTAGGTTTCTTTTCAAATTTCGAATATTTTCCCTATTTTTATGTTGTTTTTCTCACATAAAACTCAAAACAACAAAATTTCAACTTCCGTGTGTTTCCGGCCCTATTATGAGGTAAGCGACACCACCAAGACCGAGACGCAAATTTCTTGCACCGCTCGCCGAGACAATCGGAATGGGGGTCGTACTTTGGCCCATAACCTCGCGACTCCGGACCTCTATACCACTTTTCAGCCTTTATTTTCTGCGACCAGATCGAAACAAAGTCACAACCGCGACCTCGCCAATTTTTCAAAGGATTTTTCCGCAATTTTTTCTCTCGGGTTTCTGTTGAAGCTTTCCGTCGTGGTTTTTCACTGCTCACCCGCTGACCTAGTTCGATTTGTTTTTACTCTCATCTATGAAATCCCAGCTCCCCTAGGGCTTTGTGCACTCCTCCACCTTTGTGGAAGAGTTTTAGTCAAGCTTCAGCCATCTCTGCTTTTTCGCAGTTTTAGCTCTTCCTCTTTTTTCGTATCCTAAACCTCCTTTCGCATCCTCAACTGTTCCTCCTCTTTCCTTTCAAATCACCTCTGTCGTTTTGTTTGGACCCTCTTTTCGAGACCTCCCCGTCCTTTCCGCTTTTCGCTGATTTCCTCTTCCTTTTTCCACCACCTTGCCTTTGTCTCTTGGTCATGGATCCGCACTCTCTTCTCGAAATAGCCTTTTATCCTTCTGTGATCCCCGTCTCCTTTGACGTTAGATCTATTGGCTCTTTTTCCATGTGTTTTACCTGTATTTTTCCCCTTTTTTCGATTAGTTTTGAGAGACCCGCCTTTCTTGGGTTAGATAGATGCACAAGAAATGTTAATTTTCTGTTATTTCAGCATTATATACCGTTCTCTCGCAGATTTATTTTCGCTACGTTAAAAGACACTTTTTTCTTGCTCTCAAAACGGAAAGGGTTTAAAAATTAAAATTAACGCACGCCACACACCGACTCCTATGAAGAAGCGCCCGGTTAACACCGCCGGCAAAGACTCTGAAACAAATTGTCACCGCACCTTTTCCTCGCCCTTGACCTCACTTGATCATTCCCTTTTTGCCCTGCTTCGCTCTCTTCCTTCTCGTCGCGCCCCCAAGGCGCCCTTCTCGAGACTTCGGCTCTCTTCACCCCTCGCCTTCCGTCGATCGACCGTTTCCGTCCCGCCGTCGGCCGAGCCGTCCCCTCTCGAGTCCGCACCCGACCCTTCTTCCGATTCATTGGGTTCTCCTCCTCCCCGGTTCTCCCCCCCGTCACCTTCACTTATGTCCGGTCCAGGGCCTAACGTTAGCGGTGCTCCGTGCCCCAATGCCGAATCACTACTAGCGAACCGGCCACAGTGAACTACCCCTGCCATACCCTTGTCGTCGTACATTGCAGCTCCCGCCCTCCCGATTTCAATCGCTGATTAATGACCCTATCCTCCATGATGTTGGTTGGCTCGCTATGCCAACCAAGCTTCCCTCCGACATCCCTAAGTTCGAAGGCTCACGGGAGAAGATCCAACCAATCATGTCCGGTCTTTCCACATGTGGTGTTCTCCAATTCCATTACCGATGACTCCATCCGTCTTTGTTTGTTCCAACGCACGCTTACCGATGAATATTCTAAATGGTATGTTGATCTTGCCACCTCTTCCCATACCACCTTGCGACCCTTGCCCATGCCTTTTTATCTTATTTCTAGCCTCTAACAGACACTCAGCACCGAGTTTCGACTTCATTCAAGCAACCTCGACCCGCCTTTTCTCGCCCATGCTCAGAATGGCAACGAAGACGAGGCTGGTGTCGAGCCCCTCTTTTCGAAGACCCAAGCGAGCATGGACCGGTTCCTTTGCACCCTCTTAGCCCTATCTAAAGATGTCGCCTTCTCACTTCTTCAAAACCGAAGAAGCCGCCCTCCAAATAGCTCGAAATACAATCTCATCTCACGCCCATCCGGTTATGTTTATACCGTTCTTCCCCGACCTCCCGAGTTCCCACGAAGGCCACCGCCCTCAGTAAGCATCTCATTCCTCGCCGCCCGCATCGTTGGAGCCCTTTCCCCAACCGCACGCTCAACCTCCCATGGGCTATGGTCTCCTTGTGTGAGGGGCCAACACTTAGCACTCTTCCCCTCCCGTAGCATGTATCCGTGATACCAAGATGCCTCCTCCTTTTGCTCAACTCTCGCTTACCTCAATGTTGCCCAACCCCACCATTACCCTTATCCGTTGTACCGGGTGCGCTGTACTCTCCTCCAAAGATATGCGTCTATCTCTCGCTCTCAAAACCTGCGCGCGCGCACACACTTACAAACTCTCCAGGGCAAGTATTTGCACAAACAGGCGCGACTAATCCCCCTTATTCTCAAAGAAGGCGGGAGAGGCAACAAAACCAATCGCCTCGGTACTCCGTGGACCCAACTCGGTGTGGACCCTAACACTACCAACCAGCAACAAAAAGGCACTCAACCTGCCGAACCGTGCCGCTTCTTCACATAAATGCTTCCGTTCGTGTTGCGGTGTTTATGGTCATTACACCCACGATTGTCCCCCTTACTCCCGCATGTGCGTATGTGGGGAGTCTCAAGCCACATCGCGCTGACAACACGCCTCCCCTCATGCTCCTCCCACGGTGGCCACTACCCAACCACCGTGTTTACCTAATTTTTCCTCAAGACAGTGATTCGTGGCTACCCAACCGCCGACGTGCCTGTGCTCGGCCACTCCTTCTTTCTAGTTCCTCCTGGCTTACTAGATCCTTGCGAGATGCACTCCGATCCTTCCCCGATCGTCGACCTTCGACCTTCAAACTCCTGGCCTCGCCGTATCCAAGCCTCCCCGCTCACTACCCCCGAGCCTCCTTTCTTCAAAGTTCTACGCAGCCTCTTTCGACATCCAATGGCCCCTTACATATCCCTCAACCCAAAGTTGAGGTTCACACCAAGATTCCTAAGGGACCCCTACGTCGAAACGCTGCTTCCGCCGAGCCGTCATTCGTATAACATAGTAGATGATTTGGCGCAATCTCCGCCGCCATTTCCACACCGGAACTCCTCCGGGCCGTGCCCTTCCAAAAGAAGGCTCTATTATCTCCGCCGTGGGCGCTCGTAGATCCCGTTGATGACCAAATGATTGTTTTCGACGCCACCAATCGACCATCCCCTCTTTCCCCGCTTCCGTCGCCTTTCCAAATCCCACTAAACCGAACGCCAACGTTTCACTTGCATAATCGATGAGGCATCCACCGTGTGATGTCCGTTCTGCTTGGAAGCAACTTGATCCCCCGAGATGGCTCCCCTTCCACGATCACTCTCGAGCGTGATGCCGCCCTCCTGCCCATTGCCTTTTTCCGTAATTGTCTCATCACCCCTCACCCCAGAAGAATCGCGAGGCGCACGGCCGAGCCACAGACGCCCGCCAGACCACAACATCTTCATTGGGGCGAAGCCACACCCAGCGTTATGTCCGTCGTCCATCCGCGGTTTTCTTCCGTAAGACGTTCTTCACAATGGAAAGACAGTCACCATCGACCGCCTGACACATCACGAGCCAAAAATCTCGTACCTCACCTCGAGACAACCATCTTTCGTAGCCAACAAGCAAACCGTCGATTCCTCGACCGCGTTCTCCTGTGCGTTTACAAAGATTCCTCCTGCCAAACTTTTCCCTAATCTCTCTCCTCCTCCCATCACCGATCCCAACTTATCGAATGTTTGCATGATGCACTGCCTCGGTCGCCCGTAAGCGGCCCGCCCTTGCTCAGTCGCCAACCTCCCTCGCCCTCCGCAACCTCGTGGCCCCAGCTATTCATCTCGGCCTCCACCCCCACCTCCTCCTTCCGGCCCTCCCCCCCGCGACTGCATCTCGAACCCCTTTATCCTCCCGGACTTGCCTCTGTGCCTTAAACATTCCTGAGTCAGCCCTCCCGGTCATTTCCTCGCCGCGTACACTTTCCCCGGCTCCTCCCGGGAGTATTCGTCCCCGCCATGGCCACCCTCTCTCCGAACCTAACCTTGGGCACATCACCGAATACCTCGATCCTCCGTGCCAGCCTACCCTCCCCGGTCACCCCAAACCCCACATGGCTTCGACACCGGTTCGGCCCGTCCCCCTCGCTCCTTCGTCTCCGTGCCCTGAAGACTCCCCACAGATCCTTCTCGTCGTGACGGCTCCCCCGAAAGAAAGGCAAAGCTCGCAAGGGGGCACCCAAAGACAAGACCACCAATAACCCACCCAGCCCTCCTCCGCCCGCAAAACCTTGTGCCTTATGTGATGTCACCGGTCATGCCACCCATGCTTGTCCCGAGTTGCTCCATATTCGCCCATGGCCAAAGTCACGTGCCCCCGAAGCCACGGTCCCTAAAGCCTTCATTCCTTCTTCGTCCGTAACCGCAACCACAAGACCTCCGGCACCAAAAACCCCCCCGTGCTGCAGTCCATGGCCATTACTCCCACCATTGTCCCCACCTCGACGCATTACCGCGCTCTTTAGAGGTAGTCCGAGAGCATGAGTGCTGGAACAAAATCAATCCGCCTTCTCCCCATCCTCGCGTTAGCTTGCTTCCCGCCCACCGAGGATCTCCTCGCTCCCATCGACATTCCCCCGATGTCTGGGACAGACGAGTTCACCACAACCATTCTTTACCTATCCTCCTCTCTCGCGAGACACTGGAGCCCGCCCCCCCGCATCCTCCTCTATTGTGTCGCTTCCGAACACCTTTTTCTACCCAAGGCTACCTAGACTACTCCACCCGCATTCCCTCGTTGACCTCTACCGGCCCCCGAGTCCTCCCCATACTTCCGATAGCCCCCACATACCACCCTCCAGCCTTGCATATGAGTCATAGTCATCCTCGTCTCCTGCACTCCCTCCCCGCAATGTCGCTCGATGTCTTCCGTACACTCACGCTCGCCGTCATTGCTCTCTCCTCCCTCATTTGTTGTCTTGTAACACCATTCCGAGACCCCTCATTCACCGCCTTTATCGGTTACGCCGATGGTGCCGCCGTTACTCCCGAATCTCGCCCTCTACAGTTGGGCCATCTTCACCCCCTGCATGCCCTTGTTCTCCCTCCGACTTCAGTCCGTATTGGTTTCGCCACCAACAATCGGTGTCGAATATGACGTTGCGTGGTCTCTTATCGTATGCCCTCTTTCATCACATCCTCCATCCGGCATCGCTTCGTTCGGATTCCCTACTTGGTAATGCAACTAAATGGTGTTTATCGTGGGCATAACCCCGTGGTGTTTAGACGCTATTTACTTATGAAACTCTCGATACGTGCATTTGAAACCATAACTTTCAACCATGTGCCTCGAGAAATGAATCACTATGTAGATAGTGATTATAAACCATGTTCTAGATTACATTTATCACTCGTATTTACACACAAGACAATAACATTCATAATCATTAAAAACGATGCATATCCATAATATGTGTCACAAAACATGTGTTTAGAGTCCATCTACTCTCGATACATATGACATGTCCATAGCATGTTACAAAAAAAAATCAAAATCGGGGGCACCACTCGCCTTACATACACACTAGGGGGCACCACATGCCCCACACCCAATCATTATCCGGCGGATCCCGAGCCAATGGCTCGCCCCGCATGTAGATCACGCATCCTCGACCGGCCATCGCCATGCGCTCTGATGACCCCTCGCCATCTCCGGGTGGCAGACCAATACATGGCTCTATGTACCGGTCGTCTAAGTCCTCGCCACCCGCGGGGCCTCGACACCCGGCCGCAACCTTCGCATTCGCCGCGGATGTCTCCGTGGCGCGGGCCGCATCCTCATTATGCACCGCTTCTCGACCCACCGAACCCCAGCCCACCGCCAAGCGTCCCACATATCCGGCCGGCTTACCGCAGCTATATCTCGCATACCAACAAGACATGAACTGCGCATCTCTATCTACTATTCAAAAACTTAAACATGCCCATACAAGAATAGAAATCATTACCAATACTTCCGGCCCCCATACTCGACTAGGCGTAAGTATGTGTCCGGATCTCCACAATAACTCATCCCACTATGTGACAGTCGTTTGGGCGACACCCCGCATCCCCATCTCAATGGCAGCAAAGAACTCAGTCAAAACATCGTCCCGACCGCTCATCCTCCTCTCCGCACAAAGAAATGCTTCCCCACCGGAAGGCGCATCCGGCCTTCGGCCCTCGGTCCCAATGTCTCGAGACAGCCAAGGCCTGATTTCTCAGCATGAAAGCATAATAAAGTCCCATGACGAAAATCATGGTTCACTTGCCGCAGAGCGAAGGAATCGTCGCTTTTAACGACACTAACATCATTTGGCCTACCTATAGGTCCATCACCACTTTCACACACCATCACCTCTGGAGGATAAGAATGCCAAGCACCAAAGATACTATTATACCCCAAAGCACTTGTTTTGCCCCTGATCCCCACTGCCACCGTAGCCCTTTGAATGAGGATCTCATGTTGGCTGCCCACACCCACGGAGAGGCCTACGGGATGAGTCGAAGCAACAGCTTTCCCACCATCCCAGGCGGCAACTCCACAGAAATACACATCCGGGATCGTCGGGCTTTGATCCCAGCCTCACTACAAAGACTCGTCTCCGGATCCCAACAATCGACAATCCGGCCAACAAGGGCTTTCCCTGCCTCTCATCAACGGTTCTCCAAAACTTTAGAACCCCAAACCTCGCCAACACACGTACCTGACACCCCGATCCGCCTAGATCTCCGTTCGTAATGTACCCCAGGTCTCTCTCTCTCCAAATTAACCCATAAATCAAATTACAATCGCACAAAAAACATCACTCCACGCATACAGACGGAATACCATAACTAAACACAAAAACTCAACTTCAAAACAGCACCAAAACTTTCATCTCCCAAATAAACTTTTCTGTCAAGCTCATGACGAAATGAAAGGTCGTTCGAAATCATAATCTCGTGTCGCACTCTTGGCCCAAAAAAGAACAACTCACGGAAGGGAACATGGAGGTCCGTTTCACATAGGATTTTGGCCCTGAATCAACTTTCAATCCATCAAATGAAAGAGAAGGTTAGACTCTACTCCGGTGAATCGATTTGATCTCGATTCCAACCCGCCTACGTACCACTACACTCGCCGCAAGATTTAGGCCTTCTCTCTCTCTCTACATTCGACTACCAGCAACAATAGCAAATGAGTGAATTCTGGAGAAATCGCCCTTATTAAAAGAGAACTCGTTTCTTTCGACTGGGCTGCGACCACACCGTAGCCCCGTTTGGACAAACCGTTCGAGACCGTTGAAAGCTCTCACCGAGCCCTCAAATGGGTATCTATTAGTTTTTTATGATTTGATACTTTACCAGGACACATTTTGTCCAAGAAGGGTCACTTCACCTCTCAATAAATGAATTTCCTCACTTGCGACACTTGTACCGGACACCACTTTCGTTTCCTTACTTGTCTTTGTTCGTGTCAATTTTCGTCATGAGTCTTCATCTTGTACTCATGTTTTTCCGGTCCCCCATTGGGCTCACCGTGTGGCGCACCACCTAGCCTGTCCTTGTTTATGAGCATCCAAGTTGAGTCATCATCGCATTCGAAGGAGTCTATCCCAGTCCCTTTGTACCCCGCTATAGCCCTCCATCTCCTTCATTGCTTGGTTCCCCTTTCGTGTTTGGCCATTATGACCTTCACCCCACTCGTCCCTATCCCCGTGATATTGTGTCAGCCGTCGCCATGTCATTCATGCCCTTATGCTCTAACAAGGAATGCTCATTCGCTATTCACTCCTTTCCATTTCACTATCACTATTAGTGTCATCGTCCGCGTTCCCACTATTTTCTCTCGTGCCTTAGCGTCGAGGATGTCTCATTGCTCATTTATACGACTCTCCTTCTCGTCGTTATCACTATTCTTCTGTGGTTGTGTTTCAGAGGGGCAGTTGTACTCGGTTCCATTTTCCATTCTTTTCTGCTCTCGATCAGAAAAGGGATCTCTGCTTCCTTGACTTGGTTGTTTCTCCACCTGGGCCTCCTTTCTGGAAGATGACCAAGATCCGTATATTTGATGGTTCGTGCTGATGTCAGCACGCCTGATGATTCCCCGTGTGTGTGTGAGATGTCTCAACCTCATGAGGGATGTGGCCCCGGGCAGTAGCCCCCCACATGCCCGATGACCTCCCTCTCGCAGCCCTTCGGCGTGCCCTCCGCATATTTGATGATGTTGGCCTTACCCACTTGCGCCTTGATTTGCATGTATCACCACTAGAGCCCTTCCCCATTTACAGGGGGCATTTGGGTTGTATTTGTATCCTATGTACTCGCATATTATTGTGCCAAGTCCCGTCGTTATCCCAGCATTGTGCGCATGTATGATTCTTCATTGTTTTTTTATCCTGCCCATGCATTATGCCTACCGTACTTTATGGTTCGGTCCCTTGTTTACATCGGACACACTATTCTTTTGTACTTTGTCTTAGGCGTGCGTATGCCTCCCCCGCCGCCTTCAAAGACAGCATTCTCCCCATAAAAAGAGACTTGTTGCACCGCGAGTCTCGTCTCCTCGTGTCTAGTTCTTCAGCACACTATCTACCTTGCATTTCTCTCTCTCGACTTCCCCTTTTTGTTGTCCGGTGATTGAGTTCTACAACGTACTCTCGTCATACCATTTTCCGACACTCGCATACGGGGGGCAACTGTTATAATTATCTCGTCATCTAACCTATTATCATTAGATGGACCTGGGCACACCATAAGACACCAATTTTACCCTAAGCAAAATTGCCTTCACTACGGTAAATAACTTAATAAACCACATTTATTAGGTTGTTTATGGTCCAAACAGTAGTCTCAAAAGGAAATATTAAACAAACCTATACTCGTTTGATTTTTCTCTATGGAATAATTAATTAAACCATAATTTAATTATTATTCTCAAATATGTTTAACCCAAAAACAAAGAAATTAATTAGATAAACCTTTATTTATCTTATTATTTTCTAGGAATAATTATTTAAATCTTATTTAGATAATATTCCTTGTTAAATATGACCAACTTACCCACAAATAATTAAATAAATCATTATTTATTTGATTATCTTCCAACCACTTCTTAAAAAGATAAATAAATCCATTATTTATTTATTTTTAACTAATCAAGTGATTTGACCCAAGTCAATACCTTTTCCTCCAACAAATATAATAAAATATTCCACAAAAAGTGGATCTAGATCCGGTTAACCCATGCACCAAGATCTAGAATGACCCAATATTTTGTTATAAATAGAGGGTTTTTCCACCATTCTTCACCTTTTGTTGCCTACTAGGATCACTTCCCCCTGGATCTACACACTTGGTCCCATTTTTCCATCATTTGGTCAGGTGAGCTCCCATTGAGCTCTATTCTTGCATTGGGTTTTCTACACCAACAAGAGAGAGAAATCTTAGATTCGAAGTGCCTGAGGACTTCCAAGAACCCATCCCACCGAGGGAGAATTGGATACGCCTTCTTGTTTTCTCCTGTGTGCCTAATTAATATAAAAATTCTTTCAAAATTTGTTCTTGTCTTATCTATTGGCATATGGAGCAAACCCTTGTTTTTAATGCTTTAATGTCTTTCCATGCATAGATCCGGTGTTTTGCGCTCTTTTCGTCTAACTAACCGCACATCCGTTATTATCGCGCCCACTTTTGTCGTTAGGGCTATTAGTTATGCTAGGCTAAAGTGGTCCTTTTCGTACACTTCGACAAAGGATTCATACTTCTTCAATACATTTCATTTTTTGTATATGCTTTTTAAAAATCTAATTAAGTCACAATTTTATCCTCAAAAACACATGAAACTACACACATAAACCCCTTCACAAATGGTTACATGATTCGATCCTTAAACACATTTTTTAATACCGATGAGGAGCTTGCATAGTGAAATAAAAAGTTTTCCCATATTCGATCAAGTTGGTATTGGAGGATAATTTTATCTCATTTTAGCCAAGGTTACTAGAAGAATAAGCTATTGGTTGTTTAATTTGTGCAAGGAGAATTAACAACGAACTTGCTAGTTTTTGTGTGAAGGAGAAGGAATAAATTGAGATCTGAAATCTAAAAATACAAAGAAGAAGATTTGGATGCATTGTATGAGGATGTAGCTTCATTAATCGATGTTTCGTTAATATTCCTAGCAAACTATTTGATAAAGAGATGTTATAGTAACTTCACATCATGATTGATATGATGAAAGAGAAGTATGAAGATAAGAGGGAGAGTGTTAAACTTCAAGAGCAAGCTTGATTTCCACAAGAAGGAGAAACAAGAATCCTTGAAAATATGCATGAGTACCTAGCAAGGATGTATAATGCAAATAAGAACCTAGCAAGGATGTATGAGATGCGTACCTCCATATTGCAAATGAGAACCCAGCAAGGATGTATGAGATGCGTACTCATCTCTATGATGCCAAGGAAGCCTTAGCCAATTATGTGCTTGAAAAAGAGGTATGGAATTCAAGTTTATCTCTAATTTTCAAAATGAATGTGTAGGTTCTTTGAAAGAAAGACTAGAGGAATAGGGTCCAAATTATCAAGGAAGATGGGCTATAAAGGTAAAGGATTGGGCAAACATGCACAAGGCATAGGCCGTGAGTCAATTGTTGTTGAGGAAAAGCCTAAGTATTTGGGTCTTGGTTATGGAAAACATGATGGAGAAAGTTATAAAGCCAAGGAGGCACATGAAGGTGTTCCAAGAAGGACTTTCATTTCATGTTAATTACCTCAAGCTTGTGAAGTTTTTGTGTTCATGAGGAATGCAAAATTTTTACACCCACTTTGGTAAAAGTGGTGTGCTCATAAGCATGCAAACAATGAGAATGGGCGAACAAGAGGATGTTGAAAGCTTCCTAAATTCATTGAATGCATTGTTGGTATTCCAAAGAGACACTACCTCATCAAATTCACCTCCCGGGTTAGCGACAAAGGTTAATGTTCGTATAAACAGATTTAAATCAAGTTGCTTTTGATTATGATAAACATGGAAAATTCTCACATAATATTTGGAGAAAGTTTGCATGTTCCTTTTGTGGTTTGGATAACCAATATGTTTCAAGGTGTTGGAAGAAGATAGTCATGCATAGGAAACTTTTAAAACAAAAGGAGGCAAAGAAGTCAGAATACAAAGCAACCATGTCGAAAGAAGATGCAATTTTTTTGGCACTCATTGCCATAAGTGTTGTCATCTTGTAGCCAAGTGTTGGACTTTGCATTCAGCAAGTCATCCACGACTTTTGAAGAAGGTGGAGCAAGAGAATGACAAGAATGGAAAAGTGGGATTCCATACTCAGACATGGGTCAAGATGATTCATACGATAATGATGTGAAGCTTATAAAGCCGTCATTGAAATGGTTTGGTAAGATGGTTAAATTTCTTATCCAATTAATACTTTGCATGTCTTTTGATGCTGTTGTATCTTTTTCCCTATTGAATGCATGTTGCATATGTTTATTTTTCTATATGTGTTTTGAAAGTGGAGTTATGTTGAATCACTTTATTGCAGAAAAATTAGTTCATTTCAGCTTTGAGTACATGTACATATGAATGGGGTTCTTTATACTTATGATTGTACTTGTGAGAGAATTGAATAATTGTATACATGCATGAGAGTTTGTGTGCATGAATGAAGGAATTTGATGGTTTCCATGTGCTTGAACATGCATGAGTAATTGTCTTGTGTTGGTTGATCGTTTTGTTTAACATGTATGTTGTCAACCTCGAGAGTTTTGATTATTTGCACATGCATGAGTGTCGACTCTTGTGTTGATCGATTGTGTGTTACATGCATGTCATATCGACTTGGGAGAGTTGATTTTGTCTCTAAAGATGAAAAGGAGATGTTGACAAAGTGTTTAATAATATGTGAAATTATTTTTGTTTTGGGAAAATAATCGTCAAGTTTTTACATGCTTATGTTGACTTGAGAGTCATTTGTTTGAAGAGTGTATGTTTTTTTGTTTCAGTTTATTTTAATAATTTGACAATTTTATGATGTGAGAGTATGTTATGCTTATGTTCACATGATGTGAAATTAGTTGCTTGGAAGGAGCAAGAGGATATGTCGTCAAGTTTTTTCTTGCATGATGTGTTTGTTGTGAAAGATACTGCATGAAAATTTTGCATCCATTGTAGAAAATTTTATGTGTTGACGCCAAGAAGAGAAGAAGATGGTGAATGTATCTTTCCATATGTGGAATTTTGGAACCGTGGAGGTAAAAGAATGGTCATTTTTTTCTTGTTTTTATCGATGTTGGAACTTGTTGCCGTAGTTCATCATTGCAAAGGAGGAACATGATTCTTTGGGAAGGAAATCAGAATCAATTTGGTACAACAAAAAGTGTTATATCAGCCGTTAGTTGGGCCGCGTAAGGAAGAGAACAAGGTTGAAGAGCCAAGCAATTTGCAGCAAGGCATGTCGTTGATGAAGTGGTTTTCATAGCGATTTATCCCAATTAGAATCAAGATGATATAATCTTGGGAAACATAAAGAGAGTTCTGGGCCTTATGAGATAACCAACTTTTGAGGTCCAAAACTATGTCATGGAAGGGGAGTGACCAATTTAGATCAGGGTAAAAATTAGCCCAATTTTAAAAGTTCATAATTGAACCCAAATAGAAAGACAATGATCGACCCATTTCAAGGAATCCAATGAACTCGTTTTGTCAAAAATCGGTTCGTATGAGGAAGTTATGGTCCGCTAATTGTCGTTCGTAATGTGCTTCAAATTAAAAATATTACAGAACATGTACAAACATGACATGGAAGTCCAAAGGAGCATGGATAAAATCTTCTTCAGTTTTAGTCCAATGGACTCGTGACAAGAGGCACAATTGGATTCGCCACGATGCAGGAAGGAAAAAATCACCCATTTTCCTCCAAGATTGAATTTGGGTTCATGATGATTTTTTATGTGAAATTATTTTTTTAATGTATTAAGGTTGGAATATATATATATTTTGTATGATTTTAGATATCATGTATTATGTTAATTATATTTATATATATTAATATTTAATATTAATTTCAAAACTTAATTAATTAAAATTCCACATATTTAATAAACCAAAAGTCATAGTTTGATTAAAGTTGGCATTATTCCACGATGTATTAACGTATATGGTCGAATGTATAAACATATGTATATGGTGAATATATAAACATATGGTTGAACATAGTCTTAGTACATTATGGTGGCATATTATGTGGGAGTGTATGCAAATTTACAAAGTTCATTGAAATATTATTACAAGGTCCCAATCATATAGTTATATTCGTAGTGCCAATTTCAAAGGTTATAATGTGGCAAAAGCACATATGAGTGGTGGGGTTTCCGGGTTCGACCCCCGTGACATCCCCTCTCCACTACCACAAATCTACCAATGACAGACATTTATTCCTTGTTTAGGATGACACAGTAATTTGTATTTAAATGCACAAAAGAGAGACTTCGTATGAGTGAGGAAAAAGGGAGGCCAACCCTCTCCACATGATCACGCACCACAAGACTAGGTTCTGGAAGTGCCTGGGGTTACAAGATTAGTGTGCAATTATCACATCAAGTTAAGCACAATTAAGCCTTAATTGGATCCGCAATGGTTGGCGCATTTGTAGCGATTCCCCAATTTCCTGCATTTTCCAACTTTTTAAGTGAGTTAACTCGTAGTTCCCCCGTACCTCGCAGGCAAAAATTCAGGGTAAAAACTTCTTTAATGGGGCCTATCTTAACCAATTTTCAACCAAGTTTGGCTCGGGAATAGCCATTCCTATTTTTTGGCATGCTTTGAATCCATTGAAATGGATTGCAGAGGCATCGGATCAAATCTACATGTGTTTTTGGTCACTTGAAGAATTTTGAAGCCTAGGCGACCAGAGGGGAAGGCCATGCCTGGGGTCACCCGAAGGTCAAAATGGAGTGAATGAATAGTCATTTTTTGATGTATTCGATGCTAAAAACATAGTGGTACAAACATTTAGAGGCTTTGGAGCACATATTAAGGTGATTTTTTCACTTGGAGGTTAAACAAGCCCATGGCCACCAAGGTTGTGTCAAGCCTAAAGGAGTCAGAACCAACTTTAGAGATTGAGCAAGCCTATTTTTGGGTATTTGATAGCTCTAAAGCCAATGGAACAAATAAAACCATTGGAGAAATACTGGTGCTTGTAATCATACATTTTACTCATAATTTGAAGAGGGATCAACAGCCTAAAAACAAGTCCATGGAGATGTAGCCGAGAGGGGTGAACTCCATACCATCCACGTTATGTGATTCATGTGAGTTATTTTACCGCATTCATTTCCTCGTATATGAGTTTTTAAAATCTAATTAACTCATAATTTGATCCTCAAAAACACATGAAACTACACACATAAACCCATTCATGATGGTTATGATGAGCTGATCCTTAAACACATTTTTAAACCGTATGAGGAGTTCGTATAGCAAGAACAAGTTTTCCCATATTCGCATCAATTGCGGACCTTTGCACACCTAAAAAACCAACGACCACACCATATTGAATTACTAACGGAGTTTAATACCAAAATTGTAAATGCGCCCAATTTTGAGAGGCGGGGATTTGATCCCCCGACCTCTCCTCTATTATTTACCATATTTACCATTCCGCCATCCCATTGGTATTTAAAAAACTCGCCATATTTATTTATATAAACTCGTTTTTCCATTCGACCCAAATGAAGGAGGAGGCGGGCAGGGAAGGAGTGACTCGATTGAAGTGAGTAGGAGTGGGGTCCATGAGCGCATCCATAGAGGCGGAACCATGCTGTACACTTTTCGAAACGTAGAATATTTTGCGCAGAATTTTCTTTGATGCCTAAAATATTCCATGGGGAGGTAATGTTTTGTATTTTTTCGTAATGATATGAAGTTTACAATCATTTTAACTAGAATTTCGCAAGGAATGTGATGGTAAAGTTAGAAATTGGTCATTTGAGCAAAGAACATTTGGAGATTCCTCAAAGTTATAACATAATCTTAGGGGAATCAAAAGATTCCTGAGGCCCAAACTTGTTGGAGTCCATTTTCGACAAAATTTATGTCGATTTTAGCCCTCCCGATGACATGAGCTCAATGGTGATGTCATTTAATAGCATAGCTCCCCATTTTCTGGCCACCCCCCTAGATTGGAGTGACGATGTCTCGATTCTCAAGTGTGGATAGTCGATTCTACGCCCCTCAACGCCACAAAATCGATGGTGCAAAAATGCAGATCTTAGCAGCTTTCGAGCATCCGCTTTTCGGCCCGCCCCGCGGGTTGAGCTATATGCAGTTTGATCATGTGCTCTTTTGTTGTGAGATGTATTATGATTTATATATCCTTGCTTATGCATGTTGCGGCATCTTGTTTTTTCTTCATGTGATATTATGTCATGCCGATAGGAGGTCCAATGTGAGTGAGAGTTCTTATAATGGAATGTCTCGTGGAGAGACAACACCATGTTTTGGGAACATCCTTGTATGAACATCATCCATGTACATATTCCCATTTTCGACTACCATATGAAGCGGCTCACCCCATTTTGACACTCGGGCCTGGGTAGACGTAGAATGCACAACTGCGGGAACTCAATTATAAAACTTTCTGCTATTGTGTTTATTGATGGTTGTCCTGACTTTCTTCGTTTGCTTACGTATATGTGTTATTTTTTGTTCTCTTTTAAAAATGCAATTGTAACAACATCACAAAATTAAAATATCATTGGTAAATACGATAGCTAACGGACCGGGATCAAGTGGTATTATAACTACCTTTCATCGATGCGTTAACTAAGTAGCGTGAACAATGATTGAACGTGGCAGAATGATGATGAAAAATACATGTACGAGTCTGATACATGGATGTCCAAAATGGTGACACAATGTACGTACACTTACAATAAGAGAATGGCGAAGAGGAGAAAGAAAGACCGTATAATGATGCTTCATCCACATCTTCCAGTTGCTTATGCATCTTCGTCACCTTCATCTTCTTCTCTCATCATTCGAATGAAGAGATCAAATCCGCATTCTTTGAGAAGAACGTCGAATTAAGGAGGCTACTACGAGAAGAGAAAGAAGATAAGCAGAGACTGCAGCTTCAACAAGTGGACCTGCCAAGAGGCCTTAGAGAAGTTGAAGAAACAAGCTAAAGAAGCCATCATCCCATATTTTTGAATCGACATATGAGGTAAACTGATTTGAACCAATATGTTAGTTTTTTTGTGCTAATTACAATTTCAAAATTACATTTTATTTTATTTTTGTTTGCTCGTGGAAAGTGTGTGAGTTTCAAAATGAAATTGTCTTTGTGTTTTATGTTGAAATTAATGACAAATAAAAATAATAATTAAGAGTTGAAAAATAGCATAAACATGTATTAGTAAAACCATAAATGTAGCCATCATCACAAGTTTTCATGAAGGGGAGGTCACCCCTCATGGGCTACATCTCCTTGGTCCACCTTTCCATAGCTTGGGCCTCTTGTATTAGCTAAAATTTGGAAAAATTGATATAGACATTAATCAAATGATCCTAAAACTTGTTCTATTGTCTTCATAACATACAAATTAGCTGCAAATAACTCGTCCAATTACTGAAAATTGACTCGGTTGGTCTAGACTTGACATCCTTCCCTCGGTGGCCCCCGGCTCCCTTGAACTACCTAGAAAATCACATTTAGAAGCCATTTTCAACCTCTAAAACCTGTACCATTGTCTCTAGAATTCCAAAATCATCTAAAATTGACTATTCATTTTCCCAATTCGTCTTAATATTGCCTTCTATTATGGCAAACAAATTTCCCTAGTTTTCTCCACTAAAACTAGATATCTCCGTCAGATAACTCCGCTAAATTTGGAACCTACCCGCATTTAGGGGCACTTCCAGAATTCCCACAAGTTAATCTCCACTAACCGAGGTTTAATTAAATGAAAAACTAGATTAAAGTTAATGGCGTCTTAATTAAGGTGCAACCTTTAAGCCATAAGTGAAGGTCATGCGGCGGGAGGGGTTGCCGCTCCGCGCTCCACCGGTCCCCACTGTATAGCATTAAATATAACTTGATAAGGAAATTTTAATTAATTCTGCCGCGGCCCATTGGTAGGGCTGGGGTTGTTGGGCGAGGTCCGGGTTCAAACCCAACCCTCGCTCCTTTACACATAGCTTTTGCATTATATAATAATGTACTTTGTTATTCGCATACCCCAACAAACCATATAATATGTGAACCTTGGACTTGATTAACAAAGCTTGGCATTTAGTAATCCAATGAGTTTGAAAACTTGATTTAATTAATATAACATATATATAATATAATATATATAATATGTCTAAACATATATACAATATTTAAATCATAATTAAATATAAAAATATATTAAATATAAAAAAATATAATTCACCTCGTAACCATTAGAAAAATTTCACCCACGAGACCAACTAGCGACCAGAAAGTGCCACTTGTCACGTACCTATCACAGAACCTTGAAGAATATTCCTTAAGATTCTTTTTTTCCGACCGGGTCGCCATGTCAAAGAAATCGTCCAATTTGCAATTTTTTAATTAAGCTGAGAAAATGGACACAAGACCATAACTTCCTCATACGAACTCGTATTTTGGTGAAATGTTGCGTTTTAATCTTGGTGACAAGCTCTACATTTTCGTCCTAGTTTCTAGAAATTCTGAAAACTTTGATTTTTGAGCTAAATACCGAGCACCGATCATTCCTCCCCACTAGAAGCCTTTTGACCCCAAAATCGCCCTTTATCATCGATTATTTAGATGAGGGACTATTCTCACCCTTCTAGTCTTGGTCCATTGAAATTTTCCTAATTTCATCATTTGGATCTTTTTCACAAAAGCCTAAGTTTTTCCTCGATTTCGTGATCTTCTCTGTCATTGACACAATCATGCTAAAATATTTTGGAATTTGCGTAACAACATATATTTTTGCAGAAACCATCTTGTTCCTACCTTGGTCAACAATAAAAAAAAACTTAGAAACTTTCTCACTTGTACACTATCACCATGGCGATTTTTAGCCGATCTCGCTTTGTACTTGCATCGACTCTGACCAAGTTTCTTCGCCATTGCTATGTACCTTTTGGAAACCATAAACCAACATTTCAGAAGCTTGTGTGCTTTTCATTATTCTTTTTTCACTTTTCTTTGACCTTTGCACCTCTTGCACCGACATCTTGTTTCCAACATTTCTCAACACTACTATTGACTGCAATGTTTCTAACCTTCTTTCAAAGGCAACTTGTTAACACCCCGAAAACAAATCAATACAAGAATATTCATCCTTATGAAAAGCGTGATTCAATACATTCTTCTTTGATCATCAACAATGTTAAGTTCTAACTTTGCATTCACTATCCTTTCATTTCACTTGCATGCATAAGAGACAAACTCGTCTTCGTCTTATGTGCTCTTATTGTGTACTCAATACCATCCTTAAACAAGTGGTACTTATTCTCATGGCGATGAAATAAAACTTTCCTATCATATGAGATATGAATTCTAATACAATACTTCCAAATCCAACCCAAAGGATATGGTCTTGGATGTATATAATAGTTTCAATGTCTAGTTTCTTAACCAAATATTCGTAAATCAAGTTAGATTGTGACCCACTATCAAAAAGTGTATCAATCTTGGTATGTTTAGAGACAACTCTAATATGGAAAATTTCTATTGTTGTATCTTCATCATGAGCATCATTCAACAATTTGCCACTAGTGCTTGCAACATGTTTACATTTCAAACCCATGGCCGTAATTTTTGTCTCATCTCTTGAATCTAACCCTAAGTCTTGCCTATATAGCAACAATTTCCCCTTCTCTTGGCTTTTAGTCTATTTGGTTTCACCGATCAATTTTCCAACAAGTGTCTTCTATCATGGCATGGGCCTTTGAACAATTATCGTATGTGAGTTTATCCTTCTTTTTTTATCGAATTATTTCTTTTTCCTCTTCCATAAAACTTTCTTTTCCCTTTACCTCACTTTCCTCTTTCTCCTCTATGCCTTGTTTTCCCTTTGCCTCTAAGTGTGTTGATTGTACACAAACTTCACTTAAATTTCTTGCTAAACATAAGGATAGTATGTTTCAAATATGAATGTAAACCTCCAATATATTTAAGAGTAAGGGCCTTTGGGATTGCAAGTTTACGCCTAACAACAAAGCCCTTTTCTAAACTCCTCGGGTATAATCTTGAACCTGCTTGACCCTTGAGTCGCCTAAAATTTTTTCCAACTCATAATAGCTTTTTGCATGTAAGCTAAAGGATAAAATTGTCTTTTAATGGCAGAAATAAACTCAAATCCCAAGTGATGGATATCTTACCATGGATTCACATTTCTCTTAAGTCTTTCCTTCCCACCGCACTAGTGCCGCTCCTTCTATCCTTAATGAAGCCAATTGGATCTTTGTTTCATCGTCTTATAGGTTCTGAAATTCGAAATACACCTCCAATCGACAAAACCAATATTCCAACTTCTCCCATTTACCTCGCCATCGTACATGGGTAATTCAAACTTATTTCCAATTTGGAGTAATGGAGTTTTTCTCTTGGGGTCTTGGAATGAGTATGGGTATGGGTGGTTTTTGTGGTGGAATTCGAAGATGAAGTCGATGGTGATGATGAGGATGATGAATACAGTGAAGATGCAGGTGGCTTTCTCCACCACTTCCTTTGAATCATCCTTATCATTTGAAGTCTTTCTCCATGTGGGAACTTAGAACTCCCTCGCACCATTCCAACATTGAATGCATCAAACATAATATTGACCATCCTCTTCATGTCATTGAAGTATTTCTTGTCATCCTCCTCTTTTGAGTGTCCTTTATCGTCTCCAACACCGACAATATGCCTTTAGATATTTAAATAAACTCGATTTAATTAATATTTAAATATATTTAATATAATATATATTATATAATATAATATATATAATATGTCGTAACATATAATATATTATATTATATAATATATATATATATATATATATATATATATATATATATATATATATATATTTAATCACTATTAAATACATAAATAAAAAATACAATTCCACCTTAGAACCATTAGGAAAATTTCACCCATACAGACTAAACTCGTTTAATTAGAAAGTGCTACTCTGTCACGTACCCTTAACAGAAACCCTATCAATATTCCCGCAAGATTTATTTTTTAAGGGCCGGGTCGCCATGTTAGTAACCCGTCCAATTTGCAAATTTTTAGTCGTTTGAGAAAGAAACACCGGCATCGATAACTTACTCATATGAACTCGCATTTTGATGAAACGAGTTGCGTTGGAACCCCGATGACGATCTCTACGATATCGTCCTAGTTTTGAGAAATTTTGAAAACTTTGATTTTTGAACTAAATACTAAGACCGATCATAAACAATGTTGATGTTTCTTTAGTTTCATATTCACATACATTTATTTATTTGGGAAATGTGGAGATACCCTTGCTGTGAACCCGGCATGAGAATCCTCACCAAGATGGGATACAAAGGGAGGAGGACTTGGCGTTAATGGCCAAGGCATGATTCAACCATTGGAGGTTGTGTAGGAGACCTCAATTCACAAAGTTTGGGATACACCGAAGGACAATACTCGAAGGTGTCGTGTTCTAATGCATGGTTGAAACTACCTGTGGAATGATCTGTGGCTCCGTACACCCTCGGGAGACCAAGATGTTGACGATGGGTCAATATTCCAGTGTTCGGATTGTTTCCAATCCGGTTCGCATCGAAGCATTGTCGCCCGATTCCAATCTGTGAATGGGATTCTCATCCAAGTCGATGTATAAAGTGAGCTAAAACAAAGTTTTGGTCAAAGTTGGATAGGGGCCAAGTTTTCATCTGTCCCACAAATTCACCGCTTAACCCAGCAAGGGAACCCAACTTTGAAAACGGGAAAAATTGTGGCCTTCATTAATTTTCTTCCCAATGACCCTTATTTTCATTAAAATCGAACAACTATTTTTTTTTAACAAATAAAAACATAGTTGAATTTATAAGCGCAATGCTACCCCGACCAACATTACAAAAAAATAAAAAATGACAAACAGTGAAGGCATTGCCATGACCCCCGTCACACCCTCCGCCCATGGAGCAACTACACATATAACGTATATGTATCGTTATTCGGTCGTGGTTGCGACCGCCCACTCCAACGTGGCATATCACACCATGTTAAACGATGACCATGACTGTACGATGCTCGAACTCCGCCCGACTACGTGGGCCGGCTCCCCACCCGGTGGCCCCACATTTTAATATAATTCAAACGTATATTCATCAATTTTACACCCAACTCATTCCAAAACTATTGTAACAACATTATTAATTTACAATATTCAAACCCATATAGAAAATGCATAACCCAAATGTTTTGAAATTGGCCTGACATTTAATTATATTTCGGAATGGCAATCCATGTTGAGGGGCTTGACTGACCTCCACCTCCTCCTCCTTCGTCAACGACCACAATGGTAGTTACCAACGGCATTGGTTTAACCGTAGGCGCATGTACTTAAGCAACCCATGAATCCGTGCTAGGTTAATTTTGTGATAGGAGAATGGCAACAAAGGAGCAAGAATGCATATCGAGGCACGAAACCCTCGAGCCGCGTGTGCGTGGGAACCCATTGACATCATTTTCAGGAGGAACGACAAATTTTCAATTTCCAAATTGAACACTTATATGGATTTAATACCTCTTGCGACATGAGTTTGATGGTGGTGTCGGCCACAGGTCAGTAGTTCCACTTTTTTACTATTGCTGATGTGGGATGATGGTGTCGATTTCGCATGTGGACATTCGATTTCTTTCCATTCGATGCCATGTTTTCTAATGGTGTATTCTCCATCCAAATGATTGAGCAACCTTTTATTCGCATAACATCATAGTTGAGGTATATGTACAAGGTTTGCGATGTAATTCATTGATTATTGTTGTGAGATGTTTTATTTCATGTCGATTCCTCGCTTGATGTATGATGCGTAATCTTGAAATTTGTGTCATGTGATATGATTTATCATGGATGGTCATTTATGTCCTTATATCCTTTGCTTTCGATGGCGGATACTCTTTTTCACCATGTGTGAGGTTGTCAAAGTTGATAGTAGGTTTGTTATGAGTGAGAGTCTTTGTGGTTTTAACATCCGCAGAGAGACTTTTTCCATCGAAAACAGGCATGCTTCCTTGTATGACACAAAGTAAACAACGTCCATGTACATCATCCCATTTTCCAAAGACGAATGAAGTGGCTAAAAACATCGAGACACCGTAGTATAGAGACGTAGTCCATATCGATGAACTCCATCATTAAACGTCTTGCATTTTGTTGTGTGATTGTTGATATGTTTTCCTCTTAATTATATCTCGCATGTGTGTTCATTAGTGCTTTGATAAAATGAAATTCTAATACATAATAGAAGTAAAATATTATGGTAAACTGTCAGCCGACGACCCCATCAGTGAAAGGAGAATGATGGGGAACACTTCACCATCATCCTATGACAACACACATGGAAACAAAAGAGTCGAGGCAAGCTCTCATCACCATGATTACACCGCAGACAACAGAGAAAGTTATAACAAGTCTCGATATTCTAGTGTTCGCTTGGTTACAAGCATGTTAAGCATAATGAACATAAAACATGGCATCGAAAAACATGTAGTTTTTGTGGATTACATAACTATGTATTTGCTAAGTGTTGGAAAAGAATGGCAACAGTATAAAATAGGATGAGGCGCAAAGACCTTCTCCACCGCAGGTATCAAGAAGGTAAAGGTGTCCTGGAAATGAAGACCATTGCAGTCATTATGGCGTAGGTGACATCAGAGCCATGTGTTCGTAGCTATCCGCAGCAATCCCTTTAAGGACAAAGCATCAAAGGCAGAACTAATTGAAACAATTGTTTGAAAAACAAATGCACCACAAAGAGATGCCACATTCACTTAGATAAGTGAGAGATGGTTTTTCTGTGTGTGTAGAATGTCATGGCTTGCTTGTAAATCATAAGTTGCAATTTAATATGTAAAAGTGATGATGTATTTTCCATCACTTATGAAGCAACAATGATAATTTGGCCTTGTATTGATAAATGGGGTATTGATTCCATTTTAATGTAACCTCGACCACAAAGTATTGTTATAACCCAAGTAAGTGTGGGGTGTTAGAGCCGCCTTTTGCAGCTTCCTCCAAAGATCAAACATGCTCAAAAGTGATTTTAAAGTGTCAAAGTCAAATTTTGTCATTTCAAAGAGTCTTCAAGCAAAATTTGATCACTAGGCATTAGGTCTAGGGTTTGCTTTCACTTCTTCCAAAGTTGTCCAAATGTCAGTCCATGTCACCATTCAGATGAGTGTATCATCATTCAGGGGGTTGCCATCATCATGTCAGGTTCCAAAGAGTCATTTTACATCTCGTTCATGCTTCAGTTGTGCCTAGGTAAGGTCCATTTCCCTCTCCTAGGGTTTTGGAGGTAATTTCTCTTGGATGGTCAAATCGTGGGAAAAACTTGTATCCTGATGTTCACACACCTTCCCTTATACTTAATTCACCTTATTAGACAGTTCCCATCACTGAGATACCCCAAATTCCTCATTTTTGCACAAACCCTAGTTTCTAGCCAAAACTTGGCAATTTTCTAGGCTAGGCCTGTGTTTCGCCCTTTTGGACCCCTTCCCCTCACTAAATCTCTGTGATTCCACTTTCCCCTGCTTCCTAACATCCCTCCCTACTTCCCAAAATTTCCCCAAGAATTTAGAAGCCCCTTACCCCCTTCGTTTCGCTTCATTTCGACAAAATTCCTTGTTTCACACATCGGGGTAAGTTTCACTCAAAAGATGTTTCAGAGAAATCAAAGATGAATTTTGGAAAACTGATAGAAATTTTTGTCTACAACATCCCAAGGAAGAAAAACCTCCTTCACTTTTTACACAGGTATCATGGTTTTAGAGAAATGTCAAAAATACCGTTGCCTCAGGAGAATTGAATGCACCTCTGAAGTGACCTTGGGAAAATCAAGTTTTCTCCTAGCATGTTTGGCCAAATGACTTTATTGATGAGTCAAATGATAACTAGACAGAAATACCTTTCCAATGAGCTATCATGAGCTCAATTTGGAGTTGAGGAAGACCTTCAAAAGTTGACTGCAACAGCACTCTGCCTTGAGGCAGCCTCATTCTGATCATTTTGACTAGTGTTGGGAGATTTGATTTTTTACAGGGTAAATGAAATCCAAATTGCATAATTCCACTTGTGTTGGAAAGTAGACTCCAATAGCTTTCCAACGAGCTATCACACGCCCGATTTGGACACCGGGAAGGCCTCGAAAAGCTTCCCGAAAAATGCACTATGTGGCAAGTGGGCAGAGCGACCCACGCAGGGGCAGAGCGACCCACGCAGGAGCAGAGCGACCCACGCAGACCAGTTCAGCAGTGTGAAATTACAAGGGGCGCGACCCACGCAGAGGCTGCGCGACCCACGCAGACACAGGGTTTCGAGATTCATTTTGAGCGCCCAGTCTTGCTTGGGATCGATCCATCGGCCTTCAAATAGGTTTTTAAACAATTGCTCAATGGTTTTTAATGTGTTGGTGGTATCATTGATGGTTTCAAACATTTGAAATGGAAGATTAAACCCTACAGTCATGGCAGCTTTGTTTCTTCAGGGTTTAAAATGTATATGGATGGTTTTATGAGTTTTTCTCCCACCTTGTATCATTGATATATATCCACCTTGGCATATGTGTCCAAACTCCATTGTTTTCATACCCATTATACCATAGTGGCCATCATTATTGCTTTACCATTGTCAAGGCTTTTGTTCCATGGTGATTATGGTCGTGTTGTGTTTCACTGCCCAATGATAAAAACATTCTCATGACTTTGTTCCAAACTGCCCATTGACACCCTTATTGTTATTACTCATGGACAAAAACATTCATATGATGCCATGCTCCCTTTGATAAGACTTGTTTAATATTCTAAAGGTTGCCTGCTCCCTTTGGTCAAAATTTCACTTGCATTCAAAACAGAGATTGTGCCTTTTCCAATCCATTTAAAACTGATATTTTATCATGGTTTGTTTCCTTATGGTGTTGTGACAGTGGGATACTTGTTGGGTTTTGAAACACACCATCATAACCTTGTTTGCACTGCTTTCATATCAGTATACATAGTGCCAAAAGCTTGGTCAGAGCCATGTCGGAGACAGAGTCAGAGTATGAGCAGGAGTCGGACATTGACTCAATCGTTGAGGTTGATGCACTGAGATGGAGCATAGCAGTGCACCAGTAGTGGTAACATATCAGAGAAGCCACAGAGCTTTGTTTCAACATCACGACGAGTACTATCTTCACCCGGGGTGGAAGGGGTCTCGTTGACTTCATCAGCAACGTGAGTACTATCTCCACATGGCGTGGAAGGGGTCTCGCCTTCTTCATCAGCGCAGGTACATTCACAGGATCATGATAGAGACCAACACATACAACCGAGACAATGTTTTCACCACAGGAGCTGCATGCACCAGGAGAGCACTAAAATGGCGGAAAAGGCCTGATCCACTTCGGATTTTGGCCGAGGCTTCATTGACTGGGCAGGACACATGATGGAGGACCTCCGCTCCGAATTTGGGCAAATTCGGAGAAAATTTTGTCATTTTCAAATTTTTGGTCTTAAAAACAGGTTTTGCAGCTACGTGGGTCGCGCGCTCATGCGCTCGCATTTTTTGAGACACTTGCTGGAGGATATTTTTACATTTTTGGATTTTTAATGGTTAATTATGCATCCTCTGAAGTCAACTTAGCATTTCAACAAAATCTGGATGGTCAAACAGCTCAAAAACACCATGAAAACCACCTTGCTGCCACCTTTTGCACCAGCAGGAAGTACCTCTAGGAGAATGAGGTTTTGGAGGGTCAAATCAACTCCAAATTCAGAAATTCCACTTGGGTTGGAAAGTAGACATCCAGGGCTTTCCAACGAGCTATCATGAGCTCAATTTGGATGCCGGGAGCTACCTAAAAATCAGCCTGGAACATGAGCGACCCACGCAGTTCAGGAGCGACCCACCTAGAGATTTTTCTGAATTTTCAGCTGCCAGCTCAGTATTTCGCCTATTATGGACCAGTTTTGCTTATGGATAGAATTCTTGGGTTTTTATGATGTAAATTCATGTTTGATATGTAACTTTGGCTTGTTTTATCTCTTCTAGAAGATTCACTCTCAAATGAGTAAAAAATCATGTAATGGATCAGTTTCCACTCTTTTAGAGGCAAGTGGTTAGCTGCCTAGATTGTAGTTCCATGATTAGAATTGGTTGAAACTGATCCCTGAAGAGGGAATTCGACCCCTAGATGTGGGGAAAGGGGTTAGAGTGATCTATATATTGTAATTTCTGAGGCATTCTACAGGTTGGACTCTTGGGATACTTTTGATACTATTGTACATACTTTTCATATTTTGGCTAAGGAAAGATCAGGGATTTTGCGGCACTTGTTGGGATCCTTGTGGTGTTCTGTTCTTGATGATGTTTCTCCTTTGTTTACTGTAAGTTTCTTCATGTTTAATGTTGCCATCCTTTCATTATGCTTCTGAACTAAATTGAATGAGTGAAATAAGGTTGAATCCATTGTTTACAGTGCTTAGCCTTTGAATTCGGTTAGTTCTATATGTTTTCAGCTGTTTGGAGAGGATCCAAGTTCTTCTTTGCCCTCTTCAGCTCCTCGTCGGTCTAATCTATCCATATATCCAATTTTAAGCATCAAGATCATCACCTACCTCGCCCCAGCTTGAACTCTGCAAAGGTCTGACCTTATCCCCGGACCCAAAATTTGTTTTCCCATTACTCCAGCGAAAACCCAAAAAACCAAAATCAAACATACCTATCTCTTTACTAGCCTAAAATCAGTTCTTATTGTAAGTCATCTCGCATCCTATTGCTTATTTTCTCGAGATTGAAGGAGAGAGCCCTCTCCTGTCCTCGTAGGGCTAGCTACGAGGCTGAGCGTGGTTTGATGTAGCCTTGAGTTTTACTTCATTTCAGCCTGAGGTAGATTTGAGTGCTAACATAGTGGCGACCATACTGGGGAAGAATTGGTTTGCTTGTTGATGTCATTTGTTTCATTAGCTATAGACGGAGTCTGAAGTCACGCCAGGTAGCCTTCGAACTGCACATTGCTCTGCGAGTGCATAGTAGATAAAAGCTGCTTCAGTCGATCTCCGGTTTAGCTTGTGAATGTGTCCCTTGATTTGCAAATTTCCCCAGTATATGTATCAAGATCAGATCTGATGGTTGATGGTGGACAACGATCAGACATAAGAAGGCTGAAATCATTCACCTGGTGACTCTAATTCAAAGTCTGGAGGACTGACTCTTTCTCTGAGAAAATGGAAGGATCTTACACGAAGTTCAGGTATCTAAAGTGGAATGGTATTCAGGATCTAATCTGCTTTCTCGTAAATTACTTCTTTGCTGGTTTTGAAGCTATCCTGAAAGTTTTTCAAAGTTTGTTGTATGAGAAAGGTCATCAAAATCTTCACTCGACCCATTCAAAAAGTGTAAATGTTGAGTTTCCCTTTGATCCCGGTCTCCTTACTTTTCCCACATCTTATGATGACTCTCTACAGAGTGATGAGCCAGAAAACAAAACTAATCCCACAGCTCTTGTACATGCCCCTACACCTTGTAAAATTCTAGATCGGTACAAACCTCTTGTTTTACCTTCTGTTCTTCATGCTTTTCCTTCAAATTATGACCTATATCTACCGAGATTTGATGGTAAATGTAACAATGTCAATGCTGAGCAACATGTGCAGAATGTTAAAATCTTCACTCGACCCATTCAAAAAGTGTAAATGTTGAGTTTCCCTTTGATCCCGGTCTCCTTACTTTTCCCACATCTTGTGATGACTCTCTACAGAGTGATGAACCAGAAAACAAAACTAATCCCACAGCTCTTGTACATGCCCCTACACCTTGTAAAATTCCAGATCGGTACAAACCTCTTGTTTTACCTTCTGTTCTTCATCCTTTTCCTGCAAATTATGACCTATATCTACCGAGATTTGATGGTAAATGTAACAATGTCAACGCTGAGCAACATGTGCAGAATGTTGAGACTTTTCTAGATCTTTTTGAAGTTGATGATGAAGATGTTAGTATTAGGCTTTTTGCTCTTTCTTTGAAAGGCCAAGTGAAGAGTTGGTTCAAAGCCCTGCCTGATGCGAGCATCACAGATTTCCAGCAGTTTGTCAAAGTTTTCCTTGACAGGTGGATGATCGGACAGAACTTTTTGTTGATTATAGAGGAGTATAACCAGCTGAAAAGATTGCCAGGGGAGACAGTACAACAATTTTCTACTAGATTTAACCAAGTTTATTATTCGATGCCAGTTGATATAAGACCTTCTCCTAGATCTTCTCTCTTGCACTACCCGGGTGCCTTTGATCCGGAAATGGAGTTTCAGCTGAGAGAAAAGAATATTGCAACACTTCACGAGATGCAGAACAAGGCAGTGAATGTAGAGGCTCATTTGCTGATCTTGAGGGCAAGGTTGAAGGAAGAAGGAAAGAAGAATGTTTCAGAGCAGCTGACACTTTCAGAGGAAAATCTTGATCTTTTCGTAAACACAGTAGAAGAGATGGTGCGGAAAATGACTGCAAAAAATGAAAATGACATTCAAGAACAAGTTGTTGATCCAAAACATTTTGTTTCTAAACCCAGTAGTCATAGTGATTGTTTTATAGATCATTGTGAAGAAGAGAGAGCTGTTGATATGATGTGTATGTTTGATGATGAATTGCCTCAGTTTGATCAGTATGATGATGATTATGTTCTCCAAAAAAAGTCTAATCTTGCAGACAAATCAGCAGCTAGCTTGTGCGAGGAGGAAGTTCACTTTCAGCAGCTCGAGTACAGTGATCAACCGATGCATATCAGCTATGGAAATGATGAGGAAAGTGCAGAAAGTTTTGATGTAAGTGAAGGATCTTTGCCTTTGTGTTTTGATTCGTTTCAGTTCATTAGAGATAACTTCCATGCAATCAGAAATCAAACGTCAACAAGCCTTGATTTGGACCATCTAGAGGGCAATGAAAGCCTTGTTCAAAACTTCTCATATTCAGATTTTCAGCCCTCGAAAGTCATTGATTGTCAAGTTGCAGCTGAAGACTTGGAAGTGGGCACACATGATTTAATGATTCAAGGTGACTCCGTACCACTTTGTTTTGAATCATTTCAGTTTTTGAGAGAAAAATTGCATGGTAAATCTTCAAATGAGCAGCTTGTAACATCAGATTTGCAGCCATCCAATACAATTGAAGATCAGATTACAGATGAAGTTGTGGAAGATGAAATACATAATTTGATGATGCAGGAAGATTCTATACCCTTTTGTTTTGAAGCATTTCAGTTTATAAGGCAGAATCTTCATAATATATCTCAAGGAAAAGATGAACAGCCAGAAGGAGGTCATACAGTTTCAATGGATACATTACAACACTCTTCTCAAGTTTTTGATGATCCTATTGCTCATGTGTTGGATGATGTTTGTTATAAAAATTCTGCTCCATTAGCTAACCATGTGCCCGAAAAGAATGTTGATGATAATCTTATTCAAAGGTCACCTTCATTGTCTTGTTTAACAGATTGTTCATTGCATAGCACATGTCAAGATTTCCATTCATATGAGGAGATTGATAAAGGAGGCTTTTGTTCTGTCTGGAATCAGCAACAGAGTTTGATTTTTCATGAATTTCAGGATCCTTTTGACAGCTTGCTGCAATCACCAAAGAAAAGCACCGCAGATGTGAAGAAAAGTTTAAGATCAAGGTATGGAGATTATCTGGACCAGAGCTATGTTTATGAAGATCCATTCGCAGTATTCTTGCAGTCATCCAGTCAATTTATGCTTTGCAAGTTTATCAGCAGTCCACTTGGTTCAAAGTTTCCATGGGAGTTGCCTTTCGATTCTTTCCTTTTCCTGTGCATCAGTAAGCATGTGGGAAGAAATCAAACAGCCGGCAGCATGCTTACATGGTTTCATTGGCTATTCCATTTCACTTGATCAGGTGGTGTAAAGCACAATTAGAGTAGGTTGTATTGAATAAGCTCTACTTTGAGCATATTTCCAGTTTGTCGGTTGTGTTTAAGTATCGAGTCAGTTTTTAGTTGAGTGAGAGTCAATTTGTGTCGTCAAGTCATCAGTTTTCAGTCATGCATTTCAGTTTGAGTTTTTGATTCCATTACCCAATGGATAAGCATGCTGCTCTCCCACGAAGATCTTGCCGTTCTTGGCACCTCCAAGGAGCTACCATCCCATTAGAGAAGTTAGACCAATGTTAGAGTCAGCCTTGCACACAGCCTTCCTCCAGGTGATCAAACATGCTCTTACAAAGTGATTTTTAAGGTGTCGAGGTTTCTATTCAGGGGCCAATGAGTCTTGAGCAAAATTTTGTCACTAGGCATTAGGTCGGGTTTTGCTTTCACTTCTTCAAAAGTTGTCCAAATATCAGTCCATGTCACCATTGAATGCAGTGTCCATGTTCAGGGGTTTCCATCATCATTTCAAGTTCCGTTGGGTCATTTTACACATTGTTCATGCTTCAGTGGTGCCTAGGTAAGGTCCATTTCCCTCTCCTAGGGTTTTGGAGGTAATTTCTCTTGGATGGTCAAATCGTGGGAAAAACTTGTATCCTGATGTTCACACACCTTCCCTTATACTTAATTCACCTTATTAGACAGTTCCCATCACTGAGATCCCCCAAATTCCTCATTTTTGCACAAACCCTAGTTTCTAGCCAAAACTTGGCAATTTTCTAGGCTAGGCCTGTGTTTCGCCCTTTTGGACCCCTTCCCCTCACTAAATCTCTGTGATTCCACTTTCCCCTGCTTCCTAACATCCCTCCCTACTTCCCAAAATTTCCCCAAGAATTTAGAAGCCCCTTACCCCCTTCGTTTCGCTTCATTTCGACAAAATTCCTTGTTTCACACATCGGGGTAAGTTTCACTCAAAAGATGTTTCAGAGCAATCAAAGATGAATTTTGGAAAACTGAGAGAGGTTTTTATCCACAACATCCCAAGGAAGAAAAACCTCCTTCACGTTTTACACAGGTATCATGGTTTTGGATAAATGTCAAAAATACCGTTGCCTCAGGAGAATTGAATGCACCTCTGAAGTGACCTTGGGAAAATCAAGCTTTCTCCTAGCATGGTTGGCAAAATGACTTGCATGATGAGTCAAATGCTAACTAGACAGAAATACCTTTCCAATGAGCTATCATGAGCTCAATTTGGAGTTGAGGAAGACCTTCAAAAGTTGATTGCAACAGCGCTCTGCCTTGAGGCAGCCTCATTCTGCTCATTTTGACTAGTGTTGGGAGATTTGGTTTTTGACAGGGTAAATGGAATCCAAATTGCATAATTCCACTTTTTTTGGAAAGTAGACTCCAATATATTTCCAACGAGCTATCACACGCCCGATTTGGACACCGGGAAGGCCTCCAAAAGCTTCCTGCAAGAGAAACGCGACCCACCTGGGGCCCGAGCGACCCACCTGGGCAGAGCGACCCACGCAGACCAGTTCAGCAGTGTGAAATTACAAGGGGCGCGACCCACGCAGAGGCTGCGCGACCCACGCAGAGGCTGCGTGACCCACGCAGACACAGGGTTTCGAGATTCATTTTGAGCGCCCAGTCTTGCTTGGGATCGATCCATCGGCCTTCAAATAGGTTTTTAAACAATTGCTCAATGGTTTTTAATGTGTTGGTGGTATCATTGATGGTTTCAAACATTTGAAATGGAAGAGTAAACCCTACAGTCATGGCAGCTTTGTTTCTTCAGGGTTTAAAATGTATATGGATGGTTTTATGAGTTTTTCTCCCACCTTGTATCATTGATATATATCCACCTTGGCATATGTGTCCAAACTCCATTGTTTTCTTACCCATTATACCATAGTGGCCATCATTATTGCTTTACCATTGTCAAGGCTTGTGTTCCATGGTGATTATGGTCGTGTTGTGTCTCACTGCCCAATGATAAAAACATTCTCATGACTTTGTTCCAAACTGCCCATTGACACCCTTATTGTTATTACTCATGGACAAAAACATTCATATGATGCCATGCTCCCTTTGATAAGACTTGTTTAATATTCTGAAGGTTGCCTGCTCCCTTTGGTCAAAAATTCACTTGCATTCAAAACAGAGATTGTGCCTTTTCCAATCCATTTAAACTGATATTTTATCATGGTTTGTTTCCTTATGGTGTTGTGACGGTGGGATACTTGTTGGGTTTTGAAACACACCATCATAACCTTGTTTGCACTGCTTTCATATCAGTATACATAGTGCCAAAAGCTTGTTCAGAGCCATGTCAGGGACAGAGTCAGAGTATGAACAGGAGTCGGACAGTGACTCAATCGTTGAGGTTGATGTACTGAGATGGAGCATAGTAGTGCGTCAGTAGTAGTAGCATATCAGAGAAGCCACAGAGCTTTGTTTCAACATCACGACGAGTACTATCTCCACCCGGGGTGGAAGGGGTCTCGTTGACTTCATCAGCAACGCGAGTACTATCTCCACATGGCGTGGAAGGGGTCTCGCCTTCTTCATCAGCGCATGTACATTCACAGGATCATGATAGAGACCAACACATACAACCAAGACAGTGTTTTCACCACAGGAGCTGCATGCACCAGGAGAGCACTAAAATGGCGGAAAAGGCCTAATCCACTTCGGATTTTGGCCGAGGCTTCATTGACTGGGCAAGACACATGATGGAGGACCTCCGCTCCGGATTTGGGCAAATTCGGAGAAAATTTTGTCATTTTCAAATTTTTGGTCTTAAAAACAGGTTTTGCAGCTACGTGGGTCGCGCGCTCATGCGCTCGCTTTTTTTTTGAGACTCTTGCTGGAGGAGATTTTTACATTTTTGGATTTTTCATGGTTAATTATGCATCCTCTGAAGTAAACTTAGCATTTCAACAAAATCTGGATGGTCAAACAGCTCAAAAACACCATGAAAATCACCTTGCTGCCACCTTTTGCACCAGCAGGGAGTACCTCTGGGAGAATGAGGTTTTGGAGGGTCAAATCAACTCCAAATTCAGAAATTTCACTTGGGTTGGAAAGTAGACATCCAGGGATTTCCAACGAGCTATCATGAGCTCAATTTGGATGCTGGTAAGTACCTCAAATTCAGCCTGGAACATGAGCGACCCACACAGTTCAGGAGCGACCCACCTAGAATTTTTCCTAAATTTTCAGCTGCCAGCTCAGTATTTCGCCTATTATGGACCAGTTTTGCTTGTGGATAGAATTTTTGGGTTTTTATGATGTAAATTCATGTTTGGCATGTAACTTTGGCTTATTTTTATCTCTTCTAGAAGATTCACTCTCAAATGAGTAAAAAATCATGTAATGGATCGGTTTCCACTCTTTTAGAGGCAAGTTGTTAGCTGCCTAGATTGTAGTTCCATGATTAGAATTGGTTGAAACTGATCCCTGAAGAGGGAATTCGACCCCTAGAGGTGGGGAAAGGGGTTAGAGTGATCTATATATTGTAATTTCTCAATCATTTTGAGAGGTTGGAGAGGTTGGACTCTTGGGATACTTTTGATACTATTGTACATACTTTTCATATTTTGGCTAAGGAAAGATCAGGGGTTTTGCGGCACTTGTTGGGATCCTTGTGGTGTTCTATTCTTGATGATGTTTCTCCTTTGTTTACTGTAAGTTTCTTCATGTTTAATGTTGCCATCCTTTCATTATGCTTCTGAACTAAATTGAATGAGTGAAATAAGGTTAAATCCATTGTTTACAATGCTTAGCCTTTGAATTCAGTTAGTTCTATATGTTTTCAGCTGTTTGGAGAGGATCCAAGTTCTTCTTTGCCCTCTTCAGCTCCTCGTCGGTCTAATCTATCCATATATCCAATTTTAAAGCATCAAGATCATCACCTACCTCGCCCCAGCTTGAACTCTGCAAAGGTCTGACCTTATCCCAGGACCCAAAATTTGTTTTCCCATTACTCCAGCGAAAACCCAAAAAATCAAAAATCAAACATACCTATCTCTTTACTAGCCTAAAATCAGTTCTTATTGTAAGTCATCTCGCATTCCTATTGCCTCTATTTTGAGATTGATTGAGAGAGCTCCCTTCTGGGTCTCCTCGTAGGGCTGAAGCCAATGGCCGAGCTGGGGCTGATGCAGCCTGAGCTACTCTATTTCCAGCCTAGCAGATTACAGAGGCATAACAACCAAATTGATGGAAAGCCAAAGGATTTGAAGTCACAAAAGAGAGAATGGTCGAGCACTACAAGAAATTGAATCAGCTTGTCTAAGGAACTCAAAGCGCCTAAAGGAGGCTAGAAAAATGTGAAAGCCCAATTCTAGCTGGGAATTATTGTCTGCTTCATTACATGTTTCAAAAAGTTTAAGATTTAACACCGTAAATTTAAATAATTTAAGATATCTGCTTTTTGTGAATTAGCCTAAAAAGCATAAAAATTTTAAGCCTTGACTTTTCTCGAGGTCCTTACTAAAGAAAATTATAGTATTTTCTGGATTCCTGACATCAAAGGGGAATGCTCTAAATCTCCTTCAGGACTGTAAGTTCTAGTTGTTTTATCTCAAAGGCCAAAAACGTTACTGCTTTTAAGGCCTTCGCCCTAAGAGCCACAGTGTGCCACTCTTTTGGTTTTTCAATTGCTTTATCTTTTGACTCCAACTTCAGTAATCATATTTGAAAAAATAAATTAGTCTAAGTTATACATCCGTAGCTTCAACGAGTCATCACTGAGACTGATTTCAAGATCAAGTCCACTAAACCGCAACGTAAAACAGACTTTTTCTGTGCTACGCTCCGTAGATTTATTAAAAGCGCTTTTCTAAGTATGATCAAATAAATAAAGCGTTAAGCAAGTTTTTATCTGTGCTCATAGCTCTTTAAAAGATTCTTTGTTTTCTTGTTTGAAATTATATTGAAGGATATTTTGTGCCTTGGAACTTGTTAGGAATTTTAGTGATAAATAGATATTTATTTTTGCCATTTGCCTTCTAGTTTCTTTAGGTATTTCCTGGTTTTATAAACCAAGAGGGAATTCATTTTGAAATGGGAAGTAGCAACTTGATATATTGAGAGCAATACATAGTATTTATGAGCTTTCAAGAAATATCATTTAGAAGTGATGATTTCTTGCTTGGCTTAATGGTGAGAGCATTGAAGGTGATCATGGTTTTGTGAATGGTGAGGTGTTTCCATTTGTTTGTGTTTTTATTTTTTCTATTGATTGTTCCCATAGTTTCATCTCCTTAGAGACTGAAAATGAGGTGTTACACATGTTTCATAGAAGCACTTCCAACATCTCTTTGCATATTACAAATCTTTGATGTTTTCCTCTGATTTGGCTTTGAAGGATTCTTAACTTCTCCTTTAGGTCCACCAAGAAATTGTTATTTGTTTCTTTGCGGTCATATAAGTTTTTTCTATCTGTATGATTAAGGTATGCCCCAGCTTAATAGTGAGCCTCAAAATCATTTGGAAACTTTCTGAATATTGATTTGAGTTTAGCAAAGTCAAAGAGGTCCTGCTCGATCTGCCTTTTGTCCATGCTTGAAAAATGGTTTCCGTAGTTCCCATAGCTCAAAATATGCTGCTTAGGAGTTCCCTCTATTGAGTTGTTGTTTATCTTATTTGTTTTCCTATAGCCTTAAGGTGATTTTTCTGTAGTTAGGAGTTATTATGTCATGTATCAAGTAGGATTGTTTACTTTCATAGTTTATCAGTTTGGAGTTTTCAATAGTTAGATTTATGGTTTGCCCTAACTCATGAGTATATCTGCTTTAAACCAGATATGTTTAAGATCTCTTTGTCTTCGCTTAAACCACTTTCATTTCTCACTTCACCACCCAAGAATCCATTTACCTTGATCAACTGCCCTGCAATACATCTTGTCCATCAGATAGTCTTGACTTTCTCTGACATAGCCTATTGATTTGATGAACTCTCTTCTTTGTTTGTCCTTTGGCCTGCCTTATTCAAACCTAAAAGAATCAAAGAGACATATACTAAATACATTCAAAATCCTCAAACATACAAAGCAATGTTCATACATCTCTATATTGTAGAGAACTTTCTGAAATTATAGAATAAGAAAGAAGTCCTAGGACCAAAGATTATTCATACTATCATTGGTTTATAAACCACAAACTACGGGACTCATCAGTGTGAGAGACAACAAAAAGGTACAGTTGCTTTGTCTTGTTTGAGAGAATGTATATATTTTCTCATACTTTTGCATGTAGGAGTAGGATATGGAACTATTTGCAGGCAAAGGCTACTCCTTAGCCTTGGATGATCAGAGGCATTCCACTTTGAAGAAGTTCCCTGATATGTAAAAGATTAGAGTATGTCTATGGTCTGGGATGTCAAAGAATGAGCTATGATAAAGATTTCATACATAGGCTAACAGTGCTCACTTTGGGAGCTTAGGTGTATTGATGAGTATCTCAAGATCACTTACATATAATGAATCAGACAAGAGAGGCAGAGTGATGGAAGAGGGATAGAGCATATATCTATTGAGTGATATGATCTTCTGAACTTGACGGTTTAAGAAGGTAGATCTTCATGTACCACATGGTTCATTCCTTCATGAGTATGTCATACCATCTGTTGGAGTGATTCTATTTGAGGATCTATGTATCATCTTACTCCAACATATGTGTGAATTCTTCTTTTTAATTTATTGATTATCTAATACAAACATTTTCTCATACCTTACCATTTCTATACAAATACATTATTCCACAAGAGGGCAAGCTCTCATTGGGCTCCATGGTAAATTTTAAGCCAAATTTTATGATGGAGATAAACATACTGTGGCCTTGGGTAAGTGTTGCACACCTTTATATTTTTTTCAGTTGATAAACAATTCCATTTACTATTTACTTTCAGTGATGACGCACAGCTTTACAAATTTAGCAACTCTGTTGGGAGAGGTCTGCCATGTTTATGTTTTTATAATGGCTAGTTAGAAACATTTGTGCTCATCTACTGGGAAAATGTTGGTACCTTCCAAATACTACATGAAACGTTATATTCCTCTCATTTGATGCCATATGGTGGTGATTTCTTATTCATCATATATGGGATGGTTTAAACAAACATGATTCATGTTAACGTTGGAGAGGAGATCTTTGGAGATCCAAGCTTTCTTCTTGCCACTTGAGGGCAAATGACACACACACCTTTATGATCACAAAATCTACACTTATCATAATTTGAGAGAGGACGTCACATAGTAGGCTATTTTTCTACCATGGTCATTATTCAAATTTAACGGCTACTGGGCAGAGCCAAAGTAGGAGAAGGATTTGCATGTTACCATTTTGGAGGGTGGCTCATTTGTATGGGTGATATCTTGGGATGGAGGATCCACATGGAATGAGTGGTTCCTAATATTTCAGATCCCATGCTCGAAAGGGACCTCTAGATAGCACCCCATTCCTTGATTATTTTAATTTCTTCATGCCGATACTATTTACAATACATGCTGAAGGCACATGGAGATTTATTGATGAGACATCATCTTAATTCTTTGAGGTTTTATCATATGTGATGCTACAAGAGGAGGAGGGGAGACTTCTCAGCTCTATCATTGCAAACTTGCTTGAGGTCAAGAAACATTTGGGAGGGCAGATCTGTATTATTCCAAAATTAGCATGTAGCTAATCGAATATTGATTTTTGATTTTAACACCTAGGGATAAATAAATGGGGTGAGGCCCATAAATTTATAAAAATAGGAATAAAATCCCTATGATGTGAAAAGGATCATTATTATGGTTGTATTTCACACCCTCTGTGTGAAAGTAAATTATATTGTAGATAAGGTCAAGTTTGACCGAAGTCAACGACGTTGGAATGGAAGGTGGAGATCATCTATGAGAGCAAACATGATGGTGATAAAGATTCCTGGTGGAGGAAACTGAGTGAGGGACCTGCTGTGAGAAGGCTTCCACTTGTATATAAGGAGGAAGCAAGAAGCAGCAAGACATGATATGGATTATTGATTTTGTGGTCTCAGCATGACTATTGTGCTTTCAACCTGCTAGCCGAGATCATCAGAGCTGTCAGCACAAGGCATTCCCACATAAACTTTCTCCTCTTTAGAGGCCTCTTGAAGGAGATTGCACTCATTTCTCCACATCTGTGCTTGAGGCTGTGTCACCTCCCTTCATCTGCCAGCAGTTATTTCTCATACATAATGTTGTGTTGCATGTTATAAAGGAGGGTTCACAACACCACTTCCAGCACTTATTTTTTAGAGGAGAGATGCTTCTTCTTTTCTTTGACTCAGTGAGGAAGCCTTTGGAGAATATTTCAGATCTGGCACTGGCTAATGACATTTTTTCGTCTCCTACAAAGATAGTCCCTCTCCTTGACCGCATTATTTTCAAAGTGAGCATTTGTAGTGAGTGGCTTGAAGTGATTGCTGAGGGGGTGAGTTCTTTAGTGTTAGGACTGGGCCTTTCACTTGGAAAGATCCATTGGAGGATGTTTATTCATATTGTGTAGAATATTCATAGCCACCTATAGTTCTTGAGTTGTAGTCGCTATTTAGTCCCAGGACCTGCAACTCCCATTCTTACTCTTTTTGGGATATTTTAGGGTAAATCCTCATCCCATTGTCTAACTGTCTTGGGGTTTAGATATGCTTCCATCCCAACATTGTACAAGTTGTATATTTCCATATCCATGTATTACATACTATAGTAACTGCTATTCCATTAAATTTATGTTTTCACAGTCTTGGGCATTTTTGTGTCGTAGTATACTCATATTTCATGCACATGCTTTCTGAGGCTCATGGCCTAACTTGAGTGATTATTTCCTCAAGATCTTGTATACATTTTGGTCGCTGTAACATTAATATGATGGCTATGTGCTATTCTTTTTTATATTTTATGAGTTGAATATCATCACATCTGGCTAATTATGTATTTCTGCATCCTCATTTTTGATATTACACAATGCTATTACTTCGATGATGTTACCTGGATGTCACATTTGTGATGTTGTTACTTCGATGTTGTTACTCCAAGATGTTGCTACTCTAGATGCTACTACTCGTGATGGATGTTATTCCAAATTTTGTTAGTCCTGGATGTCGCTAATACTTGCAATGTTGTTACTCCGTATGTCGCTACTCCTCGATGTTGTTACTCCATTTGCATCATTACTACATCATTATTTTACCAACCATCACTTCCTCCGTGTAGGCTGCCGTATGTCTCCATTTGACTCTTATGGATTTAATTAAATATTCCATGGAAAGAATGATATTGATGCCACGGATGTGCCTACTTTTGTTAAAGGCCATAACTAAAACTATTGTGCCATAATGATGATTTCAAAATTTATTATGACAACTCCGGGTGATAGCACCTACGACCCCTACCATATTCCGTATAATCATTAAGGATGTATTGGGATTCAGCAAACACGTATATGATACAAATAGATTGTCCTTTTCCACCTCATATGAAATAATTACTATTTCATTCATCGCACTTACCATATTCTTCCAGCGATTTTCTTTCGCTTTCCCAAGAATCACCATCTTATTTACCGTTATTAATTTCTCATTTTTCACCATGTCGCTTTTGCCAAATTTTGTACCCACCACTCCTTTCCACGGTCCCGCTGCTATTCCGGTAGCCCTGCTGGCGCCTCCTTGAGATGCAAGTGACTGCTTGCTCGTATGAACTGAAACATGTAGTCTATCCATAGTAATCAGATGTGTGGCAAGTTTTTTTCAATGCAAAGATGGGATATTCATCAGATAGATTGCAAGGGGTTTGCCAAGGGAATCACAATGGAGTTTGCACTTAATTTGAATGGGAGAATTTCTAGAGTGGTCAAAGGATTAGAAATTCCCATCAAAATAATTGATCGTACTGCTAGCGGGCTAAGATAAGAAGAAATGTTGGTTTTATTTAATTCCTTCCAGGTTTCCGAACTAAGTTTTTGTAGGTGGAGAAAGCATCGTTCAATATGGAGCAGGAGTACAATAAAATGCAGATCCATGGGAAGAAGTAGCAATTTTCAATGAAAATACATAACTAGCAAAGGATTTGGCCACAACTTTGTTCAAATATCATTTCAAAATCTTGGCTCACCTTCGATTTCCGTAGGCCTGTGTCTATTCCTTAAACATGCCTTTATTTCTATTAAAACAACTATGACATGGCACAAGCCTGCTCGGCGTTCACGCTAGATGTAGGCAATTCTCTCCAATCATGGATTAGTTCGGCATTGGTCATGCATGCAATAGTTTGATTTCAAGTTTCTTGGGCAAACTCTGCGAGTCATCGTAAGAAGAGATAAGAACTATTATCGATGCTAGAGAGGAAAGAAACCTATCTGTACAGATTTAGCAAAGAATAAAAATTAGAGGAAATGAAATAGACTGGAATAACCCAGAAGAAATGGAAATGGAGGTTGACTGTGAAGAATTTAAGAATAATTGGAGGTGACAATTGGGTGATACAAGCTGAGGGGTTTCCACACAAGAACCATCCCTCTCAAGAACCCATGAAGGAACGAATTATGGGTATAGCGCAGATTGCTGGGACTGCCTTTACGCTCAACACCTATTAATACACATGGAATAATTGCATAGTAGGGATGGCAAGTGATTTTGTTATGCAAGAAACACCATAACCTCGCCCTGCCAGATATGAGTATCGAATGTTAGGGGTGTCACACAACAACCACCCCTAATTTAACAGAGCAACGAGACAAGGAGGAAATAATATGTGGAAATTGACAATTTCCCAAAAGAACCAAAGATCATCAGAGAGAGAAATTAATGCACGAAGAACAAAGAAATAGAGAAGAAATAACCTATTAAGTTGACACTACTCCACAAGAACCAAATATCGACTCTCGTGAAGAATTAATGCACAAAGGACAATAAAGAGATTTAAAGGAAATAATTTTCTAAATTTGACATTGTTCCAGAAGAACCAAGGTTCATTCCTCATCAAGTATCGCATGAAATTTTGCCCAAGTTGGAAACAAGGATGATGTAGTTTATTCCCCATTCTCCTTTCAGCTTGATGATTCCCAGAGGGGTGATAAGTTTGCTGCCCCAACGATTAATGGAAGAGATCATGTCCCAAAAGAGTACTAAGGTTCGGTCGACTGGTAAAGGTATGAATAGAGAGATTGGGCCCATCAATTTTGATTCTCAAATAAGGGCACCTAGAGGCTCAAGAAGGCAAGAATTCACAAATGAACAGAGATGGCTAAAGGAAAAGCCACTAAGTGATAATTCCCTAAGGCAAATGAAAAGGAGAATTCCCCTCGAAGAAGGGGAGCCAAACCAAAAAGACCTCAACAGAAAAACTGTTGATACACTGCCAAGATCTCCATCACTCCCAAGCCTACTATAGGCCCGGAGGATGAATTTATTTTCAAACAGGAGGTTGAAAATTGTGAGAGAAGAAAATTACCTCTCAAGAAAGTACGCTTTCAATTCAGAAACCACAAGTATTAAGAAGGAAGTTTTGGAGCTGAAGAGGAAAAAGTATCCTGCTGAAGAAGACAAAAGATAGGTAAAGGCAAAACCTAAAATTGAGGCCTGTATTACACATATCGTCCAATTGAACATTTGTTTGAAGGCTAGGATTCTTCCTATTGCTCAAATTCATAGATGGGAGTCTATTGCCAATGGGCATAAGAAGGAAATGATCCGTATTCAAGAGTAAGCTATTAAATTTTCAGGATACATAACTAATTTGATAGAGTGTGCGTAGGTAAAGAAACACAGTATAAAAGATAGAGGAGTTAGAATAACAAGAAAAACGCTCTTCAATCTATAAGAAGATATTTTCCTTTGGTGTAGGTGTAATGGATCAGACTCCAACACATAGTTGTGCCTTATTCCTTCATGAATAATTTCTTTTCTTTTTCCTTTTGAGAGAGTATATATGGGAATTTTCAAACAAATCGAGGATCCAACTAGCTCCTCCGTATTTTGAAAATTCATGATATCATAGGGTCGCATTTAATATGTGAACTCTACATGCATAGTTACTTCCTACGGCATGATTGCCTTCAACCCCATTCCATCTGTGGAGATATTCATTTAAGATTCTCACCTCCTACACTATCAATCAGATTAAATGGAGAAAGGCCTATGATACATTTGAAGAAACCAAGTCAGTAAGGCTACTAATGATGCTGAGAGGCGCATGGCCAGAAACAAACATTTATAACAAGCATTTTAACTTACAAATTGAGGGACATAGAGACATATGTTGACAACCCACAAATGGTGTGCTAACCTCAGAGCCACAGATAGTGAATCTGCAAAAGAAAGCATTGATGTACTTGTCAAAGAAGGGTGTGATGTTGTTTATCAGATCAAATGTCAAGTTTAGAGAGAACCCTATGAGCACTCGACTCTTGCATGAGCATTAGAGAGAGTGCCAAGTTTTGTAGTATGCATTGGGGACATGTGGGGGTCCGTGGATGGGGCCGAGGTTTCAGTTGCCCTTCATTTGGTTGTCACTGCAGTAACATACCCCTATATGTCACACTGACATGGAAGGATGTTGTTCTATTGCATAAGCAAACCCCCTTAGATAGAGAGACTCTGCAAGAATATGACCTCGCAGCTTCTGCTGCCGCCCACAAATATTCCAACTAGACTCGTGAGGAGATGATGATTCCAGAGTGAGGCTATGCCCTGATAGATCGTTAGGGGGAGATGTTAAATGTCCTGCACACTTTTCTCTCCCATTTTCTCTCCCACCTTTCTATCTTCGTATCACACTGCTCTAAAAAACATGAGGTAAACCCCTTCCATTGTCTTATATGGAATATTTAATTAATGAAGTAAATTTAGTCATGATGTTTTACCTTGCAAGTTGTTAGTCATTAGTAATTTTTTCTTTGTGATGACTAAATGTTGTCCTAGATTTCTAAAAACAAAATTCATGAATCTTGTGAATTTTAGAAATCTCACTACCTCATTATCCTTTAGGATAAAGTTACCACTATTTTCACTACTCATCTTGTCATGGTCAGCTCACTAATTCTATAAGGCTCATCATGGGCTCTGAACACTCATTTCTGCATCATTTTTAAGCCACCTTGACCTCAACACTGCTTGCCTTACCTGAATCCCCTCCACTTGCCACCTAGGGTCACCAACCAACTTACACCTTCTTGTGTTTCCCAATGTCTGCCATCGATAGTCTCAAATATCTCTCGTAGGCTCTTAGATAAATCAAGTACATTGGATTTTGATCTTTCAATACAGTAAGACTGTCAAAAACTCATTACAGCCATAAGGACCCTAAAGCTTTCAAAGCCAGAAGAAGATAAGCTAAAGAGCTCCCACTAGGTCACTAGGTTTACAGGTTGTAGGTTTGTTTTTGATGTTCCAAATCACCATTTTCCCTGGCTAAGAATATGAATCAAAATAAAGAAGGTCAACATATGATTTTCCAAAGATAGATCAAAATCCTTCAAGGAAGGCCTCCTGGAATGCAAACATAAATTTATAAAGGATAGCTGCCCATTTTGACATTTCTCTGTGTGAGCAATATGGCCACCATAAAAATTAAAAGTAAGAGGCCAGCTCTCACTAAAAGTATATATCCATTTAAAAGAAGAGGAAGAAACTAGAAAAGGTAAAATTAGTATTTTAAGGACTAATTGGCTAAAACAATGTTTCAAGCAAGAATCCAATGCAAGTACCACAAAGATATAAGCACATCAACACAACTAAGCATGAATTGAATATTTTAGAAGATAAATGAAGAAGGGAAAAAGGTGAGGTGAACTGACAAATGAATGAACTAATATGTGGCTATGGATAACTTAGAAGATAACACTAATTATTTTCTCTAATAAACCCTAAAACCTAAGGAGAAGCTTTGGAAGATAGGCAAAGTAGGTGAAATAAAGATGATGAGCCTCCATCATGCCAGAGAAGCAGATTTTAGGGACAACCATGTGTGTCATTCTAAGGTTTGTCATGGTAAAGTTTTTTCTCATTTCATAGGGACAAATGCAAAAAGAATGGCAGTGGAGTAGCTGTCGTGTCTTCAAGTGCGCCTATTTTCCTCAAAAGATTAGAGAAATCACAACTATGCTTAAGCTCCAAGAGGAAAAACAAACCTGACTCATAAAGTGGATGTTGATATGATGCTACTACATGCATTTGATCTCACCAATCTAACAAATCCCGTGAACTCAACATAATGGCGAGACTGTGGTAATCCTTCTAGAGTTGGCCAATACATATAAGTGTCTCCTAGGACTTTAGGAAACCCTGCATATTACATAGCATCTATTGATTATCATCAACTCATAGCCTAACACAATTAAATCACAGAGAGTTTTCCAGATTAGTGACAATCTAAGCACTGAGCTTCGTAAAACCTTATCAAATCACAAAGAACTCAAACCTGTTAGCCAAAGAGTAGAATTTGGTTGTTCTCACCATCCTAGCGAAATGATGATCACACAGGACACTCAGAAACCTTAGCTACATAAAGGAACCTAAAAACCTAAAGAACTATAGATTGGTTTTTTGTTAGTTATCGGTATGGACCATAAACATACATCCTAAACATCAAAACATCCACCCGGTGACTCCATGTTTCCACAGCCTTCTTCAACTTTACTAGTATTATTAGATTTCAGAGATTTGTGCCAACCCAGCCCCGAGAATTTTAGAAGCCCGAACACCGTGTGAGTTCAGAAAACATTAAGAGAGGTCAACTTTCCCGAAAATAGTCACAAATTTCAGCTCCCCATACCTTTGGTTTGAAATTATCTTCACAAAGGATCAAGTACGCATCTCACCGGACTCAAATCCTCCCACTATAGTTGATGACCCAAAATATTTGTGAAAACGTCTAAAACTAGAACTCAACTATCACAGGGACCATGCATAGAGCAAGCTCTCATTCCCGAACACTCCAGATACTCCTTTGCAAGACCCTCAAACTTTGACTTGCACGACACAAACCTTTTCAGAGCTAAGCCACACAAAGTGGGATTGATCTCGCATCGACCTTGAGCCTTTAGATTTGCAACAGAGTTCAAGAAGAGAAGCCCCCTCTTCCACTTCCACCTTACTTTCAACTTCTTTCATCACTTTAGCTCTTTCACTAAGTCTCATTTCAAAACTAAGCTGACCCCACATCTTCACATCCATTGTTCAAACCACTCCACTTCATCCCCACCCCTTTCACAAACTCTCCTTTGTAAATCATCCTTATATCCCATTCACTCCCATCATGGCAACATATATGCCTTTGGCACTGCCATAACTCTTTTTTAATTTTTCCCATGATTACTACCCAAAATCCCCACTTTACAGAGTCAAATCCATCACTCACTAACATGATGTAGATAAGAGAACACGTTTTATTTACATGGAAATAGAAGAGGAAACCATTAAAATGAGAATCTGCACAAATATTAAGAGGAGAAGCAAAAATATCAAAAGCCAATTCTAACACCACATGATATCTCCTTTTTATCAAAATTTATAAACAAGTGGGAAATCAAGAAAACCCTTTCGAAATCCTCTCTAATATAACAACCTTAAGATAAATGTAGGGGCAAGTGTCCACGACTACTGTGCCAAAGTTCAAGAGTGTTTACAATGCTCCTCCTACCGTACATCAAACCCTACAGCTTAGCTTTAGTGAAATTTCCATAAGGTTTAGATCTATATATGGCCTATCAACTAAGAGAGAGAGCCCTAACTTTAGAAGACATGCGAAAGGGAGTCAGAAGTGAGGCCAACCCATTGAAAAGAGTGCTTAGGATGAGATTAGAAAAGAGAGTCACCAAAGATGAGAAATATTGGCCTCAACTCTCCTCATATCCGACGCGGATTGATAATTTAGTGAGGGTAATGGAAAGAATAATGTATGAAGAACTTGAGTTGAAAGAACACCTAATAGGAAAAATCCAAGAAAATCCCCAAAATAGAAATAAGTAACCGAAACTTTAAGACCTCCCTAAAAACAGAGCAGAGATAATGACCACCAAATCGTGCCCCCTTTTCCCAGAAATTACAGAGATAAGAGGGGAAGAGTCCGAAGAACCCGAAGAAATCGTGTAAACTTGATAGGTTCGACAATGTGGGTGATGTTTTTACCAAAGAAGAACAAGGTTTTTTTCCTGGATCAAAATCAAATAACTATATAATCACAAGATTACCAATTGGGATTTAAAAATGCCATAATGGAATTTCCATAGGCACAGGACTTTAGTGGATGAAAAGAACCAAGAAAACCCAAAAAGAACAAAGAAGACATCATCGTTAGGAAAGCACCTAAAAGCACTCCTAAGAACAGCTGAAATAGATAAAAGATATCAACACCATGCCGGAAAACGATCCAAATAGATAAACTAGCCAACCAAGGGAGACACGCTGCCCTAGTGCCTCCACTAGTGGCTCCCAGAAAACCATTTCGTCCAAAGTCCCAAAATAGAATCAACAAATTAAACTTAGGAAAAATGAGGGCTGATAAGACTAATGTAACATGTCCAAAACATAAGTGACTTTCCAGCTTTTAAGGAGATATTGCTAAAATCAGGGTGATTCAAACAGCGCTTCTCATTAAACTAATAACCGGAAGATATGTACAAGTCCCAAGTTCGAAAGTTCATAAACATGGGAAATGATACCATTACCTTTAAACTTGACAGATGATAAGCCAAAGCCGTTGTTTGGTCCTAAAAGTAAAGAAAAATACCAAGAAGAATCCATTCCCCCTTTCTATGTTAGTTTAAACATACATGACAAAATCTTACATAATGCCATGCTAGACTCGTGCCTCACAACCTCATGCTGTGGCTGCAGTGAGCAGACAGATTAAACTAGGGAAGAACGGGCCTTACAAAGACCCGTATTCCTTCGATGAAAGTAGTGGTCAAGTGTTTGCTATTCAAGGATTTATGTGTCAATCGGGCACAAATATCTACTAAAGGTCTGTCATGGACATAGTAGTAGCTAACATTCCCCCCAAGTATGAAAAGATTTTATCCAGACATGGGAGCCAAGCTTCATGTGGGAACTCTCCAACTTGACTTGTCATATGCTACCATCCTCACAACCAAATAAATTCATATTGGTAATCACAAACCAGAGGCAACTCCTCAAACTAATGTATTAGTCAAAGAATAAGCATTCTTTTATACATGGGGAGGTGAGGCTATTGGGATTCATCTCCCAATGACTCTTGGCCTTTCTTATTTCCTAATATTAAATAATATACAAAAATACATATGCACACCCATCCATAGGATTAGGTGTCAACATTCCCCCCTTTAATCCGAAGGGATGTTGGTGAGTCCAAGCATCGATCTGAACTTTTCAAACTTTTCTCTTCCAAGTGATTTGGTGAAGATGTCAGCAGTTTGCTCATTTGTGGAACAATGATGTAGATGGATGGTTTTGGCCTGAACATGATGTCGAATGAGATGGTACTTTGTATTGATGTGCTTTGTTCGATCATGAAACTTTGGGTTCTTGGCCAACTTTATTGCAGAAGTGTTGTCGATCATGAGTGGAGTGGAATACATTTGTTTCATCTGCAAATCTTCCAAGATTTTCCGGAGCCACACAATTTCCTTTGTTGCTTCAGCTGCTGCCACATATTCTGCCTCGGTCGTGGAATCTGCTGGAACTGACTGTTTGCGTGATCTCCATGAGACAGCCCCTGATCCAAGACTCATGGTGTAACCTGTAGTAGACACCCCTGTTTCTTTGTCGCCATCAAAGTCTGAATCAGAGTATCCGGTCAAGATGAAGTCGCCTACCCGTGTATATTTGAGTCCAAAGTCTTGAGTCCCCTTCAAGTACCTTAGCACTCTTTTTGCAGCAGACCAATGTCCTTCACAAGGTTTTTGCATGAACCTTGAGAGGATTCCAACAGCAAATGAAATGTCAGGTCTGGTGGTGGTCAGGTAGATAAGACTTCCTACAAGCCGTCTATAATTAGTTGCATCCTCAAATTCCTTCCCTTCAATAGATGTGAGCTTCAAGTTTTGTTCCATTGGAGTGGTTAAGGGATTACAGTCATCCATGCCAAATTTGTTCAAGAGATCTCCAATGTACTTCTTTTGAGAAAGAAAAATGAATTTAGGATGTTGAATTACTTCAATACCCAAATAGTAATGAACATGACCCAAATCAGTCATTTCAAAACCTTTCTTCAACTCTTTCTTCATGGATGCAATATAGCTCTCATTGTTTCGTGTTATCAAAAGATCATCTACATATACCACAAGATATACAACTGTTTTTCCAACTTTCTTAACAAACAAAGTTGCATCATCAAGATCAAAGTGTTTGAAATCAAGTTTCAAAAGATGCTCAGTCAATTTCTCATACCAGGCTCGTGGTGCTTGCTTGAGGCCATACAAGGATTTTACAAGTTTGCAAACTTTGTGTTCTTGACCCTTTATCACAAATCCTTCTGGCTGGGACATATAAACTTTATCCTTTAGATCTCCATTCAAGAAGGCTATTTTTACATCCATCTGATGGACTTTCCATCCATTCTGAGCTGCTAAGGCAAAGAGAGTCCGGATGGTGGTCCATTTTGCTGTGGGAGCAAAATTTTCTTCATAATCGACTCCTTATTTTTGTGCGAATCCTTTTGCCACAAGCCTGGCCTTGTGCTTGTCAAGTGAGCCGTCTGCTTTGTACTTGTTCTTGTAGACCCACTTACAGCCAATTGGTTTCGTTCCCAAAGGCGGATCAACCAGCTTCCAAGTGCCATTATTTATCAAGGCATCATACTCCTTCTGCATCGCTTCTTTCCATTCATCATGAGAAGCAGCTTCTTTGAAGGAAGTTGGTTCATGATCTGTAGACAAACTCAATTCACAGTTATAAGCAATATCCATATCAACAGGGGAATCAGAATTATCTACATCACCTTCGATTTCTCGAGTGGAACTTCTTGTTCCTGTTTTTCCAACCTCATCAGGATGAACATCCTCCAGTGTCTTTGTCAGCCATTTGGGAGGACCTTTCTGAGATGGCCCAGCCTGGTCACTTGACTGAGTTGGGATTGATTCAAGATTCAATCTCCCAATTCTGTCAATCACATCATCCAATGTGTCATCCGTGGTTGTTTCTTCATGTGGGGGAGAGTGTGGTTCAGGAAATGATTCCACAATTTGATTCAATATCAGAATCCCCCCTTCAAGGTGTGGAATCACATTATCAAATTCTTGGAAAGACTTTGCATGTGTGAATCTATCCAGGCGATCAAGTTGCCGCTCAACAACCTTGTCACTCTTGGAAGATTCATGAAATATGACATCTCTTGCTATCACAAACTTCTTATTTGCTTCATCATAGAGACGATATCCTTTGGAGGTATTGGAGTACCCCAAGAAGATACATTTTCTGCTTCTAGCACCAAGTTTGTTCCTTTGACCCTTGGGTATCAAGGCATAATAGGTGGACCCAAATACCCTGAAATGCTTTACCGAAGGAATGTGGCCATGCCACATTTCAAAAGGAGTTTTGTTTCTAATTGAACTTGAAGGACACCTATTCTTTATGTAAACAGCACATAGAACTGCATCAGCCCAAAACATCAATTTTACATTCTTTAAAAATAACATGGAGCGGACCATATTTAAAATGGTTCTGTTCATTCTTTCAGCTACACCGTTCTGTTGTGGATTATATGGCACAGTGGTTTGATGTTTGATTCCGTGTTGACGAAGATAATTTTCAAATTCGTTTAAAGTGTATTCTTTTCCATTATCAGTACGTAGAGAGCCAATATGTGTTTGTGCATCATTTTCAATCCATGCATGAAAATTCTTGAAAGTTTGAAAAGCATCAGACTTATTCTTCAGTAAGTAAATCCAACACATTCTGGTGTAGTCATCAATAAATGTCATCATGTATTTGTTTCCATTTTCAGAAGCAATAGGCATAGGGCCACATAAATCTGAATGAACAAGCTCAAGTTTTCTATGTGCTCTGGAGTGTGAATCATGAAATGGCTGTTTGCTATGCTTTCCTATAATACAAGCATCACATTCCTTAGGTTTTCTAGGAATTGTAGGCAGTCCATTAACACCATTTTTCTTCAACAAACGAAGGCTTTCATAGTTTAAGTGTCCAAATCTAGCATGCCATAAAAGACTTGATGGGAATGTACCTTCATCATGATGTGAACCGAATGCAAAGTTTTGAGCATGAGCAGATGAACCTTTCAGCTTCAAGAGTCTCCCTTCTTCTATTCCCTCCATGACAAGTGAGTGATCTGATGCTGATCTGACCTCTGCCTTGCCATCAAACAAGTGAACTGAGTGTCCTTGCTTCCGGATTTCGATCAGGGACAGCAAGTTTCTCTTCAACTCCTATGAGAACTGCGAGATATGACTGTGAAGACCGCATGTTTAAGCCCGACCGTGCCAACCCCCCATGTGGCTTGAGTTTGGATTTATCTCGCGAAATATACTACTCCATCAACTGCTGAATTCTTCAAAACTTAAAATGTCATGTGACATGCTGCTCCCGAATCTAGCAACTAATCATCTCTCCATGAAAATGGTGAAACATCAACAGGTTTTCGGCCATCTATTGTTACTATGTGCTAGAACAGTAATGAAAAGATTCACTCGTTTACTCTTGCTCCTTATTACCGCTTTTACCGTCTTGATTTGTTTGGTCGTTGAGCTTTAGATTGTTCCATTTCCTTTCCGAAGTTTTCTTTATTTCTTCGTCTTCTCGTCTTTTTCCTTGATGGACCCGAAGTATGTCTCTTTTCTCCGTGCTGGGCACACTTTAGAAGATGAAGGGATCGTTATCTTTTAAGGTAGAGTGAGAAAACTTTCACGGGAAAAAAATCTTCTGAAGAGGAAAAAATTTCTGCTATAAAAACTTTCAACTCTTGAAATCTTTCAAATAAAGGGGACAAAAAATCTTGCTGGAGAAATACTCTGAGTTTTAAAAACTGTTTGCTGGAAACTAATTCTGCTCAAAAACTCTTGCTGAAGACTGATTTTTTTTTTTAAATTACTCTTTGCTATAAACTGAATTCTGCATTAAAAAAAATATATATGTATATTTTTTTTTGTTTTGTTTGGGGAATAAAAAACTTGTATGTGAAAAGTCGATATGTGAAGAAATCCATAGCCAAAACTGTAATAGCCCTGAACAACAACATGATGGAAAATTTGAAATTAACTTTCTGCAAACTGAAAATGAAATTGCAAAACCAAAAACCAGTTTAGAATCTGAACCAGGTTGCTCAAATGAAGGGAAAACCTCAAAAACAGAACCATTCCCTTTTTCCAATCTTAAAATTCTAGAATACTTTCACATAACATAATTTTTTAAGGAATCTGGATCAAAAGAGTCTTAAGGTTTTGCCATACATAGACAACTCATCATCAAAAGGCTTTTTCACTTCAGGAGAGTTGTTGAATCCCAAAAATGTTGCTAGAGACCCTAAAGGACTAGCTACTGAGACTGATATAGAGGAGTATAATGTAGGCAGCCAAAAAAAATCCAAAATGATTAAGTTATCCAAAACTTTACCATTTCACATAAAACTTAAATACATAAGACTGTGCAAAAAATTTTAGGATGCTTTTGTATATGGTGATCAAATCTCAAAACCTTGTGACACAAACATTATTCAAAGAATATTTCTTTTCAAAAAATACCATGAACCTTTTGATCAAATTGTGTCACTAACAAAGAAAACAAAGGGGCATAGGCTATGTGTAGACTTTAGGTACCTAAATAAACCTTCCCTAAAGAATAAATACCCTTTTCCCAAGATAAATCATACTTTACAAAGGGTGGGAGTTTCTAACAAGATGTCATTGCATGGTAGTGCTTCAGGTTACCATCAGATGACAACACTTCCAATTAATCAGAATAAGTCCACTTTCAAAGCACCCTGGGGAACCTACATGTTTGATCAAATGCCTTATGTTTTGAGGAGAGAGGAAGCTACTTTCCAAAGGACCATGGCTCCCAATTTGAGTTACTTCACTATGGTATACATTGATGACATCCTAGTGTGTTTGAGAACTAAGGAAGAATACCTTTTCCACCTAAGAAGGATCTTTGATAGAAACAAGGTTTGGAAGCAAAACTCAAAGAGAAAATGCAAAGGAGAGCATGACCTGTATGAATTTTTTTTGGAAAAATCCTTACACCATGCAATCAAATGGAAGTAACAAGATTTTATGTTTACAAGAGCTGAATGGAAAAGGGTTGATTGGATATCATGTTGATGACAGGATTCTCAAGTACCATTTCTGTCAAAATCCCTAGTTTGAAACATTCCTTCATGGTACATAACATTGCATGAGGAAAATCAGTAAAAAACACAAAAACATAGAAAGAGGAAAAAGAGGCCAGATTTTAAAAAGAGGTACAGCCCCATACCCAAAAATTAGTGATGTTGAAAGTGTGCAAGCCTAAATGCCACTACTTGTTCAAAATATTCTTGTTCAATCATCTATCCTAATCATGGCTAAACATGTTTTCAATTTATTGTTGATAGGTTAGTGAAAGGGAACTTGTCAAAACATCTAAACTTGACTTGTCATTGAGAATAGATTAGGAAGAAAAGATATTGGTTCTCCATGCTCAAATCTGAACCAAAGAGAAAGATGGGAAGGCTAACAAATGATGAAAAATAGCCCTCATACTTTCTAGTTTTGTTTTGTACAAAAATAATGTCTGTGTGCAGCTTGTCCCAATGCCACAGCCCGTAGTGAATCAGATTGCTTAATCCTAGTTCAAATCATGTTTTCAATTTCATGTCAATAGTTTAGAGAATGAGGTCTGTCATACAGCTTAATCTTGATAGTTAGTTAGTCTAGGTAGAGAATAAAAAGAGTTCTCTAGCATAATCTGAACTCTTGGAAGTAATAAGGGTAGAAGTAAGATAGTTTTTTTTTATTTTCAAAATAAAAAATTTCAAGGGTTTGCCAGTTCAAGTGCACCCAAAGAAGAAAAAATTTTAGGCCAATTAATATGGGTAGGTAGAGATGAATTTGAAGCAATCATTTTTTTCAGATTCTTGAGGTCATAACTTCAAAGACAAGCATCATCAGATAAAAGAAGAAAAATATGCCCAATGGATGAGGCACTGGTCTTCATAAACCCATAGATATGAATTTCTAGACACCTCATGAGAAGGAGCTGCCCTCCCCAAGTGGAGTCACTGTTAGTCATCAGTGATTTTTGTTTTCTTTCGATGACTAAATTATTTTCCTAGATTTCTCAAAACAAAATTCATGAATATTGTGAATTTTAGAAATCTCACTGCCTTCATTATCCTTAGGATAAAGTTTTCACTATTTTCACTACTCTATCATGTCATGGTCAGCCTACCACAACCAGAAGGCCCATCATGGGCTCATGCCACTCATCTTCATCATTTTTAAGCCACCTTTGACCTCAACACTCTGTTTTGCCTTACTTAACCCCTCCACTTGCCACCTAGGGTCACCAACCAACTTACTCCTTCTTGTGTTTCCCAAATGCCTCAAGCATTGATAGTCTCAAAACTATCTCTTTAGGCTCTTTAAATAAATCAAGGACATTGGATTTTGGATCTTCAATACATCAAATTGTCAAAAACTCTGTTTTTCATACTTAAGGACCCTAAGCCAAGCTTTCAGTTAAAGGACAAGCCTAAAGAGCCTCCCACTAGGTCACTAGGGTTTCATAGGTTGTAGGTTTGTTTTTGATGTTCCAAATCACCATTTTCCTGGGCTAAGAATATGAATCAAATGAAAATAAGGTCAACACATGATTTTCCAAGATAGATAAAAAAATCCTTCAAGGAAGGCCTCCTTGGTCAAACACATTCTGCAAAGTACAGCTGCCCACTTTGACATTTCTGCAGGAGTGTCAAGGTAGCCATCAGCAAAAAATTAGGTAAGGTAAAAGGCCAACTCCTCACTAAAGGAAATCCACAGCAAAGAAGAGGAAGCAGCCTATGTTAAAAAAGAATCAGGGTTTTTAAGGACTAATTGGCCAAAACAGTGTTGTCAAGCAAGAAGCCAATGCAAAGTACCACAAAGACAAAAGCACATCAACACAACCAAGCATGAATTGAATATTTTTTAGAAGTTATAAATGAAGAAGGGAAAAAGGTGAGTTGAACTAGACAGAAATGAATAAACTAGAAAGGGCTATGGAGAACTTAGAAGATAATACTAATTATTTTTCTCTAGCAGCCCTAAAACCTAAGGTTTTGGAAAGATAGGCAAAGTAGGTGAAATAAATATGATGAGCCTCCATCATGCTAGCAGAAGAAGATTTCAAGGGACTGATGTGTGTTTCATTCTAAGTTTTTTCATGGTAAAGTTTTTCCCTACCTCATAGGGACAAAATGCAAAGAGTATCGGTGTGAGGAAGGTCAGATTCTTCAAGTGCGGACATTTGCCCTCAAAAGATCAGAGAAATCAAAGCATAGGCTTAAGCTCCAAGAGGAAAAACAAATTGATCATAAAGTGGATGTTGTTATGTAATTGAATGTTTCAAACTCCAAGAAACAGAAAACTAAAGCATCATGTCATGGCACCTACAACAATCAGAAGTGGCCAAGAGAGTTATCATACAGGATGGTGAAAGTTGTGATGCTTGTCAAAGACAGACTTAGCATCCATAAGGATTAAGTGAGGAAGATGAAAAAAACAGGATTTCCAGCCACCCATCAAGCAAAGGGAAGTTTTATCTCCAAGGAAATAATAGAAAAGGTTATAAAGATGTTGCCACCATGCAAATGCCTATAAGTTGTTAAAAATATTAAGGGACAGAAACAGGGAAAAACACAGTAAATCATATAACTCCAACGGGCATCTACAAAACAAGTTTTAAAAGCTTCAGTAGGCCAAAGAGATCCAAAATCCATCATATCATCTACCTAAAGAGAAGCAAAGAGAAATGGTTGAGAGGAAAAGAGATCATTTTTGTGTTTTAGGTCACCCCCTACAAAAGGTAAAAAGAATATCAGTAAAATGAAAAAGAGATTAAACAACATTGCAAAGTGGGTCTTTGAGTTTCATTTATTGGTCTAAAAAGGTATAAAAGGCCTTCTTTATTTTCTTCCCATCTCATTTTTCCATTTCAAAGAGAAAAAAGCATCCAAGCAGAATTTTTCTGACATCTGGTCAATGTTTTAGCAAGATCGTTGGTGCTACGCTCAAAACCCGTCGCTACGTAGAGAGAGGTCCTTACAGTGCAATTTTTCCACTACGTTGCGCATATAGTGGGAGGCGTTGCGCTTATATCCTAGCACTACGCACAGGAAAACTCTACACGCGCAGGCTCGACTCGCCCATTTTCTGTTATTGTTGCACCCAGAGGGAGACCCGACATGCTTTTTCCTGCCCGGCGTTGCATCCAGAGACCGACAGGCCTAGACAAGACATGCAGCGCTACGCGAAGAGGGCCCGACTCGCCCAATTTCCTACCCAGAACTGCACCCAGAGGCCAACAAGCCTACACGAGGTGTGTAGCGTTGCGCGCAGAGGGCCCGACTCTCCCAGTTTCCTGCCCCGTGCTACGCTTATGCAGAAAATAGTCCAAATTGCAAAAAAAATTGCCAAAGGCTCAAGGAAAGCACCTCCACATTGCCTTCAAGACCTGCAAGCAAGGTTAAAATTGATGAGAAAGGAAGTAGCAATGAAAATTAAAGTGAAAGTGAGGGTAAATATGACCATGAGTCCAAGCCCAAATGAGGATGAAGGTGAATGATGAATAAAGTCAACAAGAGGCAGGAGACATAAATGCAGAGGAGGGTAGTGGCAGTGAAGAAAATTATGAAATTAACAGTAAGAATGGGTCAAGCCAAGGTGAGCAAGAAATCAGATATAAGGCAGGAGACATGGAAGTTGATGATGAAAAAGAGGTAAATGATGAAGATAGCAGCAATCACATTGAGAATGATGAACGTGAAGATGGGAAGGATAGTGTGGGCACAAATGGGGTAGGTAACCAACAAAGAGAGGATGATCTTATAGAAAATGAAGAACCAACTAAGAGCCCTAGAGACAGTCAAAACAATGAAAATATTGGTCAAAACAGAGATAAAAGAAAAGATGAAGAGGGATGTTCAAATGAAGAATATGAGCACAAACATATGAAGAAGATAAAAAGAGACCTTGGCCTACAGACTATGCCTTGAAAAACAAACTCACTAGTGCCAATCTCAAGCAAGCCCTCATTGAAATTCAAAACACTAAAAGAGGCAAAAGGCTAAGTTAACCTTGGAATTTTGGCACACGCTTCTCTATAGGTCTCTCAAACCCCATGAGGGAGACATCCACCAATTTTGAAGAAATTTTGACAAATTTTTGTTTTTTGTGAATTTGCAGGCCTATAAGCGTAGCACCCCTGGCGTTATGATTTTTCCTCAGGAATCCTCAAAGGGATAACTTTAAATTTTTGGATTTCTAGTGCCTATTACACTATGCTCACCAAATTTCAAAGCATTTGGAGCATTTTTGACCCCTCAAAAGGTCAAAAAACACCTCATTTTCTACCATTCTGCCTCATTTTCAAGCTTGGCACCACGCTCAGAGCAGTGTTGGGAAAATTTCATTTTGGATAGGTTATAGTAGCTCAATCAGAAAACCAGTGGAATATTTGGAAAGTAGACTCAGCCAGATTTTCAACAGGCCATCATGAGGTAAATTTCGACATCAGGAAGGCCGCCAAAACTTGGCTGCAAGTGGACCTTTTTTCTGCCTGTGAGGGCGCTATGCTTATAGACAGCACTGTGTGTTTTTGGCCAAAAGTCAAAAAAACACACTCATTTATTGAAAAATGATATTTTAATGTTTTTTGAGGAAAATCACTCTAGAATTAGGTGCTAGAAGTTATTTTTTCATTTATTCCATGGGATATTTTGTGCCTTGGGCCTTACATGGTCTCTTGGGCATTTATGACATTTATGAGTGATTTTGACATTTTCCAACCCTATCTAGGGTTTTTTCCCTCCTTTGATAGATAAATAGAGCATGAGGGTTTCATTGTAAATGTTGGCATTTGATGACTCTTTGGAGCAATACATAGTCTTTTGGAGGTTGAAGAGAAATTTGGTGTTGTGGAGCTTGTGAATGGCTTGTTTTGCTTGTTGATGGAGGAGGCTTGCTTGTAGGATCCTTGAGCTTGGTTAATGGTGAATTGCTTCTATTTCAATTATTTTTTTCTCATGTTTCATTATGTTTCCATCTTTCTATGTTGAAATAGAACAAAGGATTTAGACTAAGAAATGTTCTTCAAAGGCACCTTAGCTCTGTTTGTTCTTCATTGCCTCTATGTTTTCTTCTGCTAAGACATTTTAGAGAATTATTAATTTCTCTCTAGACCCCCTAAGCTTGTTTATCTCATGAATGGTTTAATGCAGTAGATATCTTATATGTTTTATGGTAATCCCTGCTTTTTTTATATCACTAAAACATTATTTTGAGGTCTCTCTTTGAAGTACCATTGTTTAGGTTTGCCAGAGAGGCTATGTTTCGATCATACCCTTTGTCCATGCTTGCAAAATTGTTTCAAAGATCTTCATAGCTATGATCAATGATGTTTAGGTGTTCCCTCTTCTTTGATTAAAGTTATATGTGTATCTTGGATGTTTTCTAACCTTGAAGGTGAAATCACTAGAAGTTAAATGAGTTTCTCGCCTTCTATATTTCATTGGAATGTTTGTCTTTAATGCTTATTTTCTTAAGTTGAATCAAAGAGTTACTGGTTTGCGCTGTCTATTGATTTCTTCTTTATGCTCAAGTATTTAAGTCCCTTCTTGTTAAAAAGGTACATGATAAAGGATTCTTGATTGCCCTTTACCCTACCTTTGTTCACAAACTTGATGTCCATCTCATTTACCATAAACCTTGAAAATCCATTGACCAATGCTAGATTTTCCCTATGATGCTCCCCGATCCATTTTTCAACTTTCCATGACTTTTATAGACTCCATAGCCCAATGACTTGAATATTTCCTCATTCCATCTATTCTTCTTGATCATCTTACCCAACCAAAACAAACAAACAAAACCCTACACTTAACAACTAGCCTAAAATCAAAACCCTAGAAGCAAACAAGTTCACATCCTTTGCACAAATAGAGAGAGCCCTCTCCAAGTCTAGGAAGGCTAGGTCCTAGGACTCCAAAGACTAGTCTGATGTTACCCTGTGCATTTGATCTCACCAATATAACAAATCACGGGAACCTAACACAAGTATTAAATCTATTATTTCCATAGATTTGGAAAAGTAAAAGGAATTACGTTTGCAAGCCGTGAAGTAACTCCGAATTCTCAGTGCCATCTCAACATGCTTCAACAACGCAATAGGTTCCTACTTACCCAGCACTATTTCAGGCTTTTCGTGGTTTCCTTTTTGCAACGAAGTTGCTATTGTAACAGATGTATAATTTTATATATTTAGTTGTTGTAGGGAAATTACGGTTCCCTAAACATTTTATAAAAAGGGCCTCAGAGCTGTGAGTCAGGGAAAAAGCAGAAAGAACGGATATTGTAACAAAAGTACTTTTAATAAATTGAATATAGTATTTTGATGTTCTATTTGTGAGCTGTGAGTTTACCACAGCCCTGGTCAGAGAGTTGGGCCCATTTTTCTGATCAGGTTTGCGTTATTTTCCTTTTTGTTGATTTCATATTTTGGTTCATAATTGTAACTGTTGTTCTGGTATAATTCTGCAATTGTTGTGAATACTTTTATAATTCTACAATCCATATTTAATTGTTTTTACAGTAGTTTTCTTTCTTTCACTGATTAAGCCCATGATTCAATAGCAGGTTATGTTGTTTCTCTTGCATATATTGTGTGCGTTAGTCTTGAAATAACTAACGCACTTGGATTGATAATTAATGTGGAAAAAGGGTTTGAATAGTGTTCATATATGGACACCAACAACGATCATGGAGGACAACACAGTATTTATGGAGGCTAGTGGCCACATGTGCAGTGCATTTATGAGGTGGGCCAACACTAGGGGAGCAATTCAAAAATAAAAGGAAGATGAGAGCAACAAAGGGGGGGAGTCTAGAATTTTATTGTTGAGTGTCGTAAGACATTTCTTTGCACGCTTCAGCTGTTTAGCTAAGTCTAATGTGTTTTTTAGCACTGGGTGTTCCAGAGCAGGAATCCCACCCTTACCCACAGGGGACCTTGAGTGCAGCATTCATCATCCAACAATCAATGCCACTTTTAGCCCTCTCATCTTCACTTCCAGCTACAGTAATTACGCATTCTTGAACTTGGGCTTGAGAGTTGGGAGGCTGTTCTCAGTACTTCATCTAATAAACCTGTGGATGGATAAACCCTTGACACTATGGATCCATTTCAGTCTTCCAAGAGTTTCATTGTCATATCTGTCATCATTCCATCCATCTATTCTCCTATGCAGCAAAATTTCCTGCAGGAATTACGTAATTATGCAGTGAGGGTTTGAGGAGAAGAGGAAGTTCCAAGCAACTCAGCTTGGAATCATGTGAGGGATTAATCCTTCACATCGGGGATCACTTTAGCAGCCTAGGATTAGCATTGTATTACATATCAGTAGCCTACATGATCATCCCTCCTAGACAGTGCAATATTACCCATCATTTGTGCATGCAGTAGTTGCATATTTAGTGGAGGAGCTAGATCATAAGTTTCTCAGCTTGGGATTGGAATAAGGGACTAGCCTTTCAATTATTGAGTTGAGTGGGTGCTATTTCATCGTATAGAACATTATTTCAGCCCCATATCATTATTTGTATCCAGAGAGTGGGTAACTTAGCCAACATGGGTGCAGTGTGCAACCCAAAAAGGTCTGAAATTCCAAACTCAAAATATGGCCAAACCATTTCAGGGTTTTTTTGGGTTTTCTGAGTAGATTCCGTGGTTAGAATCCTAAATATTTCTAAGCACTACAGCAGCCTCCTGCACATAAATCTTCTTCCCAATAGTAATAGTTTCCAGCAACAATAGTTTATACTTTCTAGTGCTAAGTTTCATTAGTGTATTTCAGCCATCTTGTGGCTTGAGTGCATTCCTTTTGGAGAATTATGTACTTACATTGTTTTTGATACATAATGATATGGCTCAGTTGTTTCTTCTAATGTTTTAATGTCTTGATGTTATATTCTTGGATTTCCAAAATTTTACAGTTTTGTGCTTACATTCTGACTATTTCCTTGATTTAAACGTTATAAATGTTCTATATTCCTATCTTTCCCATTTTTTGATATTACAGTGGTATCAGAGCATGATCTTTGGCTCAAATTATGGGCATTTCATGACATCAAAAGAATAATAAGAAGAAGCAGAAAAATAAGAAGTCTTCAATGGTAGAAGGATTGAGTTTTGCCACACTTCTCTTCAGATCTATGCAATATCTCACCATGGAGATCAAAGAAATGAGAAGGAAAATGCAAAAGGAAACCTCAAGAGGGTTTCAAAATGGAGAAGTTTCAAGCACTTCCTATCAGCAATATAAGCAACCGGTGGTGCAGAAAGTTCCACAACGCCCTACTATGCCCAATTTCCTTGCAGAAGGAAATGAATGGCATGGATATGGAGAATATTTGGAGCATGAGACTCTTAGTGATTATCTTGCAGAGTACAAATATCAATCTAGAGAATTCAAAGAAAATATGACATTCTAGCAATTTTTCTAGATTAAAGAGAACTGGAGATCCCGTAGCAACAATAGAAGAAGAGGGCATGTGCATAGTAGATTCTTTATGCCTACATTCGAAGGGTCATCCAAAATCATGACAAAATCTTAGATGGAGAAGTTAGATGATTTCTTCCAATTACACCCAGTAGTGGAAAGGGAAGCCATTGAGATTGCAGTGTTGCACCTAGAGGGTGTAGCAAATGATTGGTGGTTCGACAGATTCAAAAATGAAAGAGTGACTGCGTATGCAGAGTTCACTCAAATATTGGTAAATAGGTTTGACAGAAGAAAAATGGAGGCACCTTCCATTGAGACATTTTATAACATTGATGAGGAAGTATATGAGGAGAAAAAAGAAGGTGTCAGCACGGATAATTCGGGAGAAGAGAAACTACCACCACCACCAGCTGCAATAGAGGTACTTGCATCAGTGGGAGGAGCACTTGCATCTTTGCAAGATTGTCCTAAGCATTTGACATTGAGAGTCACAGACATGATTCAGGAGGTGCATGAGGAATGGGAAGCAGATACTAGCATTGGTGCAGCAGTAGCGGTGCAACCATCACCATCACCAGTAGTTGGAGAAACAGTTACACTAGTTGGAGGAACTCTTGTAGCTTTGTAAGATGTTCCAAAGAATCAACTAAACCAAGGTATGAAAACATTTCCACCCCATATTATTTTATCACATCAGATGGAGATTTGTGGGGTCATGCCATCAGGGAAATTGCATAACCAAGGGTTAGATCACATTACTGATTTAGAGCAGCAGATTATCACTGTGCAGAGGATCCTTGACTAGTTCAAGGAGAAGATGTATAGCTATCCCAGTTTGACATTATTGAGCTGCACAAAACACTTTGTGTTGGAGTGTGGATTTTCTGAGGATGGAATTAGCATAGTCCTAATGTAGGGAATCTATACAATACCAAGAACTAGAATTTATTGTTGCATTGTAATATCCCAAAATAGGGAAAATCTACAATAATGGGAATATTTTAAGATATTAAAAAATTGGAGCTACAGGAATCCATGAACATAAAAATGAAATAATAGTGATACATAAACACATAGCATGTAAGAAGATCCAAATAGCCATCATATTAGATCATAGCAGCAAATGCATACAATATCTTGACCAAACAATCACTCAAGCTAGGCAATACAAGCCTCAAGAAACATCTACATGGAAAAATAAAGATCACTGCTACAGAGAAAATGCCAAGGCTATGACAGCGTAGTTTTATTAGAGGAACTACTGCTGGGAAGTTTCAATACACAAATATACAAATATAGGGCCCAAAAAATGTTGGGAGTGAAGATATAGACACCCAAACTGAGTTTCAAGGAAATCCAAAAAGGATTTCCTGAAATGTACAAAATGGAAAAAATGTCGGAGTTGCAGTCTCAATACTGAGTAGCAGTTGCAACTCAAGAATTGGATCTGGATGGAGATGGCTGAAGATGATGCACAATCTAATCAAACCTCCTCCAATGGACCTTCCAAGTGAAATGTTGATCCTAACATTGAAGATCTCACCCTCCAAACAAACTGTGCAACCCTCACTGCAGATGCTCCATGAAAATAATGCAGTCAAGGAGAAGGAATGCATTGTAGATGATGGATAATGGTTGGCTTGGTGAAAAATATGGTGAAATCAGCCCGAATACTTCCTCACTGATCCTCCAAAGGGAAGAATGCTTCCTCCACTAAAAAATAAGCTCTGGAAGTGGTGTTCATTAACCTCCACTGCAACACTCTGCAACACAACTCAACTCTTGTAGGTGAAGGAGGATGCTTGGCCTCAAGCCTGAATGTGGAGAAATGAAGAGAAAGCTCCTTCAATAGGCCTCTCTAGGAAGGAGAATTAATTCCTAAATAGGAATTCCTTGTGCTAAGCAGCACTGCAACTCTACTAAACAACAGGAGAATTCACAAAGTCTGAACAAACCAAGAAATCAATAATCCATAACATGAATAACAATGGCTGCCTTGCCCTCCTTTTAAACAAGTGAAATCCCTCTCACCATGGGTCCCACTAATTAGGGTTTCCTTCACCAAAGAAACCTCCACCCATTCATACTATATCTCTTAAAGTGTTCTCCACCTCCTATCCCAATGTTGTTGACTTGGCCAAACTTGACCTTGTCTACATGCAAATGACCCTGTTCACACATGAGGGTGTGAGATCTAGCTCTTATGACTATCCTTTCTCACATTATGAGGGATTTTATTCATATTTTTAATATGCATGGGCCTCCTTAACCATTTATTAAGCTGCTAGGTGATAATAACAACAATCAATATTCCAAATAGCTGCATGCTAATTTTGGAATATTACAGTCCTCCCCTCCCAAATGTTGCTTGTCCTCAAGCAACTGCAAGGATAGAACTGAGAATTTTCCCCTCCTGCTGCTATAGCATCCACATGTGATATGCTTCTCCAAAGAATGAGACGTTGTCTCATCAATAAATCTCCATATTTCTCCTCCCAAGCATGTAATTTAGCTAAATAGATGTCATCATGAACAAGTAGAGTACTCAAGAAGGAAATAAGGTGCTATCCAGAGGTTCCCTTGAAGAATGGAATCTGAAAATTCATGGGACCTATCCTCCCCATGTGGATCCTCCATCCCCAGGCAATCATCCATACAAAATGAGTTATCTCCCAACATGGCAACTCCTAAAAATCCTCTTCCACCTTTGGCTCCTACAATGTAGGTGGGCTGAAAATTTGATCTTGGTAGAAAAAATAGCCTACCCCATGTTGTCTTCCTCTCCACTTAGGATAAGTGTAGAGTATATTATGATGATCTTGGGCTATAATAATATTTCCCTCAAGTGGCAAGGTGAAGACTAGACCTCCAAGGATCTCCCCTCCAACGTTATGAAAGATGCTGGCCCAAATCATTCCATATATGATGAGTTGGAAATCACCATCATATGGCATCCAATCAATCCCATGGACCACCTCATGAAAGAACAAATGTTTTGCTGTGGTGGCCATATCACCTCTCATGCTACCATTAGAACATGCAATGCAAAAAATGTGGGGAATCTCTCCCCTAAGGGACACATCCAACCAATGTGCCACTCCCCCAATTAGGATCCCAATAAAAATAAGAGCAACAACAACATAAGGAACTACAATGAGAGCCATATGTAGCAAGGCAGAAGAATAATGGTCCCTCAAATGTAACCAACGCAGTTTTACCCTAAACTGCAATAGAGAATGAAAAAAAGTGTGGTTTCTCAACCACTTGCTTTCTTCCCCACTCTCCTCATGTGTTTGGAGAAAGTGAATGATGTATGGTGAAAATTAAGTATGTTCTCCATAAAAAATATCCTCCCAAAGTCCTCCTAGGGAGTGGTCATCAATACTGATCATGGGCTCAAGTAGACCATGAAGTCTATAAGAAAGAATGCTCCTCATTGGAGCATCATCCTGCACATATATGGTTAAGGGATGCATATATACATTATACAAATCATTATGCAAACAAACAATACCCTTACCATATGTCTTTCTCATGAAAATGGAGTGGCTCATAGATGAGTCTCCTCTCATCCTCAAAGAGAAAAGAGGTGGTTGTGCTAACTCTTTCAAAGATTTATGTATCTCCTCCATATCTACATAATCCATGCATATCCTCATATGCTGATATATCTCCTCCTCAAATCACTCCCAAAAATTCCCCTCCATGATGGTGTGGTATGCTCGCATAGAATAAGTGTGGCTGAAAAGGAAATCTTCATGAGCTGCTTGTAGCAACTTCTCCTTGAGCTTGGAATCTCTAGATAAGAATATCCTACTATGATAGTAGATGATCCCATGTCCACTGAATATCCCTCCTCATGTAGTAGGTCATCTAATAAAATACAAGTGAAAATATCCTTGGAATACTCCACCAACAACTGGGAGTTCCAATATGGATCTATCCTCCATAGTGACAACGCTGATGATCTCTCATGAAGAGCATCTGTCATATGGTCATCCTCCTCTTTGACATCTCCCATGCCAAAGATGCAATTTGGAAGGTTGTTATCCTTCCCATGTTGCTTCTGCCACAGCGCAGAATCTAAAATGAGAGTGGGTAAATATGATGTTGAGATAATGCCTCTCTCCTCCTTGAGTCCACCCAAGTATCTCAGTGTTGTATCAAGCTCTTCCAAGGTCTCCACTCTTCTAGAATCAATGAGTGGTGCCTCAAAATGTGAAGCATCTCTCACCATCTGCTAATCTGGTGGTCTCCTTGGTGAAATGTCTCCATGCAATGAGACATCATCATCAATAGTAGACTGCATATATGAATAGACAAACTTGTCCTTGCCCTCACTATGCAATCCAGTCTCCCTCTTAGGTGCATCAACCTCCTAAAATGGATAGGGGTGTGTGCTCCTCATCACATGATGTTAGTCATCCCCCCTATCTCCTCCTTTTATCTCCATAGTTTCACACTCTTCCATCAATGGCACATGTAGATCATGAGCTATGTCTTGATCTCCATATGTGAGATCCTAGGGAATTTCTTGCAATGATACAAGAATCCCTCTAGTTGGAGCAAGAGCTCCCTCCTCCTCTACATGAGGTGCTAGATAAACTCTAGACATGACAGCGATGTTGCCCTCCTCCCCATCAACATGTATGGGAAACCTCCCAAGAATTGGATCCTCTTTTGAAAAAGAAATCTCCATGCCCTCTTGTTTAGGAATATGAGATAGAGGTATTTCCTCTAACAAGGTATGATGCAAGATTTCAGCCTCCTCCATGTTTTTCTAAAGTGGATCTAAGTTTATAGTTTCCTCCATCACATGCAAGGGTTTGGTTTGTTTAGATTTGTTTAGCTTCACCATATGTGTTGCAGAAATGTTTCCATCAAACCTTTCTACCAATGTCTTAAAAAACCTTGCATAAGAAGAAGTGTTTGTATTTTTCAAAGAAAAGGACTCAAATGTCCACCATGCATGGGTCTTACCTCCAAGATGCAGCGCTGCAACTCCGATGGCTTCATCTTCATAAATTTGGTGCTGCTACAAAAAAGTGTCTAGCTCCTCCACCCAAGCTCTAGCTGAACATGTAGGTGAACCATAAAAAGTAGATAGAAGGAATCTTCCCCTATCATGTTGCTTGCTTCTCTTCACCTTGATCTTGAAAAATTCTGGAAAAGTGACTTGATCTCTAAAATTTTGAGTTTCAGACTCATACTCTTGCAGAAAATCACTAAGAGTTTCCCTCCTAGTCATCCCTTCTTCTTCCATCTCTCTCATGGAAAATCTGGGCATATGACTGTGTTGTGCATCATTGTGTGTGGTTGCATGCTCACACTCATGATGTGAAATTCTAGAGGTTGATTCAGATTCAACCCCTCTTGGAGATTCTATGCACATCTCCCTTCTGATCTTCTTGAGATCTCCATGAATTCTCTGTAAAGATTTAGGAAGAAGCTTTGAGAGCCTCTCCTCATTCTTTCTTCCAAAGAATGGAGTCTTCATCTTCTCTTTTCTTGATAGCATATTGGTTGAGTTCCACAGGCTGAGCCAATATTATGCTCTAATACCACTTTAATATCCCAAAATAGGGAAAATCTACAATAATGGGAATATCTTAAGATATTCCAAAATTGGAGCTGCAACAATCCATGAACATAAAAATGAAATAGCAGTGATACATCAACACATAGGATGTAAGAAGATCCAAATAGCCATCATATTAGATCATAGCAGAAAATGCATACAATATCTTGACCAAACAATCACTCAATGTTGGGTATGTGTTATATTCTTTCCATGATTAGGCGGTAGCCCCCACTGTTGGGGTTCGGGGTAGCGCCTTGAAAAAAAAATTTGGTCCTTATTTTTTGGTGGGCGAATCTGCCCATGGTTTTGTGCATGGGTTTGCACATGGTTTTGGGGTATGATGGTTTTCGGCCCCTGGTATTTTGTATATTCAGTCAAGGGAACTACGGTTATGTTCTAATCCAGGGTTAATGGATTGGGGTTTATGTATGCTTCGGCATGTATATATATGTGTTGTAACACTAAAAAGAATATAATGAAAAATCAAGCTGGTCGTCCCGATTTGGGATCGAGGAGAAAATCTCTGTGTATATATGTTTTATGTTTTATGCTCTTGCGATTGTTTATTTTATGTTTTTAAGATTCGTTTCTAAATAATTTTTGCTCTGAAGTTAAATCCCTAAATGTAGGAGAAATTTCGACTAGGGATGCCCAACTATACTAAGGATTTTTATGATCCGTTGAGAGTAGACACGTTCGATTAAGAATCTAATGGATCAACAGATCAGTTCTTGTGGTGAAAGAAGATGGTGAGCAGTGGGAAGATAGAGATCGAGAAATTTAATGGTCAAAGTTTTGAGTTGTGGAAGCTCAAGATGGAGGATCTGCTGGTGGATAAGGACCATGGATCACGGTAGATCCAGGTACTAAACCAAAGGAAATGTCAGATGAAGACTGGAAGAAACTGGATCAGAAGGCAAAGAGCACAATACGATTGTGTGTCTCATATTCAGTATTGTTGAATGTATCTAGGGAAGCCACAATGAAGAACTTGTGGGACAAGCTAGGGACTTTGTACCAATCTAAGTCTCTGGTGAATAAGTTGTTCCTGCGGAAAAAGCTGTATAACCTGAGGATGAAGGATGGAGACTCGGTGACAGAGCATCTGAATGCCTTCAATACTGTGGTAAGTCGGCTTTCATCTATTGATATTAAAATCTCAGATGAAGATAAGTGCATCAGTTTGTTGTGTTCTCTACCAGACTCGTGGGACAGTCTGGTTATTGCAATAGGTAGCAATACAACTATCTTGAATTTTGATGACATTGTCTCAGCCTTGCTGTCGGAGGAAATGAGACGGAGAAATATGGAGGGTCAAAATGGAGATGCCTTATCTGTATGAGGAAGGTCCCAAAACAGAAACAAGAATAAGGTTTTGAGTGGGAGATCTAAATCTCCACAGAGGATTTAACTAAGGAATTAATGCGGAAATGCAGAAAGGAAGGGCACTACAAAAAGGATTGTAGATCTAAAGCTCCTGAGAAAGGAAAGGGATCTGATGATGCTCCTTCTGCAGAGGCAAAAAACACCTCGGATGAAGGTGTGGATGTGTATTTGGATTCTTCTTCAAATACAAATGTATATCATGAGTCATGGTTGAATTATTCGGGTGCATCCTTTCACTTCACTCCCCATAAGGAGTGGTTCTATGAATATGAGAAATATGATGGTGGTGATGTCTTCTTAGGTGATGATAGGAAGGCCGAGGAATTGTGGAACCTGGAAAATTAAGATTAGAAGCGCAAGATGGAAGGATTAGAGCACTTCTTGGTATTGTCTGCATTCTAGGTAGCCAGAAATTTCATTTCTGAAAGATGGATGATGTAGGTGTAAAAACAATGTTCGAGAAAGATATCTGCAATATGGTTAAGGGAGCATTGGTATTAATGCATGGATTTCAGATTGGAACTCTATACAAACTTTGGGAAACACTTTGTGTGCGGGTGCAAATTCTGTGGTTCCAGAAGTGGGTGGAAAGCCTAAGCCGGGTCTCGGGAGAAAGGGCAAAAGCACTGCTATGGCATCAAAGGCTTGGACATATTGGAGAAAAGGGCCTTCAGATACTGCATAGAAATGGTATGGTAGAAGGTATGTCTAATTTCTCTCTGGATTTCGATTTTTGTGAACATTGTGTATATGGGAAGCAGAATCGGGTGAGTTTTCCTTCTGGTGCTAAGAGGGTGAACAAGATATTAGAGCTTGTGCACGGTGATGTGTTTGGACCTGTGTTAGTTCCATCACTAGGAAAGTCTGTGTACTATGTTTCATTCATAGATGACTTCTCAAGGAATACATGGATATATTTCTTAAGGAAGAAATGCAAGTCTTGTGATTTAAATAATTTAGGCTCACAGTGGAAAAGGCAAGGACGGAGAAGAAGATAGGTTAGGACGGATATTAATTGGGGAGTTCTGCAAGAAGGAATTTGAAGAGTTCTGTAAGAAGTGTGGTATAGCACGGCATAAGACTACTCCATACACACCTCAGCAAAATGGAGTTGCAGAAAGAATGAATAGAACACTGATGGAAAAGGCAAGAAGCATGCTCAGTGGTACCGGGTTAGGACAAGAATTCTGGGCAGAGGCAGTGGAGACTGCATGTTACTTAGTTAACAGATCACCTTCTTCAGCGTTGGAGGATAAGACCCCACATGAGGTATGGACTGGTAAGAAACCCTCTCTTTCACATCTAAGGGTATTTGGATGTGATGCATATGTACATGTTCCAAAGGAGAAAAGGACCAATTTGGATAATAAATCTGAAAAGTGCATCTTTATTGGGTATAAGGATGGTTTAAAGGGTTACAAGCTTTGGAACCCAGAAACAAGGAAGGTTGTGTACAGCCGAGATGTGGTGTTTAGAGAAGTGAAAGATGTTGTTAAACATGAAGTCCTACCCAAGGAACCTGAGAAGATAGAGTTTGAGCTAAAGGAGGATGAATCAGACTCTACAACAGAAGAAGACTCAGAAGATGAAGAGCCACAACTCTAGTTATGAGAAGATGGCCCTAAGGGAAAAGAGAGTATGGAGAAGGTATAGTCCATATACTCTTGTTAAAAAATTACTACTAACTATAGCGATGATAATCCCCGGAAATGGGGAGAATTATTAGATTCAAAGGAGAGGATGGAAAACTGCGGAAGGAGGCCATGGTTATGAAATGACATCAGCATAAAAATGAGACGCAGGATCTTGGTGGAGTTGTCGGGTAGGAGGAAGCCATCAGGAGAAAATGGGTGTTTAAGAAGAATATGAATGTAGAAGGCAAGGTGGAGAAATACAAAGCTCGGTTGGTAGAAAAAGGTTATTCCCAGGTGCCGGGAATTGATTTTGGTGATATTTTTTCTCCTGTTGCCAAAGTTACTTCTATTAGATTAATTTTATATGTTGTTGTTGCATTTGATTTTGAGGTAGAACAGATGGATGTGAAGACAACATTTCTTCACGGGGATCTGGAAGTTACATGAAACAACCTGAAGGCTTTATGGTGAAGGGGAAGAAAGAACTAATATGCAGGTTAAAGAAGTCTCTGTATCAGTTAAAACAGTCACCAAGGATGTGGTATCAGAAATTTGATACCTACATATGGGGACTTGGCTTCACCATAAGTAAAAAGGATCAATGTGTTTATTTTAAATTAATTGGTGATCGTGTTATTCATTTGGTCTTGTATGTGGATGATATGTTGTTGATTGGAAATGACAAAGAAATTATCCAAGATTTGAAGACCCAACTGTTCTCCAAATTCAGCATGAAGGATCTTGGTGTTGCAAACTATATTTTGGGCATGGAAATTAAGTGAGATCGGGCAAAGAGGAAGCTTTGGTTAAACTAGAGGAAGTATGTTGAGACTATATTGCAGAGGTTCAATATGCAGGATAATAAACTGGTGAATGTTCCAATTCCTGTAGGTACAAAGATGTTTGCTGAACAGTGTCTCAGGACACAAGAAGAAGAGGAGGATATGTCCCATGTTCCATATGAAAGTGTAGTGGGTAGCCTGATGTATGCAATGGTATGTACTAGACCAGACATTGCACATGCAGTGGGAGTATTGAGAAAGTTTATGTCAAACCCAGGGAAGGAGCATTGAATAGTAGTGAAGCGGGTTTTTAGATATTTACGTGGCACTAGTGATTATGTCTTGTGCTACCAAGGAAGACCAGGATTAGAAAGAGTGTTGGACATTCATGGTTTTGTTGATGCAGACCGGGCTAGAGATATGGACCAAAGAATATCTACAAGTGGGTATGTGTTTAGCCTATTTGGAGGTGCAGTTAGTTGGATGAGTAAAATACTGTCTGTAGTGGCTCTTTCAACTACAAAGGCTGAATACATAGCATCCACTCATGCAAGAAAGGAAGGAGTTTGGTTGTAGAGATTGTGTTCAAGTATGGGGTTGGTGCAACAAGCTATAAGGATATATTGTGATAGCCAAAGTGCAATTTACTTGGCTAAGAACCCTGCTTATCATTCAAAGACAAAGCACATTGATGTTCAATATCACTTTGTGAGAGATATGGTTGAGGCTAAAAGGGTATTGCTGGTAAAGGTGGACACTTTGAAGAATATTGTAGATGCATTAACGAAGTCTATAAGCACTCAAAATTTATCTTGGTGTAAAGAAACAATGGGTGTTGCAGAACTGGGCTAATGGCTAAGCTCTCCTATGGCCCACTGTGGAAATAAAACAACGTGGGAGAATGTTGGGTAGGTGTTATATTCTTTCCATGACTAATCATGCGTGGGGGGGTCATAGGGGGGGTGATATCCCCCCCTGTACATTGCGCTGGGCACAACGTCCGGGGGGGGGGCGGGGGCTCAGAGAGGAGGCAGTAGTCCCCCCTGTCGGGGTTCGGGGCAATGCCCCGGAAAAATGTTTTGGTCCTTATTTTCTGGTGGGTGTATCCGCCCATGGTTTTGTGCATGGATTTGCACATGGTTTTGGGGTACAATGGTTTTCATCCCTTGGTATTTTGTAGATACAGTCAAGGGAACCACGGTTATGTTCTAATATAGGGTTAATGGATTGGGTTTTATGTATCCTTCGGCATGTATATATATGTGTTGTAACACTAAAAGGAATATAATGAAAAGTCAAGTTGGTCGTCCTGATTTGGGATCTAGGGGAAAATCTATGTGTTTATCTGTTTTATGTTTTATGCTCTTGCTACTGTTTGTTTTATGTTTTTAAGATTCGTTTGTAGATAATTTATGTACAAGGTTAAAACCTACACTCAAGCTAGGCAATACAAGCCTCAAGAAACATGTACATGGAAAAATAAAGATCACTGCTACACAGAAAATGCCCAAGGCTATGACAATGCAATTTTATTAGAGGAACTTCTTTTGGGAAGTGTCAATACACAAATATACAAACATAGGGCCCAAAAATTTTTGGGAGTGAAGATATAGACTCCCAAACTAATTTTCAAGAAAATCCAGAAGGGATTTCTTGAAATGTAAAAAATGGAAAAAATGTCAGAGTTGCAATCTCAATACAGAGTAGCAGCTGCAACTCAAGAACTAGATATGGATGGAGATGGTTGAAGATCATGAAAAATCTGATAAAACCTCCTCCAATGGACCTTCCAAGAGAAAGGCTGATCCTAACACTGAAGATCTCACCCTCCAAACAAACTCTGCAACCCTCACTGCAGATTCTCCATGAAAATAACGCAGTCAAGGAGAGGGACTGCACTGTAGATGATGGATAATGGTTGGCCTAGTGCCAAAGATGGTGAAATAAGCCCAGATACTTACTCACTGATCCTCCAAATGGAAGAAGGCTTCCTCCTCTAAAAAATAAGCTCTGAAAGTGGTGTTTAGTAACCTCCACTGCAACACCCTGCAACACAACCCAGCTCTAAATAGAAACTACTTGGCCTCAAGCTTGAATGTGGATAAATGAAGAGTAAGCTCCTTCAAGAGGCCTCTCTTGGAAGGAGAAGGAATTTCTAAACATGAATTCCTTGTGCTAAGTATCACTGCAACTCTGCTAAACAGCAGGAGAATGCACAAAGTCTGAACAGACCAAGAAATCAATAATCCATAACATGAATAACGATGGCTGCCTTGCCCTCCTTTTAAACAAGTGAAAGCCCTCTCACCATGGGTCCCACTCATTAGGGTTTCCTTCACCAAAGAAACCTCCTCCCATTCATATTGTGCTGTCTCTCAAAGTGTTCTCCACCTCCTATCCCAGCGATGTTGACTTGGTCAAACTTGACCTTGTCTACATGCAAATGACCCTATTCACACATGAGGGTGTGAAATCCAACTCTTATGACTATCCCCTCTCAAATTATGAGAGATTTAATTAATATTTTTAATATGCATGGGCCTCCTTACACATTTATTAATTTGTTAGGTGATAAAAACAAAAATCAATATTCCAATTCGCTGCATGCTAATTTTGGAATATTACACGCATGAGTTGTCATATTCTATTTACGACAAAGAGATATTGGTCATTATGCATGCATTGGTCAAATTCCAGCAGTTTTTGATTTGCAGTAGATTTTGGGTGAAGACCAACCACCATAGTCTCCAACATCTTTTTGAGGAGGAGCATCAGTTGCAAAAGAGGCAGCAACGGTGGATCATTACAATGCAGGACTACGAGTTCAACATTGTGTATGGAGAGGGCCATGAGATAGCAGATGCACTATCATGGAGATTAGAAATGTTGTCACTGAGGAGTAGTGATGATTTGAGGGCCCAATTATTATTTGAGCATTTCGATGACTGCTTCAGTTATGAAGCATTGGATGGGCAGATGGTAGATGGTGGACATCATGTAATGGATAACATCTTCCATTATCAGGACATAGCGTTCTTGATGAGCATCTCACATCTCAAAGAGAATTTTATGCATGCAGCATTTTTAGAACCTCATAGGTTCTACTAGGCCATCGGAGAGGGGTTCTCAACGAGGATGCACTTCGATATAGCATGGAGTGAAAATATTGTCATTATATTGTGGAGGATGGTATTGTCGACATCGATCCGTTGTCGAGGTATGCACATTGCTTCGACATTTTCACACAGTACATCTCTTCATTGGTGACCGAATTATCTTTCTGAGATGTCTTCATTCTTCATGGTCTTCCAAAGGCCATAGATAGTGATGGGGACAATTATTGTATGATATGTTTTTGGCGGGAGCTTCGCCATTGGGTGGATACTGAGCTATGCATGATATGAGTCATCACCAATAGTTGGATGGATGGATGGAGATGATGGGCAAGTGGCTGGAAAGCTACTTGAAAATATATGACACAATGAAAAAATAAGCATGGCTGCGCTGGCTCCTCTTGGGTGAGTATGGTTACCACTCGACATTTCAGATTGGTATGTTCCATGCCTTGCAAAGTACTGAGGTGATGCAGCAACAGGAGGCATGGTTGTGCTGGCTACTCTTGGGAGAGTATGGCCGAGACATTGCATTTTATATGTCCATTGGCATATCATTTTTTCCTACCTTGCACAATAGTGTTGAGATGCAACAGCTGGAGGCATGGATGCGTTAGTTACTCTTGGGAGAGTATGGCCACCATATGACATTCCACATGTCAATTGGGATGTCATTGTTTTATACTTGGAATGATGATGTGTTGTGGTAGTAGGAGGCCTTGCTGTGGTGGCTTCTGTTGAGAGAGTATGGCTACCACACTTGGTATGATGATGATGTGGTATGGCAGCAAGAGGAATTGCTTTGGTGGCCGCTATTGGGAGAGTATGGTTCAAAATTTCATATGTCAATCCATATGTCTCTATTTCCTACTTTGCACAGTGTTGAGATGATGCTTAGAGAAATCAAGGCCACCAGTGCCAAGGATGGGAGCACGAAGAGAGACACCCTACTCCAAGTAGCATGGGTTGGAGAGACAGTTTATGAGTTGGGACTTTCCACTTGGGGAAGTAACCCCTACACTTCACATATCTCATGCAAGGAAGAGGTTGTTGGACAACAGATGGTTTCCACTTGGGGACTCATAGATGAGGAGAGGCATCAAGCTACACAGTTGGAGGCCATTCTAGACATTCTAGAGAGGCAACTATGGAGTTGGGAATTCATAACACATTGGAGTAGATGGGGAAACCTTCCATATGAGGATGCCACTTGGGAGGGAGACGAATTTCTACAACATCCACTTTTGCAGTTGCTTGAGGACAAGCAAAATTTTGGCGGGGAGGACTGTAATATTCAAAATTTTTCATCAACTAATTTGAATATTAGAGTTCTTAATTTGCTTATTTAGTTAAGTAAATAAAAGGGTGGAGGGACCAATAAACCCAGTAGATGAATAAAATCCACTTCTATAGTGTGAATGTGGGTTAGTTGAGTAGTGGAGTAGCATTATGGAGTAGTGGAGCAGCATAATAATGAAGAAAGAGTGGAGTTCATAGAGCATTAATGAGGAAGATGATGGAGATAGTGGAGGAATAAATGCAAGATGATGGAGATAGTGGAGAAGCAATTGCAGAGATGATGGAGGAGGTGGTGCATTATATTCACACATGATGGAGGAAGTGGAGAGTAATTGCAACAGTGATGGAGATCATGGAGGACATCACAGTATTTATGGAGGCTAGTGGCCACATGTGCAACACAGTTATGAGGTGGGCCAGGGCTAGGGAAGGATCACAACCATAAAAAGAAGATGAGGGCGGCAAAGGGGGGGAGTCTAGATTTTTATTGTTGAGTGTCATAAGACATTTCTTTGCATGCTTCAGTTGTTTAGCTAATTCTATTGTGCTGTTTAAAACCAGGTGTTCCAAATCGGGAATCCCACTCTTACCCACGGGGGACTTCGAGTGCCTACTCTGGGAAGGTTTTCTTGGGCAGCATTCATCATTCGGAAATCGGTGCCACTTTTAGCCACTCTCATCTGCACTTCCAGCTACAGGAATTATGCATTCCTGAACTTGGGTTTGAGAGTTGGGAGGTTGTTCTCAGTACTTCAGCTGAGAAACCTATGGAGGGATCAACCCTTCACACTGTGGATCCATTGTATTCTTTTGAAAGTTTCATTTTCATATCTGGAATTAGGCCATCCATCTATTCTCCTATGCAGCAACATTTCCTGCAGGAATTGCGTAATTCTGCAGTGAGGGTTTGAGGAGAAGAGGAAGTTCCAAGAAACTCAGCTTAGAATCCTGTGAAGGATTAATCCTTCACTCCGAGGATCACTTCAGCAGCCTAGGATCATAATTGTATTATCTGACAGTAGGATACATCATCATTCCTCCTATACAGTGCAGTATTACCTAGCAGTTGTGCATGCAACAGCTTCATATTCAGTGGAGGAGCTAGATCCAAAGTTTTTCAACTTGGGATTGGGAGAAGGGACCAGAAATTAAATTATTGAGTTGATTGGATGTTGTTGCAGTAGATAGATCATTATTTCAGCCCTATATCAGTAGTTGTATCTAGGGAGTACGTAAATTAGCCCATAGGGGTGCAGTGTGCAACCCAAAAAGGGCCGAAATTCCAAACTCAAAATCTAGCCAAACCATTTATGAGTTTTTCTGGACTTTTTGAGTAGATTGTGTGTTTAAAATCCTATATCTTTCTGAGAAATCCAATAGCCTCCCACACATATATCTGCTTCCCAGTAGTAATAATTTCTAGCAGTAGCAGTTTATACTTTCTAGTGCTAATTTTCATTAGTGTATTTCAGCCATCTTGTGGCTTGAGTGCATTCCTTTTAGAGCACTGTGTACTTACATTGTTTTTGATACACAATGATATGGCTCAGTTGTTTCTGTTAATATTTTAATGTATTGATGTTATATTCCATCATTTCCAACATTTTACAGTTTTGTGCTTACATTTTGGTTATTTCCTTGATTGAAATATTATAAATTTTCTATATTCCTATCTTTCCCATTTTGAGATTTTACACTATCACAAATATAAAAAAGCCACTTTTATCTTTTTTCCTCCATTTTTTGTGGTTTCAACCATGTATTTTGTGGAAGGCTAAGAGAAGCAACATTTCCATCTTTATTGTTGTGATTGGTAGACTTCCTTGTTGCCATAATTTTTCTTTAAACTTTTCTTGCCACCCTGAATGCCTTCTCCAATGAATTGGGTTCCCAAAGGTGAACCTCATGTTGGATGTTATCCTTTAAATTCCCTATGAATACATCAATCCTATGCTCCTCAGGAATATCTGCTACATTGATATTCAATTTTTGGAGGTCCCAAATTTTCTCATCCATTGAACCCTTTTTTTTGTGATTTATCAATTGGCTAAAGAATGTGTTTCAATCTAGAGAATTCAAAGAGAATCTGACTTTCCAACAATTTTTCCAAATTAAAGAGAACCAGAGATCCCATAGCAGCAATCACTAGAGAATTTGGCGGAAATTCCGACGGCCAATTCGTCACTATTCCGACACATATTCGTCGCAAGAGCGACAGTTCGGGGGCGGACAAACCGTGGTTTGTCATGCCGTCACCGTTCCGACGCAAGTAAAAAGTGTCACACTATCAACACTTCTTCCGTCGTTCCAAACAGGCGTCACTCTTCCGACGTCTCACAAACCGTCGCGCCTCCGACGTTTGTAAACTGTCGCACTTCCGGTGAAATGTGGTTCGACGTTTTGGACGTCGTTCTTCCGACGCTTATAAACCGTCGCAGTTCCGACTAAACGTGGTCCGACGTTTTGGCGTCGCTCTTCCGACGCTTGTAAACTGTCGCAATTCCGACTAAACGTGGTCTGACGTTTTGGATGTCACTCTTCCGACGTCTGGAAGATGTCGTAATTCCGATGATATGTGGTCCGACGTTTGGAACGTCGCTCTTCCGACGTTTTCATACTGTCTCTCTTCCGACGTTGATGGGTTGTCGCAGTTCCGACGTCTACAAGGCGTCGGTAGACCGACAGAGGGTTCAATTTTAAAAAAAAAATTTAAAATTTTAAAAGACGAGAAACGTTGTTTTGAAGATATTATATGAAGTAAAACAGTCCATGAAAGTGAAATAGCAGTATGTAGAATAGTAAAGCAACAGATAGAGTACCGACGTCCATTGTTCCAAATACAAATTAAAGTACCCAAAACCCTACAATAGTGAAGTAAAACGGTCCATGAAAGTGAAGATATTATATGAAGTAAAACAGTCCATGAAAGTGAAGATATTATATGAAATAAAACAGTCCATGAAAGTGAAGATATTATATGAAGTAAAACAGTCCATGAAAGTGAAGATATTATATGAAGTAAAACAGTCCATGAAAGTGAAATAACAGTATGTAGAATAGTAAAGCAACAGATAGAGTACCGACGTCCATTGTTCCAAATACAAATTAAAGTACCCAAAACCCTACAACAGTGAAGTAAAACAGTCCATGAAAGTGAAATAGCGGTATGTAGAATAGTAAAGCAACAGATAGAGTACCGACGTCCATTGTTCCAAATACAAATTAAAGTACCCAAAACCCTACAACAGTGAAGTAAAACAGTCCATGAAAGTGAAGATATTATATGAAGTAAAACAGTCCATGAAAGTGAAATAGCATTATGTAGAATAGTAAAGTAACAGATAGAGTACCGATGTCCATTGTTCCAAATAAAAATTAAAGTACCCAAAACCCTGCAACAGAGAAAAAAGCTAATCATAATCATGTGAGGAGTGTGATATGTCCAAAATATAAAAAGACCATCAGACCATATCAATAAACCAGCAACATAGACCAGCATCGCTAGTTTTGAAGGCAGAGTGATAAACATTAATCATTTTTTTTTTCACAAGAGAAAAAAAGATGTTTTGAATATATTATATGAAGTAAAAAAGTCCATGAAATCATTACATTTTCACATCTGAAGATTGGAACCCAAATATACATCCAGAAAAGTGGAAGTCCCACCCCAGACAGTGATAGAAAAATACCCCATGTCACATACGGGGACTTGATATAAAACCCAGTAACGGTCCACATGGAGATTATCGACAATCTGAGAAAGCATCCAAATATGCCCGAGGCATCTATAAGAAAGTGAAATAGCAGTATGTAGAATAGTAAAGCAACAGATAGAGTACCGACGTCCATTGTTCCAAATACAAATTAAAGTACCCAAAATCCTGCAACAGAGAAAAACGCTAATCATGTAAGGAGTGTTATATGTCCAAAATATAAAAAGACTATCAGACCATATCAATAAACCAGCAACATAGACCAGCATCGCTAGTTTTGAAGGCAGAGTGATAAACATTAATCATTTTTTTTTTCACAAGAGAAAAAACGATGTTTTCAATATATTGTATGAAGTAAAGCAGTCCATGAAGTCATTACATTTTCACATCTTAAGATTGGAACCCAAATATCCATCCAGAAAAGTGGAAGTCCCACCCCAGACAATGATAGAAAAATACCCCATGTCACATACAGGGACATGATATAAAATCCAGTAACGATCCACATGGAGATTATCGACAATCTGAGAAAGCATTCAAATATGCCCGAGGCATCTATAAGAAAGTGAAATAGTAGTATGTAGAACAGTAAAGCAACAGATAGAGTACCGACGTCCATTGTTCCAAATACAAATTAAAGTACCCAAAATCCTTGAACGGATCAAGAAAAACGCTAATCATGTGAGAATTCAAAGTAAAGTTAATCTATTAACATTGCGAATAAAATTACACCGAAGTCAAAAACATTGCCTGGCCATACTCATGGCAAATTTGTCATCAAAAAATCAAAAAATTAAGAAGACTGCCCTCATACGGGGAAACCAGTCTTGAATGTTTAATTTATAGAATTCAAAAATATTACTTAAAGGTCCAGCACAGTAAAATAAAATAAAAGCAGCCCAATTAACTGGGCCTGCTAAGCAAGAAAAACAAATTAACCAAACTAATCCTCCGCTGGTTCCTCCACGATTCGGCACCATCCTTCGGAAGGTCCAGGATCGCTAGGTGCTACCTCCACATGCATGCCACGGCTCCCTTCCTGAAGGCCCGAATGCTGGCCAGCTTTTTCTGAGCTCAGACCCGCCAGACGGGTGCATTCTTCCTCCGTTTGGGCCTCCTCGCGGAAGACCACAGTGACTACAGCTGTGATTCGCGGGTGGTTGAGAGTGCAATCAAAGGAAAATTGCGCAGTGCGCGTCGTGGGAGAAGGTGAACTAGCGGTGGGGAAGCCAGGAGCAGGGGAATCCATACGGTGGCCAGATGCTACAAGCCGACCCCGCCCACTCCTAGTATCTGGATATCGACCTAAGTAATAATCACTGGACTGGCCGGAAGTCATCTCTGTTGAGGTGCTGGAGGGAGCGCGCCGGGATTGACCTCTAGTGCTCCCCCTGCGGCAACGCATCCTATGACACACGCGAGGCATGGGTGCAATCTCAGGCGCAGTGGGCACAAGAGACGAAGAAGCAGAATTCCAATTAACAGAGGAAGACAGACAGAGACAGAACCGAGAGAAATGGAAATATGCAGCAAAGTCTAGGCAGAAGTTCCGCTAGCCACTTCTCCTTATCATCGCAGTTACCAGACAGTGTAATCCAGCAACCGGCTTGTCTGAAATACCATGGCTAAACGCCATTTTTTATGTCGACCCGTCTGCAATGCAATCAAAGGACGGCCGTCATAATGAATCTCTGATCATTAATAATGAGAGCCGAAGGCCGGATCAAATTGGAGCGTGCGGAATCACTCAGAGGAGTGGAGGTCCGATCTTGAACAATGTTAAAAATTAATTAATGTAGATTTGATGTGAAAACTTAATTGAACAACGTTAAATGTTAATGCGAATGATATGAAATCGCCATATCCATGTCCCATCAGCTTAAACGCCATCGAATGCACCCGCAGCCGGGAGCAGGGCAAGTTTTTAATGAGGACACGTGGCAAAAATTGACTGGAGCGGATATTTGTTTGGGCCGCTCGCGCAGTGGAAATCCGGACCCGTAAAATATTAGGGCGAATTTGATAAGAAATTCGCGTCACAAAATTAGCCGACGTCAGCAGGCTATTTTGGAACGCGAATTTGGTTTGAATTATGGTTTATCGCCGTTTGAAGTCCGGCGGGCTCAACTTTTGAACAATTTTCTTATAAAATTTGTGTTGGTTTTCTTTGATAATACACATATTAAAATCCCGCTTAATAAAGAGACAAAATTGTTGTGCTTTCGGAACCTGACCCGAGGATTGGACATGAGTTAACAAAAAAAAGGATAGCGGAACCGGACATGCACCCGTGGTCAAGCACTCTACCAAAACCATGAGCGGAATCACAAAAGCAGGTTGCCCATATCGCACCGCTTTTGCGGAGTAGGCGGTATTTCCTATTCGCGAGCGATTCCATAGGGAATGCGACACGTGGTGAAGTGACCCCGGAAAACAACTGTTTAACCCACGCCATCGCACGTTAAAGCCCGACGTTGGAAGCCGAGCGAAATTGCCAAGAGTCGTTGATTTGGAGAAGGGCCATCGGACGGTGGTCGCACGTTGAACTTGCCCGGAGGTTAACTAAGGTGTGTGGAGGATAGCCAGGTACGATACGAGTGTTTGATTGGTTATTGATATATATAGGTGGGGCCGGAGTATAATGAAATTGTTTAATTAAACGGTTGGTAGATAATTAGCATAATTCTGGAGCGTGATTGTTGTAAGGCTGGGTGGTGAAATATAGAGCCGAAAGTTCATTACAAGTAATTTATTTAAAAAAAAACGTGGAGTATAAATACAAAGTGTTGAAAGTTAAACATTGGTTATAAGGATTGGAGATAATATAAAGTCGGGAATATAAATTAAAGTCCAACCATTGTGGATAGTATTTATTTATCAAATTCTACGAATTTGATAAATAAACCCGAAGAAAGAAGAAGTCAATTAAGACTCAGGCTGGAGGAAAAGAACGGGGTACACAAAGGGAAAATGCTGACAGAGCGATTGTAGACACACCAGCTCTCCTTGGGGGTCCAATTTCAGTTTTGTTGCGTCACACGATGATCTCTCTTCTCTGGCATTTACTTGTATTTAAGATCACTATTCTAGGAATAAGGAGTTATTTTCTCCAAAAATAACCCTAGCCAAACATTGACAATGCATCAAGGATATCTTTCTATGCTTCATAAGCACATTTGTTCTACTTCTAAATCATGTCTTGGAAGTGGTTGTTGTGCTGGAAATTATTCACCAGTTGGTTTCATGCCAAAGTCTTTTTCACATTTTCAGCATCCAATACATGAAAAAGATAATGGTTTAAAACAACCTAAATATTTGAAATTTTGCAAGAATTGTCTGGCACACTTTGAATATAAATTTTGAAGTCAAGTGCATGATGCTGTATAGGATCAAGTGTCATTTTGAATATCAAATGTTTGACAAAAAACTTCTCAACATGCTACCCTGCAGTAAGGATTAAATGACAATATTGCATCAACTATTTCCATAATAAAAGTGCACCTCGGCCATAAGACTAAACAACTACAAATGTTGTAGATCTAACAAGACCACACAATCAAATGTATTCCACAAGGCCAATATTGTATGAAAAATGAAAAGGAGTTTGCAACCAAAAATACCTTAGGCAACTAATTCAATTAGATACACCAAACCATCAACAAAAAGGAAAACCGGCCTACTCAAAAGGCAAGCGTTTACCTCCTTTGACAAAATTTTGAGTTCCGAAACAAGGGCCTTTATTGTCTTGTCAATGCCCCTAGTAATTTGAATGGGGTTTGCACCTGCTACAACAACCTAAACAAAAAGGTTTCATTTCAAATTATTTTTCACAAATTTAAGATACAACCATTGTCAGTTTTGTATTTCCTAACAAGCTCATAAATTTTGACAAAAGAACCAAATTTTTTTAATACCTGATAGCAAATTTTTCACTCAAAAACTATCTTAGACTCAATAAGCCCAACCCAAAACTAAAAAACCAAACACCATAAGACCCTACAAAAATGAATAGATGATCTCAATCCAGTACTATCGACAAAAAGTTACCTTTACACCCTCACTTATTAAACCCTGTGTTGTTGAATTTTAACTTCAACTGCTACAGCAGAAGGACGGATGCAGCAGCAACATTTTTTTTTGGAGGTTGCTTGCATACCATCCAGAAATTTAATTTAGCATTTAAAATTCCTGCAAGTTTTTTTTGTAGACGGCCGCAGCCATATTTCTGTACAGGATTGTATTTAAACACAACAACCAGCATTAACGCAATTCACCAACCAGAAATTAAACAAACAGAAATTTACCCGACATTTTTGTAAATTCAAAAGGAGGACACGTGGAGCATTAATATTGGATTGCATGAAATTGAAGGGAATCTGAAAACCTGAAAACCGGACCCAAATTTTTTATAGGGCACATTGGATTGAGAATTCGAGTTAAAATTAGGCAGACGTCAGCATCCCATTTTGGAACGCGAATTTGGTTTGAAATTCAATCTATTCAGACTTTTGAAGTCCAATGGAAAGGGTTCTTTAATGTTTTGATAGTTTAATATATACATATGTTTTAAACATATGTTATATATATATCATATGCGAAATGAAAGGTGGGCCATAGAATTTAGTTTTAATTTTATTTTTTTAAAAAGAGGGTTTATTATAATATGTTTTATATATTCCGGCATATAAAAATAAAAAGGTCGAAAAAGCTTGGTAGTTTTTTTTATAGACAGTACGTAAATTTTTTATTACATAGCAGTGTGTAAAAAGTGAAAAACTGAGTGTAACTTTTTAAGTGTGTATGCACAGCAGTGCGAAAGGGAAAAACACAGCAGAGTGTCTTAGAGACAGAGTATGTTTGTTTTGAACGGACAGTGAGTTGGTTTTATGCACTGCGTTTTGTAGCAGTCATAATTTTGTAATCCCTCTCAGTGAGGAAGTAGTGTAATAGTTTTTTTTTGAGTTATTGAAGGGAATAGAAGTTTGTTTTCAAAGTATTGAAACTCTGTCTCCTGTCAAAGAAATTTTTATTTTCTCTGTGTTAGAGGAAGGGAGATTTATGGGTGGTTCTTATGAATCAGCCAACCATTCAGAACATGCTCATCAATCCAAACCATAAGTATTATGTGACAATATTCAAGGAGGCACTGAATCGGATTTCTGAAGCTATGTTAGAGAAACCCTAAACTCTCACTGAAAATAGGTGAAATGTGGCACCACTCAGAGATTGACATGTGCCAATTGGTAAAAGTGGTAGACAATTGGCATGCTCAAACAACGAGGTGATGCAGGAATGACATGAGGGACAAAATATCAGAAAAGCCCCAAATCTGGAGAACTAAAGCTCATCACCAACCTGAGATTGACAACTTTACATGATGTAACCTATGAAATCGTAAATGGAGAAATCATAGTAACAATAAAGTAACCTATGTAACAATAAATTCGGATTCATCCTGGGAGTGGTAATGGGAGAAATCATAGTGAACAACAGGAAACATGCATAGTTGCTTACAATCAAATAGATGAAAAAAAACATACAAAAAACCTAGATAATAATCATGAACAAGCTTAATATTGAATTATGAACTGTAAAGGAACTTACAAAATGTGACATTACGAACCTGGTCAAGCGCACAAGAAAAAATATCCTGGACATGACCCTGGTTGACAAGTTGTATTACTCATGATGCAAGAGGATTTGTACCTGCACTGCCAAGTCAATCAAAATCCATCATTATCTATACAATAAATACAAGTAATTGATGTAGTATTTTTACTCTAAGATGCATTCTTATGATAATGTTAGAACATATGTTGAAAATGTCAAAACATACCTGAATAAGCTCCTCTTCGTTTCAAGAACAATTTATTAGAGTCGCATGAACTTGGAACAAGCCTCCCACGATCTGAAAGAGTAGCAACTAAGTCAACAATGACTTTTTTGTTGCTACGCTGGATCAAGGGAGGTTTGCTCCAAGATTAAATCGCTCCAATAAATTATTCTCTACTAACCAGGGCCAACCACGTGAAGGTGGAAGCTCTTATGGCCCCTCCCCCCCCCCTCACATCACTCTCAATTCCCCAATACCCAATCTATATTTCAATTTTTACTTTCATGAGCATAAAAAAAAATATTCAATAACTAGTAAAAAAACAATTCAACAAAAAGTACGCAAAGAAACATTGCAATTAATGCTTGACATAAAAATAGTATGATAAATGAGTTTTTTATATAACGCAAAAAAATGTTCCAAGTATGGTAACGTTTGTCTTATAATAATACAATATTTTACATTGTCAAATTTTCTTTTTCTTCTTCCTATTTTAAAGCTCCTAATTACATCATCAATATCATCGTGCTCTGCTCCTGTTTCGTGCCTTTCAACCCGCACTGCTGACCTAGTTGCGTATTCACGATGTCTGGGCTCATCCAGTGACGGGGCATCGCCTACAAAAACAGATAATATTAAATTTAAATTGTCAGTTTTTAAATATCATTGAACTAGTTCGGTAATATTAATAAAAAAAATTGCAATGAGATTATTTACCTGGTGCACCAGTTGTCGCCGCTGACCTAGTTGCATTGTCACGATGTCTGGTCTCATCCAGTGACGGGGCATCGCCTCCAAAAACAGATAATATTAAATTTTAATTATCAATTTTTAAATATCATTGAACTAGTTCAGTAATATTAATAAAAAAAATTGCAATGAGATTATTTACCTGGTGCACCAGTTGTCGCCGTTGGGACTGTTGCCCTGTCTTCCTCTCTAGTGGTAAGATCCTCAAGGGAAACATTCTTTGTCATTTAAACAAAAAACGTTATAAGGACAACCATCAAGGTATAATTAGAAAAAATTATAAGTGGAAATTAATTACCGTCACGGCCCTCACTGATAGCAGCATTGTCGGGCTGGTCCCCACTACAATGATCAGGTTGCACGAGAGGATCATCTACATCTGGCTCTAAAACTGGGTTATTTACCTCGTCGGTAGTGTTGCTCCCCTGATTTAAACAAAGTTGTTAGACATTAAATTTATGGGCGAAAACAAAAATATTGAAAGGTTAATGTTTTACCTTATCAGGCATTGTAGATCTTGGGACCTGCCCCAAGCTTCTGCGACGTTCAACTACAGCTTGATAGCCAAAACGGAAAGCAATATTTTTATCTTCCTCTGTAGTTATTGTTCCAAAGTCATCACCCTACATTATATATGATTGTGTATTTTTAATCATATCTGATAGGATTACAAAAACGTTGGAAGGCGATACAATTAATTAAAAGATGTTTAGCTACTTAATTACAATTCTTGCAGCTAATTTCAAGTAGCCACCCTGGCCGAGCTTGTGATGGCCCTTTTTCTCTATCCTAGCTTTGGTTGCCTTTGAGGTGTCAGGAAACCTAGCATCAAAAGATTGAAGTCAGATATGACGTAGCACACTTTTATTTTAGACATAAAGAAAATTAAAGCTATTGAATTAAAGTTGTAATTTACCTTGCAGGTCCAGTTGGCATTTTCCTTCTTTCTTTGCCCTTTTCTCTTTTCCGTCATGGATGAGTGCTCTCCACTCACTCTCTGAAACTGCGAGAGGACGCTCATATCTAGGGTTAAATTGCAATTGCGTCCTATAGGTGTCCCTGGTATATTTCAAATATTTACCGGCTACCTGAGCCACCGCTTTTCTGTCAAATGTGCCGACCCCAAAAAGGGCTTCTAGATAATCTAAAAGTTCTTTTTTCAGGTTGGAATTCTGGGAATTCCACCCTGTACGTATGGTTGAGCCAAAAATTACCAAGGCATGGCTCTCCAGAATTCTGTAGAACTCATTGTTTCCTACACAGAATAAAACCAAAAGAAAAAGAAGATATTATCATTAATTTAAAAATAAAAATCATGATAAATATGTTTTAGATAAAGTACATGAAATAGTTAAAATATTAAAATTTACCTAGGAGTTGTACATGCTTTATAGGGACACCCTCATCGTTCACCAACAACGTGCCATTAATGGTCCCTGTGGAGCTGACACGTGTAGCTCCAGGAAACGCAATAATGTAGTTGGCCATATCAACCTCATCATTGCCAACACGTTCAGCAGTTGGCTGGGTGTCAGCTTGGGCAGGGTGTGTTTCTTGGCTAGCACCTAAAGGAGTAGAAGGTGTACGAGAGGGTTGTTGGGCAATCTCTTGCCCTTGTGTCCCACTACCACCAACACCGGGTTCGACAAATGCCAGAAAACGCTACATACAAAAGAACTTTTTGTTAGTTTAGTCAATGTAAAAATTAAAAATCAAACTATCACAATTCATCTCATGCAGAACAAAAAAAATATCCTTTTGACTTTTTATTATTACCTGATATCTATTTAGCTGCCTCATAAGATGTTGTATCCTCTCTTCTATTGCAGGTGTTTGAGGCGCATCTATCAAAGCATTAAATTCCGACCTTGCATCTCATGCCTTTTTTTGCAACAACAACACTGGAGATAGGGATGAAAAAAGCTCTTCCTCAAAGAGGGAATCATCAGGCATACCATGGCTAGGTGTCTGCATATTTGAACAAAATTAATATTATTTCAATTATGTAAATAACTAAAATACCTAAAGATAGAGCAATACTGGCACTTTACATGTTCTTCCGCTGGCCTCTTTCCGCGATCATCCCGTCTCGGGGTTGTTCCTGCACTGCTCTGATCAGTCTGCCACATTGCAATAAAATTATAAATGTAAAAACTTGAAAACACAAAATGAAAACTGAAATAATTTCTAATAAGACACCGGAAGGCAGAGTTAGAGTTTCAAATATGCCTTGCATTGAATTCAGTCCTGGAAACATGTCATTGCACATTAAGGCACCCAAACATTCAATCCACAAATGATATATTTAAGTAGGCTTCTCCTATTCTAGGAAAACACCATACCTATAATGCATTCACTTGCATGTATAAAGGGAAAAGAAAACATGTTTTCATACAACGGTGACAAAGGCATCTTGGGGAAAGGTATCTTCACTTTTTATTTATGTTGTTCACCCACACCACTCTCGTGTTTTCACTAATCTTTTTTTGTCATTTTTGGATTCAAATTAAGTTAAGGCCTTAAGTATTTTTTGACCTTTCGGTGTAGTTTTTATAAGTGGCATGTATGGATTTTCCATTAATTTTGCACTTTTTCTCTTCATGCGCATGTTTCCCTTGAAATCAAATGCATGATTTAGTCCCATACATTTAACAAGTTGTTGGATCAACTCCATTGGCAATATCATGTTTCCTATTCAATCAAAATTTATCTCAGTTAGGGTAGGTAGGAAGGTTTTCCCTTTGTATTAATAGGGCACTTCTAGCTTGCATTTTTATTATATCTTTCAAATTTAGTGTCGTTTCAATTAGGGCATGATTTTTGCAACTTTCAAGGTGAGAATGAACAAAGACAAATTTTTGTGATGGATGACTGTATATGACTCCATGGCCAGAGGAAAAGGCACTAATCTACTTCTTCAAATCTCTATAGTTCTCATTCACCTCATACGAAGATGGTCCCTGATTTTGAGCCAAATGTTGCAGCAAAAAGTTCCCCCCCTCCATAATTTGATAGTCAATGGAAATTTCTTAAATTGATGATGGGGCAAGATTATGGAACATTGGCACATACATGTGTAATGGATTCCAAGATCATGATATATGTTTGCATATGTTTATGGCAATGTTCCACCAAGTCCCCTGGAGGTGGGAGCGAGGGGACGAGGGAGCGCGGAAGCGGCCTATGCAAAAGCTCCCTACCAATTTTCAGGAAACGTGGGGGGACGTCGGGGTCATAAAAATTATAAAATTTAATATTTAAAATGTAACTATATTTTTGCAAGGAATGTATATACAGTCATCATACACTTGCATCATGAAAGATAAATCATAAATGATAAAATTACAAATCGATGAATGATGAATCCTATAATTGAAACAAATTTAAAAGTTAAAAGTTAAAACATACATCATACAATCATGCATGTAAGTTTGTAAGTTTGTAACTATATAATCATTAATGTAACTACTAACAATGTACAATGAAAATAAAGTTTAAGATATCATATGACATATTATATCAAGATTCAAAATGGAGTTTAAACTGAAGTTTACAACTCAAGTCTGAAACATAAAACTTAAACGCAAATAAGTTATGTCTGAAACATAAAACATAAAACATAACATATGAATATCAAATGATATCATCATACTGATAAATGAGCATAAATGCTCAAGTTAATGCCCCACTAGTCTCTGCATCCAACTTCCGCACGAATATATCAAGATCAACCATGTCACCATCTGAATCAGAATCACTTGGATTCTCAAATATGCTAAGTGGCACATCAAATTTTAACACGAAACCATAAACTAAAAGGGGCGGTGAGGGGACGTGAGGGGGCGTGAGGGAAACATTCCCTAGAAGTCCCCAAGACCCCGGAGCGCGAGGGGGTGAGGAATCTAGACCCCTAGGTGGGGGGGCGAGACCCCGTGTAACACTGGTTTATGGAGGTGGTGGAGCAAAAAAGAGCTCAAATAGAGCTGAAATTTTTCACATAAAAGGACTGTGGGCTTGACTAATGGTTCCATTTAAAAAATGATATCTAGACAGAGAATAAGTGTAGCATGCAAACATGCATTGAAAATCCATCTGAGTTTGCATTGTGTTACTTATGATGGATTCAAATTTGGGTTTCAAAATGCCAGGTTATGGCATGATTTTGTCGAGAAACCCTTAGTTGGATTCTCATGTTGGTTTAATTTATATTTTAAGTTTGTTTTGCAATCTTTAGGTGATAGTAACTCATGAACTAGGTTACCAATGTGTAACAATCATATTTCAAGAATAAAGTTGCGATTTTTTTATATTATTATTATTATCTATTAGCTACGAGTATTGACACCTAATGCCTGGAATTTTGACATCTTGATAGCATGGATAATTTCGAAAATGTTTCTAGTAATGTTAACATAATAACTATCATTACATGTCTTTACTTTTTTCACCATAATAGACCTGTGATATGGACTCATCACACAACTTCATATGCTATGTCCCAACAAGTTCAAACTGGTTGAACCTACCTCATAGTGTGGTTATTAAGGACAAGTTGCTTGATATATAACTCGATAGCATAGACCGCGTTGCAGTTCTAAAAGGAATCCTCAAGTGTCAAAAAACTTCACAATATGTTCTACTATAAAGCCTTTTGGGATACCTGAAATAATATATGTATCATTGATGACTTTTAAAGTATGACAAGATCTAGAGGGAAAGGAAATCAATGGAAGAGTGATCCACCAATGAGAACCTAGAATTTAGCATCAGATGAGTTAGAGTCTAGGAAATTGAAAGCCTATAATTTTAATTAGTGATGAAGGACATCACATAGGTAATTATATTTTCATGTGGAATAATCTGTTAATTCAAATTTAAACTACATAATATGAAAGGCATACCATAAATTTTTCCACGTAAGTCCAAACAACCTATAAAAATGGAAAACCTTCTTTTTCCATGGGAAATAATTTACCTTTCCTTTTCAAGGCAATCTAAATCACAAAAAATATGAACTATACTGCACACATTCTTGGATAATGTGAAAGTGGAAAAGGAATACCCTACACAAGTGATGCACACATGTACATTTGAACACTAATAGATTTTTGTAGTGGAAATGCAATGCTTGTTTTCATTTAAATGTAGGGTTTTTAAAGCAGGGAGAAATAATGGCTGCCAAATTAATAAGCGTTTCTTTGGGAAAAATTTAAATCTTGTATTGGGTGATGAAGATAATAGAGGTATTGAATCTTGATTCTTGACATCTAGAGAGAACCCTACAGCCTAACACAATCTAATGGAATTGACCAAAAAAACCCAAATAGAGTCAACCCTACTATAGGAGGAAGGGCATGCAGTAAGAACTTACCATTTTGCAAGAGCTGAGGGCGAATGCTGTTCTGCAGAGGCGAGAGAAGCGACGGCGAGCGAATGTTGTTACAATGTAGTGAGCGAAGCAGAGAGAGACGGATACGGGGCGGGAGATAAATATGCGGGCGAATGCGGGCGAATCTTTATTCTGTAAGGAAAAGGGGCGAATCCGGGCGAATCTTGTTGCGAGCTCGGGAGTGAATGCGAGGCGAGAATCTTTGTTCTGCGAGAGCTCGAGAGGCGAATGCTGTTCTGCAAGAGTTGAGGGCGAATGCTGAGGGCGAATGGTGTTCTGCAAGAGCGGAGGGCGAATGCGCGCGTGATATCGGACGTTAATGTAGCACACATGTACATTTGAACACTAATAGATTTTTGTAGTTGAAATGCAATGCTTGTTTTCATTTAAATGTAGGGTTTTTAAAGCAGGGAGAAATAATGGCTGCCAAATTAATAAGCGTTTCTTTGGGAAAAAGTTAAATCTTGTATTGGGTGATGAAGATAATAGAGGGTATTGAATCTTGATTCTTGACATCTAGAGAGAACCCTACAGCCTAACACAATCCAATGGAGTTGACCAAAAAAACCCAAATAGAGTCAACCCTACTATAGGAGGAAGGGCCTGCAGTAAGAACTTACCATTTTGCAAGAGCTGAGGGCGAATGCTGTTCTGCAAGAGCTGAGGGCGAACGCTGAGGGCGAATGCTGAGGGCAAATGATGTTCTGCAAGAGCTGAGCGCGAATGCTGAGGGCAAATGCTGTTCTGCAAGAACAGAGAGCGAATGCGCGCGTGATATCAAACGTAGCTATTGCGACAAATACGAAACATTTTTATGTAGCGCGCATATAAGTTTCAAATTTTTATGTAGGGCCCATATAAGTTTGGTATTTTTATGTAGCGCGAAAATAACTGTCGCTATACCGACGGCGGAAAAGGCGTCGCTATTAGGACGGTGCCTCCAAACGTCGCAATGGTGACACCTAGACATTGTGTCGCCGTTGCGACGTTTAGAGTCGTCTCAATAGCGACGCTTTGGGCCATGGTGTCGCAATTGCGACGTCTTCCTTTAAACGTCGTAATTGCGACACTAGTTTAAGTGTCGATATTACGACACTTTTCTATAGACGTCGGTATAGCGACGGTTTCGGGCGGGATGGAAAAAATTTGGGAAAATTTCCGACATTTGGTCAAAAGCGTCGGAAACAGGTGTCGGAATTTCCGCCAAATGTAGTAGTGAATAGAAGAAGAGGGCATATGCAGAATATATTCTTTCTGCCTACATTTTATGGGTCTTCCAAAAGCATGATAGAGGCTTGGATAGAGGATTTAGATGATTTCTTACAGCTACACCCAGTAGCGGAAAAGGAAGCCATTGAGATTGCAGTGCTTTACCTTGAGGGTGAAGCAAATGATTGGTGGTTCGGCAGATTGAAACATGCAAGAGTGACTGCATATGCACAGTTCACTCAAAGATTGTTAAAGAGGTTTGACAGAAGAAAACCATAGGCACTTTCCATTGAGACATTTTCCAACATTGATGAGGAAGTATATGAGGAGAAAAAAGTATATGTCAGCACTGATACTGTGGGAAAAGAGAAACTACCACCACCACCATCTGCAGTAAAGGTACTTGCATCAGTGGGAGGAGCACTTGCATTTTGGCAAGATGTTCCCAAGACTCCGACATTGAGATTCCAAGGCATGATTCAAGAGGTGCATGATGAAGAGGAAGCAGATACCAGCACTGGTGCAGTAGTAGAGGAGCAGCCATCACCATCACAAGAAGTTAGAGAAGAAATTGCACCGATTGGAGGAACTCTTGTAGATTTGAAATATGTTCCCAAGCATCAGTTGATCCAAGGTATGTAAACGTTTCTACCCGAGATTGTTTTAGCACATCATCTTGAGATTTGTGGGGTCATAACATCAGGGCAATTGCATGACCAAGTGTTAGAGAAAATTTCTGATTTGGAGCAGCAGTCTATCACTGTGCAGAGGACCCTTGACTGGTTCAAGGACAAGATGTATAGCTATCCTAGTTTGACATTGTTGAGCTACACACAACACTTTGTGTTGGAGTGTGTATTTTCTGAGGATGGGATTAGCACGGTCCTAATGCAGGGAAGCTATACAATAGCTTTCGAGAACCAGAAGTTACTATCACATGAGCTATCGTATTCTATTTACAACGAGGAGATGTTGGCCATTATGCATGAATTGGTCAAATTCCGACAGTTTTTTATTGGCAGTAGATTTCAGGTGAAGACCAACCACCATAGTCTCTGGCATATTTTTGAGGAGGAATAGCAACTACAGAAGAGGCAACAACAATGGATCAATACAATGCAGGACTATGAATTCAAAATTATGTATGGAGAGGGCCATGAGATAGAAAATGCACTATCATGGAGATCAGAAACAATGTCACTGAGGGGCAGTGATGATTTGAGGGCCCAGTTATTATTTGAGAATTTTGATGACCGCTTCACTTATGAAGAATTGGATGGGCAGATGGTAGATGGTAGACATCATGTAATGGATAACATCTTCCATTATCAGGACAAAACCTTCTTGATGGGCACCTCACAACTAAAAGATAAGTTTATGCATGCAACATATTCAGAGCCTCATAGGTTCTACCGGGCCATCGGTCAGAGTTTCTCATGGAGAGACCTCAAGGAGGATGCACTTTGACATATCATGGAGTGCAAATATTGTCATCAGATTGTGGAGGATGGTATTGTTGACATTGATCCACTGTCAAGGTATGCTTATTGCTTCGACATTTTCACACAGTACATCTCTTCACTCATGACCGAATTATCTTTCTGGGATTTCTTCATTCTTCATGGTCTTCCCAAGGCCATATACAGTGATGGGGACAATCATTGTATGAGAAGTTTTTGGCGGGAACTTCTCCATTGGGTGGATATGGAGCTGGTGTATGATATGAGTCATCACACACAGTTGGATGGATGGATGGAGATGATGAGCAAGTGGCTGAAAAGCTACTTGCATATTTATGACAGGGGAAACAGGAATCATGGGTGGGTTTGCTTCTCTTGGGTGAGTATGGTTACCACTCGAAATTTTAGATTGGTATGTTCCATGCCTTGCACAGTCCTGAGGTGATGCAATAGCAGGAGGCATGGTTGCGTTGGTTACTCTTGGGAGAGTATGGCCAAGACATTGAATTTTATATGCCCATTGGTATATCATTGTTTCCTACCTTGTAAATTAATTATGAGATGCAGCAGCTGGAGGCATGGTTGCGCTGGTTACTTTTGAGAGACTTTGGCCATCACATGACATATCACATGTCAATGGGTATGTTATCATTTGGTACTTTTCATGATACTCATATGATGTGGCAGCAGGAAGGCTAGCTATTTTGGTTTCTATTAGGAGAATCTAGTGTGACATTCTACATGTCAATGAGTATATCATTACTTCATGCTTTTCATTATGATGATGTAGTGTGGCAGCAAGAGTCATTGTTGCGCTGGTTACTCTTGGGAGAATATGGATTGAAATTCTCCCATACCTTACATAATTATAATGTGGGATGGAAACAGGAAGCCTTGCTACATTGCCTTCTATTAGAAGAGTATGGCCACCATACTTGGTATGATGATGAGGTGGTGTGGCAACAAGAGGCATTGTTGCAGTGGTTGTTATTGGGAGAGTATGGTTCAAAATTTCACATGTAAATCCATATGTCTCTATTTCCTACTTTACACAGTGTTGAGATGATTCTTAGAGCAAGCAAGGCCACCTGGGCCAAGGATTGGAGCATGGAGAGACAAAACCTAATCCATGCAGCATGGGTTGGGGAGAGAGTTTATGAGTTGGAAATTTCCACTTAGGGAAGGAACCACTACACTTCACATGTCTCATGCAGAGAAGAGGCTCTTGGACAACAAATGGTTGCCACTTGGGGACTCATTGATGAGGAGAGGAATCTAGCTAGACAACTGGAGGCCATTCTAGACATTCTAGAGAGGCAGCTATGGAGCTGGGCATTCATAACACATTAGAGCAGATGGGGAAACCTTCGATATGAGGATGCCACTTGGGAGGGAGATGGATTTCTACAGCATCCAATTTTACAGTTGCTTGAGGACAAGCGACATTTTGGCGGGGAGGACTATAATATTACAAATTTTCCATTAGCTAATTGGAATATTAGAGTTCTTACTTTTTTTATTTAGTTAAGTAAATAAAAGGGTGGAGGGACCCATAAACCCAGTAGATGAATAAAATCCACTTCTATAGTGTGAATGTGGGTTAGTTGAGTAGTGGAGTAGCATTATGGAGTAGTGGAGCAACATAATAATGAAGAAAGAGTAGAGGTCATAGAGCAATAATGAAGAATATTACGAAGATAGTGGAGGAATACATGCAAGATCATGGAGAAATCATTATGAAGTGATGGAGGAAGTGGTGCATTAAATGCACACATGATGGAGGAAGTGGAGAGTCATTGCAGCAGTGATGGAGATCATGGAGGACAACACAGTCTTTATGGAGGCTAGTGGCCACATGTGCAGCGTAGTTATGAGGTGGGCCAAGGCTAGGGAAGGATCACAACCATAAAAGTAAGATGAGAGGAGCAAAGGAGGGGAAGTCTAAATTTTTATTATTGAGTGTCGTAAGACATTTCTTTGCATGCTTCAGTTGTTTAGCTAAGTCTGTTGTGCTATTTAGCACCGAGTGTTCCTGAGTGGGAATCCCACCCTTACCCACGGGGGACTTCGAGTGCCTACTCTGGGAAGGTTTTCTTGGGCAACATTCATCATCCAGCAATCAACGCCACTTTCAGCCACTCTCATCTGCACTTCTAGCTATAGGAATTACACATTCCTAAACTAGGGTGTGAGAGTTGGAAGGTTGTTCTCAGTACTTTAGCTGATAAACCTGTGGAGGGATCAACCCTTCACACTTCGGATTCATTGCAATCTTCTGGGATTTTCATTGAAATATCTGGCATCAGGAAATCCATCTATTCTCCTATGGGGCAACATTTCCTGCATGAATTGCGTAATTCTGTAGTGAGGGTTTGAGGAGAAGAGGAAGTTCCAAGCAACGCGGCTTGGAATCTTGTGAAGGATTAATCCTTAACTCTGGGAATCACTTCAACAACCTAGGATCAAAATTGTATTATCTATCAGCAGGCTACATCATCAGCCCTCTTAGACAGTGCATTATTACCTAGCAATTGTGCATGCAACAATTGCATATTTATTGGAGGAGCTAGATCCTAAGTTTCTCAGCTTGGGATCGAGAGAAGGGACCAACCCTTAAGTTATTGAGTTGAGTGGGTTCTATTGCAGCAGATAGATCATTATTTCAGCCCCAGATCAGCAGTTTTCTCCAGGGAGTGCGTAACTCAACCAGCAGAGGTGTAGTGTGCAACCCAAAAATGGCCAAAATTCCAAACTCAAAATCTGGCCAAACCATTTCTGGGTTTTTCGAGTAGAGACTGTGGTTAAAATACTGGATCTTGCTGAGCACTACAGTAGCCTCTTGCACATAGATCATCTTCCCACCAACAACAATTTCCATCAGCAACAACAATTTTTACTTTCCAGTGCTAGTTTCAGTAGAGTTGCTTCAACCATCTTTGGATGGCTTGAGTGCATCCCCTTTTGGAGCACTCTGCATATTCATTTTCTGTTGATACATAATGATATGGCTCAACTATTTATGCTCATATGTATTATTTTTTGGTTTATTCCGACATTTTTCCAGTTTTATATGTTTTATTCTTGTTTGGAATTGTGCATATGTTCTATATTCCTGTCTTTCCCAATTTTGGATATTACAATTTATGGTTTCTAAATGAGGAGCCTTAGTTGGCCCCATATGCATAATGAAAAGGCACTAGTCTATGGCACTCCCATCACTCTCATTTTCTTAAAAAAACTCCATAATATTTTGTTATATTCACTCTTCATATCACCTTGAAACTAAATAAATTTCCTTAAAATCTCAAAAATTTGACTAGAGGGAAGACCTCCTTAAGCGAAAGGAGAGCTAGCCTAAAGTGAACGGGGAGGGTGTTGAATTCATACTAAAATCCTCTTAGTTTCACTCAAACTACACTTGAGCTATATAACTTTAACTCAATAAGTGTGAGTTTGTGTGATAACATTTTGGTGTTTTTGCCAAGTATAAGTCCATTTCCCAGCAAACATATATAGAGAAGATAAAACATTGGATGAAGGTTCATTCCTGAAGATTTTACTCATCTTGGAAATTCCATCGAAAGAAAAAATACTTTTTTTTCTTTGAATATTTTGAAAACTATGGGCTTGTAAGGTGAGGCAAGCACCATTGTGAAGGAAACAATGGCTTAATTTGGTCATTCTATTGTGGTAAGGTATGCAATTTCTTTTATCATTAGTTTTCATCTCCTATATTGATAATACATAGCTCCTTGGGAATTTCATGAGATATATAAGGTTTTTGAATTCAAGAGTGTCCCTAGGTACCCAAATGTTTGTCCTCAATATTGGTTGGAAATTGTCCAAATTTGATGGTGATCCCTCTTCAACCATTCCTCATATTGTAAAATTCATGAAATATATCTCCAAACTCAATGTAATGCATGAATATGTGTTGATGAGATTATTTACTTCCTCTCTAGAGGGACAAATGAATTTCCTTATCTATCTTTGCAAACCAAAGGGTATATCTCCCACTGCAATTATCTTAGAAACATTTCTCAAGCGTTGGGGCCTAGGATTTGAGAAGTATGAAGATACCTTTCAGGATTTGGTGGCATCCCTACAAGAAAAAGAGCCTCTTAGCTCTATCAAAGATACCATTAAAGAAGACAAGTCTTATGGGAATTTTGTCAAAGACTTTTTTGAAAGGGACAATTGACTCAAGCTTTACATTGAAAGAAGAAGAGAACTTGATGCCATTCTATAAGCTTATCAAATAAATCCTATGGATTTTCTTGCCTCAGAGCTTGCTGAAAGATATGACGAACTGAATTCACTGTGTTGTTTTAGAAGAGAAGTATGGTTATAAGAATGCAAATATCAACCCTTATCATGACTCCTTGTATCAATGATAATATGATTGTTTTTTCTAGGGAATTTCTTAAGCTTGACATAACAAAGGAAGAATGGAACAATCTAGAAGAGGACAAATCAGTTACAAAGATAAATTGGATCTTGATAATAAATTTTGGAAGCACCACTGAAATCCTCAGCCCCTTGTCATCAAAACAAGTATTTTCCCAATGGCAGGACTCGTCACATTATCAAAAAAATATTATTTCAGAAAACCAACAAACCTTGGATACAAATAAATATCTTATAGTGCTTCTTCAAAATGATGAAACCACCACTGAATTGGACCCCTTAGATTCACAAAATAATTCCTTAATGGATGGATTTTTTTATGAACAACATAGCCCTATAGTAAAAAAAAAAATTCATAAGAATAAAAGCATGTTTCAAATCTCAACAAATATTCAAATGAAGATGATTGGACCCTAGAGCACAATGTAGGCTTGGCACTCCTTGATGATGAATCCTATAGAACTTGGCCTTGAAGAGTAGGGCATGGTTCATAATGATGAAAACTCAATTGTCCCTCTTCCTTTTAATAATACATCCTACCTGAAGCTCTTAGCACATTATAATAATCAGGATTCAAACAAAACAACAATGGATCTTTAGTGTTGCATTTTGATAGAAGTGGTGGTAAAACCAAAAAAATATGTGGAAGAGTGTACCCTAAACATTATAAGTTATGGGAAGAAGAGTTGTTTTATGAATCCTGCAAATGTAAACAGAATTTTGCTACCCTTCTACCGATAAAAAATGTGACAGTCAAACATTTTAAAATAATACTCTCACCTTACGAAGGGTATTAGATTATCTAGAGAAGGTTTTGGTCATCAACAAGAAGTATATAAGAAAATAAAAACCTTGGGAAGAAATGCATGTCCTCCTATAGCCACAATTATCCATTCATAACCCATCTCGATGACAAAAACAGTTTGTGTTGAAATTGGTGTGCATCCTGATAGAAAAAGGGTTGTCCTTTGGTCACAAAATGCTCCAAATAATGATGATGACTCATTAATGTAGATGCCAATTCTTTCAAGAGATCAAAAGTTGGTGGCTATTTTTCAATACAAGATAGATGAATATGGTTCTCAACACCATTCCAATCTCGAAGATCAATACTAGGTGGATGGATATGGTTCTCAGCACCAGTCTGATCCTGAAGCTCAATACTAGGTAGATGAATATGGTTCTCCGCACCAGTCCAACCAACATACAAGTTTTTTTATCTTGCAAGCATCCACAAAGTTGAAGGGTTTGGGCAAGCAATGATGGAGCACAGAAATGATCATTTGCATGAAATGACTGCGGTCTTCGATTGTTTTGAGGAGACTTGTTTGTGGTGCAATATGAGCCATGGGAGTGTCACAATTGAACCATTTTTTTGTTTTTGGAAATATTTTTATTTATGAAAAATGAACTACAAGGTTTCATAACACGTCCACTCTTGATTATCATGCTAAAAAATCATATGGATCTATTGACTATAACTTTTCAGAGGGGGTCAAAACAAACCCCTCGATCATGTATTCCAGTGCATCGAATTGTTTTGAATATGATCTCAAAATCCCATGGGTTAAGATTCTGCAAAGACTTATGGCTCTTGATCACATGTCATACTTTTGTGTTTTCAATTTCAGAGCTTGGAACTAGGATTAAATAATGATCTGTTTTGAAGCATCTTTCTCGAGGTCCCTTGCAAATTAGTCGAAATGATGTCAGAATCAATGAAAAGTCTAAGACAGAGTGATGAGGACCCGACGTACCATTTTCATTATAGTTCCCAGTTCTCAACCTATATGATGCCTTTGGGGTCATGAAATCGGATCACAATACTTTCACACTTATAGTGAACTCAATCCACAGACTAAAAAACACATAGTTACAAACAGTTTTCCTTGACATGTGAATATGTTTTGGACAATATACTATTTGCGACAAATCCCTTCAATAAATTTTCAACACTATGACAATTATGAATGTGCAATCTCAAGCTCCTTGATGTGGTTGGCACCTATTTTTTTACATACATCATGTTGTTAAGTTTGATTTGGTCAATGATATAATCACACTACATATTAGTAAATTATTACTGCTTGGTAATGAACTATCCAACTAGACGACAGGCAGTTACATTTGACAGTTCAAACTTTCGTCAAAACCCTCCAAAACTGTTACAGGCGGTTGGGGTTACTAATAGGAAGAGGCCACACATATCCGAGAACTCTGTTTATGGAAGAGGAACAGATCAAATATTCCTATGATACATTGGATTCCTCGTAGATTAGGGCTGATTTCCCATATCTGCAGCCAGTCAGGTCATCCCCGGATGACATGAAATATTCAAGTGCACAGGTGGAAAAAGGCTTTTCTGACATGGAGGTTGGTGAGTACTCTCACGATAAACTAGGTTTTATGGTTCCTAACCCTTCTATTACAGATATCTTTGTAGATATTAACCCGATGGAACAGGAACCACCCTCCTTCTATATTACTTGGTCGTCTGTGCTTAGACTATGGGAACAAAAACCCATTCTGCCTAAGGATTTGGGTGCTACAAATGTGGTGACAGGGTGTCTCTATGGTACTGTTGAAGAATCCTTCATATTCAAACAGCTCAAAATGAACTCAACTAAAGACGTCAACAAAACAGATGATGTACCGAGGAAACCAACTGCCGGAAAATCATCTGGTTGTTTCGGGGGTATTGCCCAACAAATACCTTTTCCTGAAGACAATAGGGCTTCAGACTCAAATGATACTCTACCTGAGGGCGTTGGGCACACACATCCTCACCATCTCCATAGGACTGGAAGGAAGAAGACCAAGTGCACCAAAATCTGGGAGCAGGGTATATTATTGGTCTTCGGGGAAGGCATTAGCATGGCACAAGTGGAAGAAACATAACAGGCGGTATTAGTTGGCTGGGTTGGAGGAAGAAACTACTCCACTTCCAGGCTGAAAAAATGGAAGATAGAGTTATGGGGGCACATACAAGACCAACTACCAGTTGTACTCACTATGAATCAAGGATGGTTTGTGCTCATTTTCCCACACTCGGATATTGGAAATTGGTCCCTCTCTAAATTCTCGCACATTGAAATGACCTAGGTCTTGCTCAAGCATTGGACACCACTACTTGACCCTGATTAGGAAAAAATGGGGAATGGTCCTATTTGGGTCTGTTTAGCTGGCTTTCCACTCCAATTCTGGATGGAGGATGTCCTCTGATGCATCGACGAAGACTTGGGCATATATTTGGACAATGATAGAACTTACATGGAGACTGGGAACATATCTATGGCCAAAAACTTGGTGTACCTCGATACTCATGAGGGACTGGTGAAAAGCTATTGCCTCCAATACCGGGATGTAATAAGATGTAAAAATCTAGACTATGAGGGGGTGACTTTCTGTTGCCGACGATGCCATGAGGTGGGACATTTATACAAGGAATGCCCTCTGATAATTGTCGCTTGCATGGAACATACCAAGGTACAAGTGCATGTGGGTACCCAAACTCAAGAGGACGTAGGATTATCTACAACACACATGATGCCTGCTAATATGCCGAGAGCTCAGCGTGACACTTGGAAGGCACCTCTCCAAACAGCATCGCACACACCTTCAACCAGGGTTACTCGATCACGTACTGTAAGACTTAGGCCGATTCCAGGTACTACTATCTCTACACCTCCTCACATTACTTCTATTTTTTATAATTCTGTATCTCCTATCAAGTCACTAAATGCATCTAGATATGAATTCAATGTATGCAATCTCAACCCCATTATCTGTGTAATGTTCCTACGTAGCCTTAGCTAAGAGGAGACATTCAATTTTGATTCAATTTATGTTTTATGAATAAATGAATAAAGGAGGACATGTAAAACTCCTAAAAATTCTGAATAAATCAATGCCCATGTGAATAAAGACAAATCAGGGCTATGTAAATAATCACTTGCAGGTGTGAAAGAGGTTTGAGCCAAATATTAGGTCCACCTTGACCAAATCAACTGTGTTGTCTAGGTTCATTGCATCTCCAAAAGGGACTGCGCAGTTCTAGAAGGGAGCCTCTAATGTGAAGATGGCTAACTCATCAAAGGGGTTTAGGGTTTACAAGAGTTTCCTCATGTTATAAAAGAAGGAGGAGAGAAAAATGAAGAGGTTGTTGATAGATCATATTTCTGAAGTATTTGTATGCTTAGACAAATACCATTCTCTATTGTTTAGTGGAGGATTGTGATTGGAATTCCTGTTTAAGGGTTTCATCTCTTCTCTTGAGGATCATTGGAGGAGTTCTTTGCTGAAGTGAGCCACTATCTGGTTTGAGACCAAGCTCTATTTTCATGAGCAACGATGTCCTATTGAGGGTTTTGTAGCTGCTATCAGTTGTAGCAAGTGGTGTTCTAGATCTACTTAGATATAGCTTGTTTTGACAGGTTTTTTCTGTTGGAATGTGTTCTTCAGCCTCCAAAGAGAGATTCTATCCATATTTTGTATCTGATCTGCAATTTCAGTTAGTTTACTCAGTCTCCTTCACCCTCTGCGCAGTTTCTGCTCAATACTGCGTTATTTTGTGAGAGGGTTTTCTTATTTCAGTTTGCCATCAGATTGGAGGAAGATCTCTTGGTGTTAGGCTTGATTTCCCTTGGTGATCCATGGATTGGGTTGCTGATCCATGTCTCTATAGATCTGATCTCTTTTAGCAATAAAAGTTATCTTCAGAATTTTCTAGGTTTTCTGCAGCACTGCAATTTGTAATTCAGATCTACAGCTTATTATGCAATATTTTGATGTAATTCCAATTGGATCTTGTTCTTAAAGTCATATAGTTTCTAGATCTGTATTAAATCTGATGTTTTTCCCATACATATGTCAGATATCTGAAATTTAATGTATAGCAACTGAACCATCTGAAAAATAATGCTGTCTATGTATTTCTGCAGTTTATTTCTAGTTGCAACTCTAATTTTTGAAGGGATTTTGCCCTGGTTTCTTTTGTAATCTGCTGTAGAGGCAATAAGCTTAAATTTAAATTTGATTTACTGTCATAACTCTGAAATATCAGATCCTTGGCTTTCCTCCTCTGATTTTCAGTCAAAACTGCGCAATTCTAGTTGCTGGGGTTTTCATGTTGCAACAACCCTTCTCTTTGGCTGATTTCTAGCTAGTCTTGACTGTGGGAGATCTGTTTAATGTGCTTAAACTTATTTTTTTTCTGATAAAATTCCATATATGAGTCACATACAGCATAAATGAGGGGATCCCAGCCCTGATCTACGTTATTCTTTCTCAAATTTCCTTATACAATGTTTTTCTTGAAGACCTTGTTGAGATTCCTGAAAGGGATTATTCCAAGTTCTATAGGAAGAGTCTACAGTTGGCCAGGAAGCCTCTGGTTTTCACCCTCTCTTTAGAGGTGATATAACCAGTAAATTCCTCTGTAGTCCATCTCTGAAATAGAATCTTGAGAATCCCCAAAAAGGATCATTACAGTGTTATCAGAGCTCCACTCTTGGCACAGCCTGTGCTAGCATTGGAGCCTCAGTCATGTTGCATTCTGAAGATGAAGATCCTCTTTCTAAGAGGGAGAGGAGATACCAGAATAGAATTCATAGAAAGTATGACTATACTACTGTTGACCTTGACAAGTGTCAAGACAAGGGGAAAGCCCCTGAATTGGTGAATGATAAAGATAAGGAGGCAGAAGAGTTTGCAAAAACTCTCTTGGAAGCTATGCAAGATCTTTCCAAGGAGATAAAGGAGATGAGGATAGATCGAATGAGGGAGTCCCTTGGGAGATTCCATCAAGGAGAAAGTTCAGAAATGTCTCAGTTTGGGACTGGTCGACTTGTGAGCTTGCCACAAGTCCCACATATCTCACAACGCTCTACAATGCCTACCTTCTTGGCTGTAGAGAATGAAGGGCTGCAAGAGCCAACCTATTTGGAAGGCTACTTGGTAGAATATGACTCACAAAGTCAAAGGTTCAAGGATAACTTGAGCTTTCAAGACTTCTTCCATCTCAAGGACCGGAGGAGGCCATGGCAGTAGTATAGAGATGGAGGTTTCCTTCATCGGAGGCACCACACCATGGGCAGGTTCTTCTTGCCTAAGTTCGATGGATCACCTTCTTGTTCTACTAAAGCATGGGTGGAGAAGTTGGACATCTATTTCTAGCCGAATAAAGTGCCTGAAGCAGAAGCCATCAAGATTGTTGCGCTGAATTTTGAGGGAGAATCCCACAACTGGTGGTTTCATGGAATTTATACATTGGGGCACAACAATGTGTCCACTTATGTTAAGTTTACTAGGAGACTAGTGGAGAGATTTTATCGAAAAGATCTGGAGGCCCCTTTCATAAGCTTGGCAAAGCTTAAACAGACAGGAGATGCTGAGGCCTATATCTATGAATTCCTGAGGTTGTCTGTAATGGTTCCTGATCTTTCAGTAGCAAGGAGAGTCTATATGTTCATTGATGGCCTGGAATAACTTTTGCATGGGTTGGTTAATTCTACCAAGCCCATCACTCTGCATGATGCCATTGAAAGAACTAGAGATCTCCAAGATGCCTTGCCAAGGGCAAAGGAAACCTTCCCAAGCAAAGCCACTCACTCTTCCAAGGGAAAGGAGGGGGAAGTTGCTCCACCCAAGGAGAGCTCACAACATACCAGACACCAACATCATCTTGGGTGTCCAGTGGTTGATTACTTTGGGAAAAGTCACCACTGATTGGAAGGCCTTGCAGATGGACTGGGTGGATTTGAAGAGTGGGAAACAACAAATCATTCAAGGCATGCACACCTACCCTTCACTTGATGTTTCCACCCACACAACAAAGATGGAATTGCGCAGTGGGGGTAAGGACTTCACAGTTCCTTCTCTTATGATTATGAGAATGCTGCAAGGAACAATCCTACATCATGGCAAGACACTTGGGGTGCCATTAGATTCTGTGGGGAAAGCCTCACAAAGTGATGAAACAATGGAAGAGAGAGTCACAGCGTTGTGGGAGGAAGCAAGGGGGAGGATCAGCCTTCCCACAAACCATTTTGGCATGCATAGTGCGAAAGAAACAAGTAGCAACAAGGAAAGCACCACCATAGATGCATCAACAACGCTGTCTTTGTTGAGAAGTGTAGATCCATATTGGAGGTCTCAACTCCTTGTGGAGTACTCCAAAGATCTGAACACCAGGATGATATTAGATGGCATGAAGCAAGGAGGAGGCTATTTGGTCCATGAAGGGGTCATATATCATCTTGGTAAAGTATTCTTGTCTCAAGCCTCCAAGCTTAAGCAAGAGATACTCCAAAGAGCACACAAAGAGTTCCTTTCCAGCTACATGCAGTTAGCAAAAATATACTCCCTAATCTTGAAGAGTTTTGATTGGGAGGGTATGAAGGAAGAACTACATCAACATTATGATTGGGAGGAACTATATCAGCACTTACAAGAGTGCAATAGTTATGTGGAGATGGGGCAACCAAGGGATCCTATGCAGGAGACATTTCAGCCATCTCTTTCTTCTCTTAAAAGAGGAGAAAAGCCCATGCCTAACTCTATGTGCCTAACTCTATGTGTATCGGAGACTTGTATGGTAAGGGATTTGATCTTATGGAGCAAGTTTATTTTTCTGATTTGGCACATTCTCTTACCATATGTATGCAGGCCATGGCTCCTACAAGGAGTGATAATACATGCAGATCTCATGGCATTGATGAGGCTAATAAAAATTCCAAAGCTGGCCACTCCCTTGAGGTGCAAAGGGAGATTATCCATCATGATGGGTGCTTCCCAAAGGCACCTAATGAGGGCTTCACTTTTAGCCATGTCAAAGTGACCCATGCAGCAAAGATGTGGTGGGAGTACCACCTATCACTCTCAGATCTACTCAAAACAAGGAGTGCACTACGTTGGTACCTTATGTGGGGTTGTAACCCACCTCCTCAAGTGAAAATTTCAGTTTTCCTATATGTGATTTTGCTTCCATACATAGATGAAATATTGGTATTATTTATGGGTATGTATGGGCAAAAAGTAATTAGTGTACATGTACCACATGGGATGGAAATTTATCCTGTACTTCATGATACATGTTTCAGATATAACATTGCTTCACCCATGTTTATTTCTGTTGAGTTTTACACTCCTGAAGGGGCAGACTATGCACCTATCATGTTAGCATTGGAGGAGCAGTTTTTGATGCATTGGCTTGGTGAGCAATTAATCCATGATGGAAGCTTGATTCTTGATGGTGCCATCAATGGAGAAGGAGAAGAACTACAGCTCTTACCCTGTCAGTTGCTTGAGGACAAGCAACATTTTGGAGGGGAGGACTGTAATGTTCCTACTTAGCCTTAGCTAAGAGGAGACATTCAATTTTGATTTAATTTATGTTTTATGAATAAATGAATAAAGGAGGACATGTAAAACTCCTAAAAATTCTGAATAAATCAATGCCCATGTGAACAAAGACAAATCAGGGCTATGTAAATAATCACTTGCAGGTGTGAAAGAGGTTTGAGCCAAATATTGGGTCCACCTTGACCAAATCAACTGCGCTATCTAGGTTCATTGCATCTCCAAAAGGGACTGCGCAGTTCTAGAAGGGAGCCTCTAATGTGAAGAGGGCTAACTCATCAAAGGGGTTTAGGGTTTGCAAGAGTTTCCTCATGTTATAAAAGAAGGAGGAGAGCAACATGAAGAGATTGTTGATAGATCATATTTCTGAAGTATTTGTCTGCTTAGACAAATACCATTCTCTGTTGTTTAGTGGAGGATTGTGATTGGAATTCCTGTTTAGGGGTTTCATCTCTTCCCTTGAGGATCATTGGAGGAGTTCTTTGTTGAAGTGAGCCACTATCTGATTTGAGACCAAGCTCTATTTTCATGAGCAGCGCTGTCCCATTGAGGGTTTTGCAGCTACTATCAATTGTAGCAAGTGGTGTTCTAGATCTACTTAGATCTAGCTTGTTTTGAGAGGTTTTTTCTGTTGGAATGTGTTCTTCAGCCTCCAAAGAGAGAGTCTATCCATATTTTGTATCTGATCTGCAACTTCAGTTATTTTACTCAGTCTCCTTCACCCTCTGCGCAGTTTATGCTCAATACTGCGTTATTTTGTGAGAGGGTTTTCTTATTTCAGTTTGCCATCATATTGGAGGAAGATCTCTTGGTGTTAGGCTTTCCTTCCCTTGATGATCCATGGATTGTGTTGCTGATCCATGTCTCTATAGATCTGATCTCTTTCAGCAATAAAATTTATCTTCAGAAATTTCTGGCTTTTCTGCAGCATTGCAATTTGTAATTCAGATCTACAGCTTATTATGAAATATTTTGATGTAATTCCAATTGGATCTTGTTCTTAAAGTAATATAATTTCCATATCTGTATTAGATCTAATGTTTTACCCATACATATGTCAGAGATCTGAAATTTAATGTACAGTAGCTGAACCATCTGAAAAATAACGCTGTCTATGTATTTATGCAGTTTATTTCTAGTTGCACCTCTAATTTCTGAAGGGATTTTGCCCTAGTTTCTTTTGTAATCCACTGTAGAGGAAATAAGATTAAATGTAAATCTGATTTACTGTCATAACTATAAAATATCAGATCCTTGGCTTTCCTCCTCTGAGTTTCATTCAAAACTGCACAATTCTGGTTGTTGGGGTTTTCATGTTGCAACAACCCTTCTCTTTGGTTGATTTCTAGCTAGTCTTGACTGTGAGAGATCTGTTTAATGTGCTTAAACTTATTTTTTTATGATGAAATTCCATATATGAGTTACATACAACATAAATGAGGGGATCCCAGCCCTGATTTGCGTTATTCTTGCTCAGATTTCTTTATACAGTGTTTTTCTTGAAGACCTTGTTGAGATTCTTGAAAGGGATTATTCCAAGTTCTATAGGTAGAGTCTACAGTTGGCCAGGAAGCCTTTGGTTTTCACCCTCTCTTTAGAGGTGATATAACCAGTAAATGCCTCTGTATTCCATCTCTGAAATATAATCTTGAGAATCCCCAAAAAGGATCATTACAATCTGCCTTGTTACATCTGCCCCACTCTCCTCTTCGGTATCTGACCCTATTATCTAGTGGGAGCCTCTAGTATCCACTCAGAATAGAAAAAGCACTCGAGTAATAGTTTCACCCACATATACAACCTCAGATCCAAGAAAATCACTAAATACACCCCTTCATTCGGATTGGGGACGATCCCTCACCTAAGCATCTTAAATACTCCAAGGGAAGACCATCCTCACTATCCAAAGCTATCCTCCATGCTAGGATTGAGGTGGTTTCCAGGAAATAATATTCCATAGATTGATTTCTTAGATCAAATGATACCCTCACATGGTTAACCCATGATCTGTTTATCCTTCAATTGCAGAGGGTTAGCCAGCCTTGACAAAAAAGTGGCACTTAGGCGACTGCTGGACTTAGAGAGAATTGATTTTATTTTTCTACAAGAGATGTTAGGGGAAGGGGAGGCCATTCAAAACTTTTTGTCCTCCTTGCTACTTGACTGCACCTTTCAGTCCCTGGATGTGAGAGGGCATTCGAGAGGATGTGCCATTGGATTCAACAACAGAACCATTAAAGTGGAGAACATGCGGGGATGTGATGGAGTATTATGTGCTGAAATTATATCATCTGAACATGAAATTCCCATCTGGATGATCAATATATATAGTCCATGCCACAATCGGATTAGCTTCTGGGATAAATTGATGGCATAATTGTTTATGTAGGGGGATCACATCATTATTGGAGGGGATTTAAATTTCTCCATAGGGCATTCTGAAACTTGGGGACCCAATGCAGAATATGATCCTTTGACTGCATACTTTGAGAAACTATTGGATAATGTCGAGCTATTGGATATTGACATGACTAAAAAGTTACCTACTTGGTGCAATAGAAGGATTGGGGAGGCTGCCCTTGCTCGCAGGTTGGACAGTTTTCTTATCAAATCCAAACTAGTGGATAGAATGAGACAATGGGTGGGAGCGGGGGCATCTATGATCATTCTCCCATCCACCTTAAAGTTATCAGTGAGAATTGCAGACCTAAATCACCCTTCAAGTTCAAGTCCACTTTGCTCGTGGAACCTGATTTCCACAAAATTGTTAAGGAATCTTGGATCCATTGCTACCAAGACCCCAACACCATGCCGGAAAGGGTCATATCCAATAATTTGACCAGGATCAAAGATAGGACAATTACATGGGCAAGGGAGAAAAATATATAAGATGAAAAAAAACTTGTGAAGATTGAAAAAGAAATTGTAGGAATGACTGGATCAGACAACCTGGGATTTCTATCCAGTGAGATAAAAAATCAATTAATACTAATGGAAGAAAAAAAAATCAAATTCCTAAGACAAAGAGAGGAAACCTGGAGACTTAAAATCAGGGCCACCTGGCTAAAGACGAGTGATGACAATATGAATTTATTTTAGCAATGTGAAAAGGGACGAAAAATCATCAACACCATCTAGGACCTGTGGGATTAGGCTGGCAGGCTGGCAAAAAACCCACAATCAACTTGTAGATATGGGTATCAGACACTTCTCTCAACTATACAAAGACCCCCAAGTGGAAAATATTGTAGAGGTACTAAGAATTTCTAGGTCAATGCCCAATTATGTGGAGGAGGATGATACTGACAACCTCAATGGTGCAGTAACTCTGGGGAAAATTAAAGTTGTCTTGAAATGGTTCAAAAGAGATAAGAGCCCTAGCCCGGATGGCTGGCCAATTGAATTTTACCTTAATTTCTTTGAATAGATTGGTATTTACCTCCTTCTGGTCATTGAATAATGCAGAACCTCAGTGAGGATGTATCATGGTTTCAACTCCACCTTCATTGCTCTCATCACTAAAGTAGATAAGCCCACGACCTTCAATGACTAAAGGCCTATCTCCTTATGTAATTGTATATATAAGATCATCACCAAGATAGCTTCTAATCATATTAAGCCGATATTATCTCAACATATATCCAAAGAACAATTTTCCTTTCTCCACTATAGGAAAATTCACGAGGCCATAGGAACCGCACAAGAAGGACTACATTCTATCAAGCTCAAAACCTTAAAGGCATCATTCTCAAGATTGACTTGGCCAAGGATTTTCATCACACTTGTTGGGAATACATACAACTCATTCTCACTCATATTTGATTTCCACACTCTTTCATAAAATGGATCATGTGTTGCATCACAACTGCATCCTACAATATCCTCATTAATGGCGTTGCATTTTATTTTTTCCATGCTGAAAAAGGGCTTAGACAAGGTTTTCCATTATCTCCCCTACTCTTCCTACTGATCATGGAAGGTTTGAGCAATCTCATATCCTCTGTTAGGACATCTAGAACATTAATCGAGGTCAAAGTGACTAACTTCATTCATCTTTCTCACCTTTTATTTGTTGATGATGTTCTAATATTTTTAGATGGGACCATGCAGGACTCCAATTGTTTCAAGAGGATACTATATGTTTTTTGTGAAGACACAACTATGCAGCCCAATCTCAACAAATCTACCATCGTGGAGGTCAGGTGCTCCATCCAAGAACATAGACATGCACTACTACAGTTTCAATTCGGCCACCTGGACATTGAGGATGGTCTCAAATATTTGGGCTTTGGACTCAAACCAAATGATTAACGAATTACAAACTAGAATTGGCTAATTGAAAAAGTTTAAAGACACATAAACATCTAGCAACGTAGATGGTTATCTAGAGCGGGAAAATTATTCCTAATCAAGTCGGTGCTGGAGGCTATACTGGTATATTGGATAGAACTGACCTGGATCCCCAAAGGAGTTACAACTAGAATCCAACAAATCTGCTGAAGGTTCCTTTGGAGGGGGAATCTGGAGGGCAAGACATTTGCATGGGTAAAATGGGACAAGATTTCCAAGCCAAAACAGTGGAGAAGTTGGGGCTTAAAGGATTTAAATTTATTTTCTATTTCCTTGGCTGCAAAAATTGGATGCCAATTATTAAATACAAATACACCTTGGCAAGTGGTTACATACCACAAATATATTGCTCCATTGACAACATTAGAATGGATCAGAGGACCCAAAAAAAGTAGATATGGTTCATCCAATGTCTGGAGAGCCATTGCAAACTATATTTCTATTATCAAAGGTGGCCTTTCCTGGTGTATCGATTCAGGAACACATGTTAGAATTGGCATAGATGCCTAGTCTAGCTGTGGACAGGAACATTTATTACCTTTGGCACTAAGACATACTCTCAGTGCTTCTGGGATCTTATTATTATCTCAAATTGCTGATGAGGCTAATACCAGCTGGCTCACATAGGCATGGAAATCTTCACAGGCAATGGGTATACCTGATATATGGAAAGATGTATGGAACACATATATCTGAGCGCCCGGGGCATCCCATGTTAGAATTTATGATAAGGAGGATGAACTTATGTGGGTTGTGTCCCCCCCGTGGCATATATACATCGAAAGAAGGTTATGCCTTTTTTATATCGTAACATGAACACAATGACCCTATGTGGTGGTGGAGGCATATTTGGAAACTAAAGGCACCCCCAAAAACTAGATTATTTATGTGGTGTTTGCTCAATAACCACACCCCCCGCTGAAGACAATCTTGCTAAGAGATCCTTTCACGGCCCATCCAGATGCAGTTTGTGCAAAGAGAAAGCTAAAGATATTGATCACATTTTCTTGACATGCCCTATTACTATGTTGATTTGGAAATAGATCTACATTACACTGGACACTGGTATCAGTTGGAATGTGGACTCGCTCACTTCGGCATGGCAGAGCTGGTGGCGCAGAACAACTACACAAAAAATCAGGAACCTCCCACTATTGGTATGCTGGGGTATTTGGTTGGCTGGGAGCAAAATTATATTCCAAAATTCTCTGATAAACTAGCACATATTATGCAATACCATTGTCACACTATACCTCATGATCCCTGAAGATGATCCCAAGACTCAGACCAGGATCATCATTCCTGAAACTATTGACAAACATTAACCTTGGGCATACTTTGATGGGGCTGCCATCATTGTAGGATGTGGTGGTGGTGCTATTTTACACATATTGTATGGTCATTATTACAATATCAAAATGGGATTAGACCAGGGCACCAACAACTATTCATAATTAAATAGCCTCAGACTCCTACTCATATTTTCCCTTGGAAAAAGCTGCAACAGAATTCAGATCTTTGGGGACTCTAAAATTTTCATAAATTGGATCAACAATGTTGCTCGTTGTCATGTGCACACACTTAGAGGTTTACTGGATGGGGTTATGATTCTAAAATCACTATTTTATTTTGTTACTTGCTCCCACATTTTCATGGAAATGAACTAGGTTTCTGATGGCCTTTCCAAAGAAGCCATGCAGTTACCATGGGGTCAATGGTTGATTACTGAACGGAAAGAACAGGAGCAGTACCAATTTTATCACAGGCATTTTATTGAAGATGCAGGTGCAGATGGGCCGTATGTTCAGCCTATCTGAACATCAGCGATGCTATTATACATTTTTATTTTTCAGTTGGCTACTTATTTTGGACTATTTATTTATTTTTGATATGCTCAATACTTTGTAAATATTTTTATTTCAATGCTTTATTATGAACATATATGGACTGATGGTTGGACCATAGTAGTTTTCACATAGCTATATATGCAAATGATACAACATGTAATTTTCCTTCTATGAATGAAAATTACGATTTTTTCCTAGAAAAAAAAACAATCCAACCACTTGTATTTAATGATGGGGTTCTCCCACTGTACTATAAATTCAGGTGATCTGCAGGTAATTAAAGAAGATATGTAGAACATATTTAATATTTCTATCATTTCTGCTTCTTCTGTTATTGTTTTGTTTTTTGTATGAAGTTCAACCGAATGCATGATCCTAGTTAGTGCTCCTTGTTTTTAAACAACTCCATTCCTGATCCGAATGGAAAATGGCATCAACCCATGGTATGCATCTACCCATGTTATCCATCCACCGATGGAATTTACCCATGGTATTGTAAATGGCATCGACCCATGGTATTCATCCATCCATGATATTTATTCGCCCATGGTATTATAAGTGACCCATTTTATGTATCCACCCATGGTATTCATCCACACATGGGATTTACCCATGGTATTATAAGTGGTATCTACCCATGGTATCCACCTGTGGTATTGTATCTCAAAAAAGGCTATAAATAACAAGCCTCACTTTGTAAAAGGACAGATTGGTCCGCCACAATGTAGCTTCTACAATTATTCTCTGTTTTAATAAAACAAGTTTCTTTGTGGTTTTATTTTCTTTGTGTTCTCTCTTCTTTTCTGGCATTCTAATTTTGCAGATCTTGTCAGATCCATTTCAAATTTTTAGATCTTGGGGGCCTCCCCCCCAAGATCCAGATCAGTGGTATCATATTCAGGTTACGCCTCCATGGGAATGAGGGTTTGAAACATAGTTCAGTTTCAATGTTTTGCAGCAATCTTCAGCAAAATCCATGAATGTTTTTGGGCGGCGAGTTTTCAGATCAGATCTGAAAATTTGGTGAAAAATTTGCAAAAACAAAGACCAGATCGGGATTCCTTGCGAAAAAATACTCAAATTCAAAAAAAAAATTGGCCAAATTGGAGTTCGGATGAGGGAGATCTCGCTGATTCAAAATCAGCAATGTTGAAGCAATTTTTCTGACGACAATTCATGGACGGCGGCTCTCCTGTCATTTTTTGCAATTTTTAATACAAAATTTCAGCGAAATGGAGATATATCTGAGCTCCTCTTGAAAAATCACCCAATTTCAAAAAAAAAATCGGTCGAATCGGAGTCCGGATGTGGGAGTTATCGTTGATTTAAAATCAACTATTTTTTCAGAAATTTTGTGACGGCGTGACAGTTCTAGCGCAAATATGAGAGTCTAGAGTCTCCAGATAGTGGTTTCAAACACAAGAGATGATGCAGAATGATCATTCCATTTCCAAAAACAGGTTATAATAAATATTCTGAGTTCTATTGCCGAGTTATGCTCATTTTAAATCTGGAGCAGCATTCGGAGCGGGTTCCCTTTGGAGACGTGCCCTCTCACCCCGCTTTAGTAGGCACCTGCTTCACATTCATCAGTTTCATCATAGCAGCATTCGGCTTGGGTTATTTGGAGACATGCCCTCCCACCCCAAGCTATGTAGGCACCTGCTACTTCATCAACAATCAGCATCACGGTTATGGGTCAACCGCACAAAATCTTTTTCATCGAAGTCCATTTGCTAGGCCGCACACTGTTAGTCACACAGTTGGTCACAAGCATTACAGGGTATCTCTATCCTCGGATCTTCGTTTGTCATGGTTTTGGTTCATCCAAAAACCCACACTTCATCGAATTCCATTTGCTAGGCCGCACACTGTCAATATCACAGTTGGTCACAAGCATTACAGGGTATCTTTATCCTTGGATCTTCGTTCATCATGGTTATGGGTTAACTACACAAAACCCTTCTCTTCAGTGGCTCTTCATATTCAACAAAGGCTTCTAAGGAGAAAACTTCACGCAATGGGGACCATTGCTTCTTAAGGAGGGAGGAATGATCCGAATGGAAAATGGCATCAACCCATGGTATGCATCTACCCATGTTATCCATCCACCGATGGAATTTACCCATGGTATTGTAAATGACATCGACCCATGGTATTCATCCATCCATGATATTTATTCGCCCATGGTATTATAAGTGACCCATGGTATGTATCCACCCATGGTATTCATCCACACATGGGATTTACCCATGGTATTGTAAGTGGTATCTACCCATGGTATTGGCCCATGGTATCCACCTGTGGTATTGTATCTCAAAAAAGGCTATAAATAACAAGCCTCACTTTGTAAAAGGACAGATTGGTCCGCCACAATGTAGCTTCTACAATTACTCTCTGTTTTAATAAAACAAGTTTCTTTGTGGTTTTATTTTCTTTGTGTTCTCTCTTCTTTTCTGGCATTCTAATTTTGCAGATCTTGTCAGATCCATTTCAACTTTTTAGATCTTGGGGGCCTCCCCCCCAAGATCCGGATCAATTCCACTATGTTTCATAAAATTATAGTGGTAATTAATGGCACTATGGGTAATTGGAATTTATTTGAAAATAAGATAGTCCATCATCAGACATGAAACCAAGCTGGTATGAGAAGGAAGGATGCATCATATTGGTTGGTATGCCATGCTCTCTTGAGTCATTGTGAGAACATACAAAATTTAGCAGTATCATTGTCATTGAAAATACGACTGAAGAAAGCATTAAAAGAAGTTACTTTTGACAAAACTTGTCCCCCTAGGAATTAGGAAAACCAAAAAATGAATAGTGTCGAGCATTGTGTTTTTGAAAATACCGTTGGAAATCACTAGCATGGGAAAATCATGAGAATAGCTCTGCATGGCACTATTTCAAAAGTTCATGATGATTCGTCTATTGATATGTCCAATAGTGATAAACTTGACAAATACACGGTTAGTAGTTGGATTCTTGAAATAGGGTCAACTATTGTGCCCTTGGGTATGAATATTGAACCGCTAGACCAACTTGTATTCACATTATCATTCCAATTGGATAGGAGAATCCATATGTGGAAAACAAAACACTCAGTGTTGTTTATGTTTATGTTTGTAGCTCGGGCTGATACTTTTGCACAAGCCTAAGCGTCTAGGCGAGTAGAAGTTGCCAAAACATATCCTTAAACACTTACTTTGATGTGAGCAAGTTGTTTTTGTAACTTAGCCTAAAATAGACTTCAAAAAACACATAATTATTATATTGGCTTTTTGAGCTAAAGTAAACTTAAGAAAAGTAAAGTAAATTACTTTAGTGAATATGTTTTAATATCAACACTTGATCTCAAGTGAGGAAATATCTTATCTCAACCATCAATCAATTTAAAGATAAATATTATGGATTTATCTCATTGTGAAGTTATAAAAGCAAGGTTAAGGAGAAAGGAAAAACACCATACAACAACACAAGATTGAGAGCGACATCTCAGTAAGTGTGTTGGGTATGAGGAAGGGGCAATAACGATATCCATATTAGCCAAGGAGGACTTGATCACCTGGATCAGATCTAGTGTTGTATGTATTTCCTTAGTTGGGCCATTTTTCCAAGAAGGCAGCCCATGTAAGTTTTGAAGAATTTAAAGAACTTTGATTGAGAAAAATATTTTGTGTCATTTTTGTGATTGAGATTGGTAAATTTTATTCCCTTAAATTTTTGTGTTAGGAACATAGCTTTGCATTTAATTAGTAGATCAATTTTCTACTAAGAATTAAGTGTTGAGTGCTAGGTTTGCAAGAATATAACATGGTATCAATGTGTAAACTTTGAGGTACCCATCTCAAAATCATAGGTGCTAGTTTCATATTGGATCACTCGGACCAAGTTAGGCCACTTTTGTACCAGCCAAAAAAAAAATTCAAAGGAGGTCGAAGAAATCGATCGTATAGTCTTGGTGAAGTGATTTTTTTTAATGGGATGAATTCAAATAAGTTAAAGCCAATTCAGTGAAAAAAAAAGAGAGGAAGGGGTAGGTGGCTGAGTGGGCTAGCTGCACCTAGCAGCTAGCCATTAAGAGAATGCTCGAGGGCTATGGTGGCTGACAGGCGAGACCCAACCAACAAATCTCTATAGGTTGCACAAAGACCCTGTTGGTTTGTTGGTGCTTTGTGAGCGTTGGTTCACATCCAAGGAAGGAAATGGCATGGGAAACGATGACTGGTAGTTAGGGCCATTAGTCATGGGGCAGAGTGGCGAGAAGGAGCAGTCATCATCCAACAACATGACACAAGGACTCAGGGTGGCAGATAGAAGGTTCGTTGCAACGTGCAAAAACATGAGCAAGTTGGGGCAGATGAAATGGTACACAATCGATGGAAAGATGAAGGCACCGATGCTGTAAATTTCACATGCGGTCGTTGATTGAGTAAGTTGCGAGTTTCCGTCAACGTTGGCACAGGAAAAGGAACGAGTTGGCTGACAAACAACAAGCAAGCGTAGGGATCGATCGAGTCATAACATGTCTATAGACTCAATAATATTGAGTAGAGTTTATATCGAGTACAAAACGGCGCCCTGTATTTTGTACTCAGTAATATTGAGTAGAGTTTTCATCATCGATTTCTCTTAAACTATAAAAAAATAAAATAAAAATAAAAACATAAAACATCGAATTTGAATTTGACAAACTGATGGTTTTCAAATTCCAACCTATGTTCGTGATGGCATTCTCTAAACACCTCATCATTTCTAGAATCTGTAAGTTCAAAATTTTGCATGTTCAATAATTTGTTTATTCCTATTTCAATTTAATATAACATATTAAATTTCAATTTAATTAATTAAACATTAGAAAACCAGATGATATTAGCAATTTCTACTGAAAATATAATATATTAATTTTATTATAATAATAATAGTAAATATAATAATTTGAATATATAAATATTTAATTTAATTATTTATATAATAAATTTTTAAATAAAATAGATATTATATTTTAGATAAATGTTTTTATGATTAATCATATCATTAGGATTTGGTTAACCATTTATTAATAGTTCATCCCAGAATAATTGCATATAATTTGTTTAAGTGACTTATCATAATGATTTTATAATTTTATAAGCTATTTTTGTTCATGTTTTAAAAACAAGAAAAAATATTTGAGTTTCTTTTTCTTGACCTAGCCAACATATGTTAATAATTCTTTTTAGAAGAATTGCATATAATTTGGCTAGAAAATTATTAAACCTAATGATCCTATAATTTTAGAGACCTTTTTGTGCATGTTTTTAAATATAAGAAAAAATATTTGAGTCCATTGTTTAAGGAAATCTTGTTGAGCCACCATATTTATGAAGGCTATGGGTAAGAAGCAAGCTTTCAATTTTTAGGATTTCCATTTGGTAGCCTTGGATGTCCTTAACTTTCTCTTTTGCTAGTCATTTAAGGCTAAACTCTATGCCTCCTAAAGCAAAAATATCTTTCTTTGCAATAAGGGTTTGAATGTTGCCAACAACATTGCAGATTTATACATATCAATTCCATTCCCTCAAGATAACTCATTATTTTTTTAGTTTTTCAAGTAGATAGCTACCTATATAATCTTTATGATTAGATTTAGAAAAGAGTAAAAGACTCTATTGTTTTCTATTTATATAGTACCTCCTCTTCTTTTAATTAGTGTTTTTTAACTACTTATTTTAACATTTTAGGAACACAAAGGAAGCTTCACTCATGGTTTTTCAAACAATCTTACTATCATTACCATATTGAAAGTGTACTTTTTTCTACAAAGATTTGAAATAGTACTTGTTTTTACAAATTGATAGAGTTCAAGTAAAAGTATGAAATATGTCTTCAATATTATTTTTGTTATAGATAAATTGTGTTTTAGGTATTTTAGGAAATATGCAATTAAATTCAAGCTTTTTTCATTATTAGATTCTCATTTATAAGTTTTTGATGAATGAGAGAATTTATAATTGAGATTTGTTATCTATTATCGAAAACAAATTTTAAAGTATTTAAAATACAAAAATTAATAATTTGGTTGTATATTAAAATATCAAATATAACATAATCTACCATGTCAATCTCTTTCCTATGAATACAATCACAATATTGGATTTGTGCCGCTCATTAAACTCATAAATTATCACAATTATAAAATTTAATCAATCCAGTAACAAGCCAACTTTAACATAAATCTTGAAAGCTTCTTTTAAATTTAAAATCCTCATAAAACATTGCCATAAATCTTGAAAACTTCTTATAAAATTAAAATCCTCATAAAACATGGAGGTTTTAGATATTTTTAGCAATGGTTTATTGAATTTCATTATTCTTTTAAGCAAATAATTCATAAGCATGTTATTTAGAACAAAATCAAATTAGTCACTCTTGAACACATTTAATTACAAGAGAATTAACAATTAGCTTATTGTAAATTGTGGTTCTTAAAGGTTGATAATTATTCATCCCACTAAATACTTTATATTTTCTCAATCCAAGTTTCCCCTTTTCATTCCATAAGACATCCTTGCAATCAAAATCTCTAAATAAAATAAAATAAAATAAAATAAAAAAAAAACATAAAACATAAAAAAAAAAAGATTTTGGAACTGAATACTGCAGCAGTATTCAGTTGGCTAGGTGGTCTTTTGGAACGAGAATAAGAACAAAGACGGTGAAGGAAGAGGAGTTTATAGTAAGGAAAATCATCTCCAAATACAGGTTAGTATCTAAAAATGTACCTCATGAATTTTTTTATTTTGTGATGAAGGTAAAATAGTAGTTATCTGGTGAATTCCGAATTCAAAATATTAAATTCTGTATTTTTATTTTGAATGTTAAAATCAAAATTTTAGTGTTAATAATTTTCAATTCTTATTGAAATTTCAGACTTACAGATAATTATACCTGTTATATTCTGCTAGTGAATTTTAAGAATTGAATTAGAATAGAGGATTCTTAACTAATTTTAGAAATTTAACACCTTACACAAAAATTTTTATGAGTTTACATCATGTAAATGTTTTGTACAATTACTTTTTTTCTTTTAGATTTTTTAGATTTTTTATTTTTACCCATATGTAAAATTTCAACTTTGATAATAAATAAACACTCTTACACATTATACTAAACTGTAAAATAACTCTAAAGAAAAATTGAAATGACAACCACTTCCCATTTGGTAGCCTCATCATATTTATGAAAGCTATGGGTAAGAATCAAGCCTTCAATTTTTAGGATTTCCATTTGGTAGCCTTGGATGTCCTTAACTTTCTCTTTTGTTAGTCATTTAATTCTAAACTCTATGCCTCCTAAAGTAAAAATATCTTTCTTTACAATAGGGGTTTGAATGTTGCCCACAACACTGGAGATTTATACATATCAATTCCATTCCCTTTTTTCTAGTTTTTCAAGTCGATAGCTACCTATATAATTTTTATGATTAGATTTAGAAAAGAGTAAAAGGCCCTATTGTTTTCTATTTATGTAGTACCTCCTCTTCTTTTAATTAGTGTTTTTTAACTACTTATTTTAACATTTTAGGAACACAAAGAAGGCTTCACTCATGGTTTTTCAAATAATCTTACTATCATTACCATTTTGAAGGTGTACTCTTTTATACAAAGATTTAAAATAATATTTGTTTTTACAAATTAATAGAGTTCAAGTAAAAGTATGAAATAGATCTTCAATATTATTTTTGTTATAAATAAATTGTGTTTTAGGTATTTTAGGAAATATGCAATTAAATTCAAGGGTTTTTCATTATTAAATTCTCGTTTATAAGATTTTGATGAATGAAAGAATTTATAATTGAGATTTGTTATCTATTATCCAAAATAAATTTTAAAGTATTTAAAATATAAAAATTAATAATTTGGTTATATATTAAAATATCAAATATAACATAATCTACCATTTTAATCTCTTTCCTATGAATACAATCACAATATTGGATTTGTGCCAATCATTAAACTCATAAATTATTACAATTATAAAACTTAATCAATTCAGTAACAAGTCAACTTTAACGTAAATCTAAATCTTGAAAACTTTTTTTAAATTTAAAATACTCATAAAACATTAGTATAAACCTTGAAAACTTTTTTAAAGTTAAAATCCTTTTAAAACATTGAAATTTTAGATATTGTTAGCAATGATTTATTGAAAAATTGTTATAATATTAAAAAAAATAGCTAGTTTTTCACTTTAAGACTTTTTAAATTATCATAATTCTCTTATAAAATAATTAATTTTTTTTAATAACGGTTTGTCCATTTCTTATAAGCAAATTTCTTTGAATCTGTTTATGAGAAATGTTAGGAATTTACTCATGCGTTTTAACCTCCCCTTTGAAGCCGGCTAAAAATCTCATGTCGGCTAAAAATCTCACATAGTTAACGAAAAACGCACATATTTAATCCGAGGATATGAAGCGGGGATCTCACTTCCCTAAACACTAAATACTACGCTGAGCGGTTGACCGCTTCTCAGGATTTAGCCTTCTCCTTTCCTTTAATATCGTGGTTGATATACAGAAGCCAGTCACTTCATCGGTTGTTTAAATTTCTAGTCGTTCTACTTCACTTTGAAGTATGTCTTTTTCCTTTAAATTTCTATTAGTTCTCTTGGTCTTTTTCCTTTAAATTTCTATTCGTTTCACTTTCGGGAGGTCTCGGTTTCATCCGTTCTCCATCACTTTTCTGCAATAATTCCTTCCCGTCTTGCCCAGAAGAATGTTGAGTCAACTACCTCGGCAATAATGCCTCCCCGTCTTGGCTAAAGCTCCTAGCCAATTCTCCAAGACCCCACCAAAGCCTGTGAGCTCTGCCCCACCCAAGGTAGAACCCAAGACTGTCGAGAAAGCACAGCCGAAGACCTGGCCCAGTGTAACGCCCCAAGACTTCATGGGCGCGTTCGGTGGAACGGGCGCGCCGGTTGGGCATTTGGGTGAGCTTGGGCGTCGTGCGACGTAACGGGCGCGCGTCGCACCGTTGGAGAGTCATGGGCGCGCGGGTGTGCGAGGCGAGTCACGGGCGAGTTGGAGGAGAGGCGCGTCGAGTCAAGTCAACACGACGTTGGTGAAGTGCGCTTATACCACACGGGCGCCCTTGGACGAGTTAACCGACGGACGAGTCGGTGGGTCGGCCGACGCGTTGGGCGCGCCACCGACACCACACTTAGTGGGCGAGCAACCGAACGAGGGGGTCGGCTCGGGTCGGCCGAGCGCCCCACAACCCACAAACGCGACGTTTCGTGGGCGACGGACGTAACGAGTGGGTCGGCTCGTGGTGGAACGAGCGACCCCAACTCCACGAGCATTCGTATATATATGGCGAGCGTGTTGAGAGTGGAGGCATCGGACAACAAGCGAACAACGACAAGCAACATCAAGGCGAGTCAAGCGTAGCACCACGGGTTGGCCAACAGCTCGTTGGTGGTAAAACAACGAAGGCGTAACGACAACACGGAGTCGGGTCGAGTCGGGTCGTAGGCAGGGCGAGCGCACCGCAGACCACTGCAGCCGCACCGCAGGTCGGGTCGGGTCGGGTCAGGGCGGGCGCCTCTGAACGACGGGTCGAGTCGGGTCGTGTCTGGGCGCCGAGTAACGGCAGCGACCCAACACTAAAATTGCGATTCCGGGAGCATCGTTGATCGGATTGAGGTGCCGTAAATTGCAGTAGGTGCGTCTTGGCGAGAGGCATCCAACCATACAGGTTTGGGACATATTGGACACACGGTTAGCTCAGAAAACGCTCTGCACTAGATTGGAGCAATGGCTGAGTGACCCGGGTGACCAGCACTTGGGCAGTTTTGGGGCAGCACTTTCGAAGGTGAACTTGATGATTGTAAATGGTTGTAAAAGTCTGTTTTAGGCTGGTTTGATGATTGGTGAGCTTTAGAGCTTGGCCAAAAGGCAAATAGCCTTGCCAAGGAGCAGAAGTGGCTTCTGTTGGATTGGACATTGTAACTTCATTTTTATGAAACATAATATCTCGGGCAGACTCATTTTAGCAGGGAGTTGCCCCTCCCTTGTATGTATGGGCGTACTTGTGGTTTGATATTGATGTTTATGTTTATTTCCGCACATTGAAAGAACATTTGTAATAATAACTAACAAATGTTGCTTAAGGCGTAGTATGGGTACTTGAGTATTTAGAAAAAGAAAAAGTACGGCAGTGCCGCACCTGCCTACATAGAGCGGTTGGAAGACACCCATGGTGTAGGGGCGTGACAGATGGTATCAGAGCTACCAGGACGAACGGATGAGAGCTTGATAACACATCTGCTGTTGCACATCAGATCGTATCAGAGCTACCTTCACTGGGAGCTTTTGCTGAAGCAGGGACACAGTTGCAGGGTTGCAGTTGGTGTTGAAGCTGATTTATATATTTGGGGTTTCTCTTGAGACCTTAGCTGAAGCAAGGCCTTTGTCAGGGCTAAAGCTAGAAGAGGAGACATTCCGAGTTGGGAAGAATTCGAAGAGAAGACTTGTGAAGCGTTGCAATGGATAAAGCAGCTGAACGAAGAAATCCCAAGGATTCGGAACAAACTTGGAGTCGTGGAAAGAAAATTGGTGGAAACTTGGAAGAAGGCTAAGAAGATTCATGAAGAGGTGAATGAGGCTAAGATCTCTCTTATGGCCTTGTGCAAGGAGGGGATCTCTTACTCAAACCAAGATGAGTTTGAAAGACTTCCAGACAAGATGGACCAGTTTGATGGATGGATGGCATTATGCTATGAGCTACAAACTCACTGAGATGAGCTTGTTAGACTTGAAGAGAAGAACCATAAGAAGAGACTAAAACCTTCTATGGGGAAGCCGAAGCGGAATGTTATGGATGTTGTTTTGGTGAAGGAAGAACTTTTACGACAAGTTGAACCTAAACCAAAGACACCACAAACATTGGAGCTTGAAGCTACAAGGAAAGCAGTTTTGGAGGCTTGAAAGAAGCTTGTGAACATGACAAAGTTCTTGGAGGAAACGAGGCAGGAACACTACAAGGCTCTTGTGCAAGTGGAGGAACGCTTGGAACACATTGGAGACAAGATAGTGGAGATGCGAACTTCCTTGAAAGACTTTCATGGACGAACTGCTGAACTTGGAGAACCGAAGGATGTTGTAGATGTGGATGATGTCAAGGGTGAACTTGATAACCAAGTTGGACCAAGACCGAGCACGTTGCAAGCATCGAAGATGGATGATTCTCATGAGGATGTTATGACGATGAAAGAGATGAAGGACGAATTTGTGACACAAGTTGAACCAAGACAAGACACATTGCAAGCATTGGTGGGCAAACCACATGGAGATGTTGCAAATGTGACCATGATCGAGGAGGAACTTGATGAGCAAGTGGTACCAAGATCGAACACATCAAAGGCATTGATGAGGATGGAGGACACTCACTTGAGGAGTCTTCATGGAGAGATGACTTGTGTTTCATGGAAGCATAAGGAGGATGGACCGCACATGGAGATGAGGAAGAAGGTGACTTCTTTGCCAACACCATCGGTGACTACTCCTTGGATGCCTATGATGAGACCTTGCACGTTGATGGAACAAGGGACATGGGACGATGCAAACCTTTTTGAGGCAATTTGTGACCCTACTCTTGATGGTTCAAATGCCCGGGACAAGGGTGGAACGTGATGGCCTTTGTGATGAAAAGGGGTCATGCTTAGCCACATAGAATGGCAAGTGCCCGGCATGACCCATACACTACCTTGGTGGTAGGGCACGTTGTTGGAGTGGACTTCTTCATGGCTTCAACCAAGATGGACCTCTTGGCGGACATTTAGTGGGGGAGTAGCTTGAAGGAAGTACTCGTATATATGATGGAGGTAGGAGTGACCGAGAGCACTTCACTTCGAGATGTTGGGACATGATGATGATGAGAGTTGAGTTGAGTTCACTTGGATGAACACATGGGCAGCCAAAATCATATACATGGACTACATGGATATCTTCTATAGATGGACTGATGGGACGTTGTTCACCATGAGCAACTTGGACATTGGTTGGATGAGCAGCCTATGAGACATTCATATGTTTGCAGAGTGAGAACTTGTGATGGCACTCATGGCCAATACAAGTATTCTTACCAACGCTTTGGATATGATGAGGCATGGGAGTTCATGATGGAGATGCCTTGGTGGTACACACTTTGGCATGGGCTTGAGTCTACTTGACTTAGCCACACTTATTACTTTTGATGATGCTTGGAGGATGAGCCTACTTGCATACAAGTAGCACATGGATTAGCATCATGGACAGCATGTTGTGGATGAGATGGATACACTTCATGGACCCAAACATGACACTTGGATGAGACTCAGACTTGATCGAGTTGATGGATGTGACAGTTTGCAGAAGGAACAACTAACGATGGCATGAGGAGGAGTATTCTCATTGTTTTGGACATTATGGTTGGATTAGCTACCCAACTAGTTCGAGCTATGGGGGCATGCAGTACACTGAGTTATGCTGGATACATAGCAGTTTTGTTGTGTTGAGTTGGTTGGAGCACTTGGTGCAGAGATTCACATGGATTTGACGGAGGTTGGAGGAGATATCTCATGGACATGAACCTTGCTGGTTTATGTAACGGCGTGCAACGATATTGTGCGATGAGACTTTGCGACGAAAGTTGCGATGATACTTGCGACGATATGATGCGACGATAGTTGCGACGATACCATGCACATGGGTGCAACGACAGCTCGTGCAACGACACTTTGGTAGCAGTTGCGACGATATTTCACACATGGAGTTGTGATGGACCGTGCGACGATGGGATGATGTTGTCAAGGGACGACAACATTTTGAAGTGGGGGAGAATGTAACGCCCCAAGAATTCATGGGCGTGTTCGGTGGAACGAGCGCGCCGGTTGGGCGTTTGGGTGAGCTCGGGCGCCGTGCGACGTAACGGGCGCGCGTCGCACCTTTGGAGAGTCACGGGTGCGCGGGTGTGCGAGGTAAGTCACGGGTGAGTTGGAGGAGAGGCGCGTCGAGTCAAGTCAACACGACGTTGGCGAAGTGCGCTTATACCACACGGGCGCCCTTGGACGAGTTAACCGACGGACGATTCGGTGGGTCGGCCTCCGCGTTGGGCGCGCGGCCGACACCACACTTGGTGGGCGAGCAACCGAACGAGGGGGTTGGCTCGGGTCGGCCGAGCGCCCCACAACCCACAAACGCGACGTTTCGTGGGCGACGGACGTAACGAGTGGGTTGGATCGTGGTGGAACGAGCGACCCCAACTCCACGAGCGTTCATATATATATGGCGAGCGTGTTGAGAGTGGAGGCATCGGACAACAAGCGAACAACGACGAGCAACATCAAGGCGAGTCAAGCGTAGCACCACGAGTTGGCCAACAGCTCGTTGGTGGTAAAACAGCAAAGGCGTAACGACAGCACGGAGTCGGGTCGAGTCGGGTCGTAGGCAGGGTGAGCGCACCGCAGACCACCGCAGCTGCACCGCAGGTCGGGTCGGGTCGGGTCAGGACGGGCGCCTCTGAACGGCGGGTCGAGTCGGGTCGTGTCTGGGCGCCGAGTAACGGCAGCGGCCCAGCACTAAAATTGCGATTCCAGGAGCATCGTTGATCGGATTGAGGTGCCGTAAATTGCAGTAGGTGCATCTTGGCGAGAGGCATCCAACCATATAGGTTTGGGATGGATTGGACACACGGTTAGCTTAGAAAACGCTCTGCACTAGATTGGAGCAACGGCTGAGTGACCCGGGTGACCAGCACTTGGGCAGTTTTGGGGCAGCACTTTCGAAGGTGAACTTGATGATTGTAAATGGTTGTAAAAGTTTTTTTTAGGCTGGTTTGATGATTGGTGAGCCTTAGAGCTTGGCCAAAAGGCAAATAACCTTGCCAAGGAGCAGAAGTGGCTTCTGCTGGATTGGACATTGTAACTTCATTTTTATGAAACATAATATCTCGGGCAGACTCATTTTAGCAGGGAGTTGCCCCTCCCATGTATGTATGGGCGTACTTGTGGTTCGATATTGATGTTTATGTTTATTTCCGCACATTGAAAGAACATTTGTAATAATAACTAACGAATGTTGCTTAAGGCGTAGTCTGGGTACTTGAGTATTTAGAAAAAGAAAAAGTACGGCAGTGCCGCACCTGCCTACATAGAGCGGTTGGAAGACACCCGTGGTGTAGGGGCGTGACACCCAGTACCCCACCCAAGTCCGTGAGCTCTTCTCCACCGAAGGCAGAACCCGAGACTGTGCAGAAAGCACAGTCAAAGCACTCGCCATTGTTGAAACTCTGCAAGTCACAGAGAGAAAGCCATCGAGTCATGCAAAGATTTGAAGGAGGCAAGTGTGGAAACTCAGGACAAAGAATCCACCAAGGATGCTGATAACCCCTATGCTGAAGATATGGAGCAGGATGGCAAGAGAAAGCCAAAACTTGAGGGGAGTTGTTCACTATACTTGTTTTCAAAAGATGAGAAAATAGGAAAAATGACATACCATAATGACATATTTTTATTATGTCATCAAAAAATAATAACACAATTTTTTTTAGAAAATGATATAATTCATAAAGCTTTGAAATGGTGAAGTTGCATTTGCAAATCTAAATTGGATAACCAATTCCTCATACTGATTGTCATGTGTTTTAAATGCTAATGATATAGTTTCATTATGTTATCAAAAAATAATAATACAAATTTTCAAAAAAATGATATAATTCATAAAGCTTTGAAATGGTGAAGGTGCATTTGCAAGTTTAAATTGCATAACCAAATATTCATAATGATTGTCATATGTTTTAAATGTTATTTTGGGAATGTCTTCTAGACTTATTTTGATTTAAATATATTCAAAATGGAAATCCAACATATGGATTTAAAACTCGCTCCATAGTGCATATGGATACTTGTAAGTTCTAAAGTGTGGTGGTACACTTTTAAGTTGCAAAAGAATAACATCATCTTGATCTATAATCCTTTCTTATATGTTCTCTTTTACTTCTATTTCTTTTGGAAGAATGTGTAATTGATTCTTCCCTTTTTGAGCAAGGCACATGATCTCTCGAGTGGTATAAGTTGTTTTATTCCTCTTTCCAAATACTTTACCATGTTCTGCAACTATCTCCACCAAAGCGTCAAATGTAATAGGACTCTGTGAAAGGAGATGACTACACCTAGTATCTCATTTGAAATAATTTAGGGAACATTTGTTCCATGAACTATCAATACCACAATAGTAAATAAAAATACATGTTTAGCATCGACTTTAATTAGGAAATAAGAGCTAATACAAGCCCTTATCCAAAGCTTAAAAATTAGTAATGTTATTTGAAAAATCAATTATTATGTGGATCCCTATGCTCCACTGAAATATTCCCTTTATTCCAAAAAATATATGTCTCTTATATATAAGCCATAGAATTCATAATATTTATCTTTCTTTGTGACTATGGTAAGAGTTTGATTCCCATTTATAGAAAAGAAATACGAGAGGGCGGAAACGTGAACCTGGGTTACACTTTTGTGAGAATTGCGGGTTGAAATTTTTTTTCGGAACTAGTTCGGCCGAACATTTTATCGAGTTTGGCTGAACTATGAAATAGTTCGGCCGAACTTGTTTTTAACGTTCGGCCGAACTCGTGATTCCGTTTAGCCTGACGACCCACTGACGGCGCGGGCAAACAGAATTTTTGTCGGAGATTGGAAAACCGACAACTAAATTTCGACCGAACTTTTACATTTAAAATAGTTCGGCCGAACTATTTTCTATAAATAAATCGCCCACGAAGTTATGTGGTTTATTGTTCCCGCGTTTTCTCTGTCGCTGTTTCTCCCGCGTTTTCTCCGTCACTGGTGCTGTCGTTGTTTCTCGTCGTCGCGCTGGTGCTGTCGCTGTTTCTCGTCGCCGCCATGGTCGTCCTCGTCGCCGCGCTGGTCATCGGGTATTACGAATCTGATTTACTGATATGTATGTTTAGTTTTTAATGTAAATTGTAATTTTAATGTTATCAAAATGTAAATTCTGTAAATTACGAATCTGATTTATTCGTGCCTGCCGTGACTCTGATGTAAATTCTGATGTAAATTGTAAATTGTTGAAGCATCTTATATCTAAGGTAAATTCTGATGTAAAATGTAAATTGACGAATCTGATGTAAATTCTGTAAATTACGTAAATTACGAATTCTGTAAATTGCGAATCATAAACTGCTCGTTCTTAGTCGTGCCTGCCGTGACTCTTGCCGTTGTGGCATAAACTGCTCATTCTTAGTTGTTCCTCTTGTGTGGAACGTGCTAAGTCGGTGGATTAAACTGACCAGTTTTCAACTTATTTTATAACAGAAATTAATTCAGTCATCAGTCATACTTCATTATATTCAGTCGTACTGTTAAAAACTGATGACATTGTTTTCCATAACGTAAAAAGTGATAAAGCTCTGCATTTCCTGTCCTTTTCCATGCATGTAACAGTAATATGAGTTTAGAATAAGAGCATGTAACAGTAAAGTGAGCTTAGAATAGGAGCCATTAGATGAGATATTATAATAGCCCATGACACCCTCCCACATGGCTGTAGCGTGTGGGCAGTTCAGAAACATTTGGTTAATGTCGTCAGTTCCTCTCCAGCCCATAACACATATACTTGGTCCTGGTACACCCATTTTTTTTTTGCAGTTTATGCCCAGTCAAAATCCGGTTATGCAAGTGATCAAAAACATTTAAGCTTGATTGGAGCATACCATTTCCACATGCTTTGGAAGCTATAAATATATATTGTTGACCACAAAGAGTGAGCGTATGCCACAGAGAACGTTTGTGTTGTGGATTTAAAAAATTAATGTTTCTTACCCTCTCTTGATAGTCGACCTCAAATGGTAGGAGAATTCAGTTGTATGGACCTTTCCATTACTGCAGGGCCATGAAATAATTCGCTACATCAAAAAAAGTACCGCCAATTCAGTATCAATAATGCATTTTGTTTGAGCCTGGAAGATTTTTTTTATAACAGAAATTAATTCAGTCATCAGTCATACTTCATTATTTTTGGCATGTAGATTATAATATTTTACAGTACTTGTCAGCTCGAAATCAATTCGTCCAATGATGCAAGCATAAACAGTTTAGAGTGGCTGTGTGTGCCTTCTTAGTAAAGCCCCATAATACAGATCCATTTCTAACCCTCATCCGAAGTCGACAAAGCTCAATTTTTAGTCCAGCACATTTGTTAACTCTTTTGTGCCTTCTTAGTAAAGCCCCATAATACAGATCCATTTTTAACCCTCGATCTGAAGTCGACAAAGCTCAATTTTTAGTCCAGCACATTTATTAACTCTTTTGGACAATGTTTTTTTATTTATAATGGCTACTTTAAATGTATGATTGATTTTTGTTGAAGTCGATAAAGCTCAATTTTTAGTCCAGCCCATTTGTTAACTCTTTTGGACAATAATTTTTTCTATAATGGCTACTTGAAATGTCTGATTGATTTTTTTTTTCCAATAATTTTTTTAAAAATGTATGATTGATTTTTTTTTCAATAATTTTATTAAAAATGTATGATTTGTTTTTTTTTTAATAATTTTATTAAATGGCTACTGTAGATGAACGATATATTTCCCTTTTTATTTTATATTTTCGGAGGTCCATTTATTTGTTTGTTTTTTTAAATTTCCCTCTTATTTAATAGTTACGCTAAATGAAAGATATATATTTTTTAAATTATCATTTTTTTGGATATGTTTTTTTTTTTTTCAATTTTAATGCTTTGGTATTTGATCAGTACCAATTCAATCACTCTAATCTCAATAAATTATCAGGGATAGCTTGATAACTTTGGTATTTGATCAATATCAATTCAATCACTTTAATTTCAATAAATTATCAAATTGTATTTTATTTTACTATTTTACCAGCAATCCATGATCTAATCCATCAAATTGTATTTTATTTTACTATTTTACCAGCATAAATTCATTTTAAATACGGATCGAATCCATCAAATTGTATTTTATTTTACTTTTTTCCCAGCATAAATTCATTTTAAATACGGATCTAATCCATCAAATTGTATTTTATTTTACTATTTTACCAACATAAATCCACCATAAATACGAATTTTATTTTACTACTTTACCAGCATAAATTCATTTTAAATACGGATCTAATCCATCAAATTGTATTTTATTTTACTATTTTACCAGCATAAATCCATCGTAAATCCCTAAATCCATCATAAATACGGATTTAATGGAGAGGGATTCCATTTTTTTTAAATATATATATTTTTTACACCCTTACACATCACACTGAGCCTAACCTTACACATCACATTGTATTTTATTTTACTATTTTACCAACATAAATCATTTTACATAGGGATCTAATCCATCAAATTGTATTTTATTTGACTATTTTACCAGCATAAATCCATCATAAATACAGATTTAATCTAGAGGGATTCCAATTTTTTTCGTAAATATATATATTTTTTACACCCTTAAACATCACACTGAGCCTAACCTTACACATCACACTGAGCCTAGAGTCAGCCTTTGCCCAATGAGTCTGCTTTATTATTTCTTTATTTTAAATACAGAACTCTACTCTACTTTCAGTGTGTCTAACATAACTCTACTTTCAACATCTTGCTTCATGCAACATGCAACATACTTTGAATTTGCAAAGAAATTCATGAAACATCAAAATACATGCTAGGCCTTAATTGGATAAGAAATCTTTAACCATTTGTTAGCAAACCATTTCAACGGCGCTTCTTTTTCTTTCAACTATGTTGAATTTAGTTTTTAGTTATATTTTTAATGTTGGAGAAAATAACTATTTATTTCATGTGTAATTAGATTAGTGATTTCATGTGTTAGGGTTGTGGATTCAGGTATTGAAACAACACCATTATATTTCAAATTTAAAAATGATGGTTTGAGTCCTAGGTAGCTTAGAATCCTACTTGTTTTCAAAATAAGGATGCACTCCCATTTGATTCTCACGGATAGGTTGTAATCATGAGGCTCTCGCTCAAGAGTGGACTCTGGCCAATCAACGGCTGCTGGTTCTCAACAGGGTCACTGTGGGTCTGGTTCTCAGCAGCGTCATTCTGGGGTTGGTTCTCAGCAGGGTCATGTTGGAGATGATGTTAACCAACAACATCAAGGTTGCCATCAATTTCAATATTTTTTCGTTAAATTTGTACAACTTTTTTTACACGTGTTTTTTCTAATATACGAAATTATATATATATTGATGCAGAGGCTGAAAATGTTCGAGCCAGTGGTCAAAAAAGACGCAGGGCAGCGCGCTACATTGAAGAAGAAGGTTGTCAACCCAGCACAACTTATCCGGCTGAGATTACTGATATACCATGGGAAACGAACATGGAGGAATGCACCTTAAAAAGGTGTGAAAGCCTTCATGCAAAATTGCAAAGAGATCTCGAGGCTTTGCCTCTACCTGCTGAGAGTAGACAAAGCCTCGAAATAGTTACACATTCATTGAGTGAAATGGTAAAAGTGTACAAAAATTTGGGGCCAACGACTGATTCATTTGTAGAAGTGATGAGAAAGAGAAAAGAAACAGTGATAGGTCCCGATAAATGGCAGGACATAAAACGGAGAGTAAAAAGAGATGATGCTAAGTCAATGTTGAATTATAAGGAAGGGCCAAAAAGAAAAAAGTTGAAGGTGCAGTATTTCAAGCACCCAGACAAAGAAAAATATTTGTATGATCAACATCTTGCGGCCTTTGGAAGGCTTCCATGGAACGATGAGGTTCCTCTTTATTTTGCACAAATGTTTTATGCAGAATTTTTTTTGGGTATGAAACCCGACTACAATGACCTTCCTTCAGAATTTTTTGGCCCGGGGAGAGGTCAATTATATCAACGTAAGGGCGATAAGTGAGATGTGGAGTTGCCTCGCCCTGAGCTGCCATTGGTGAGTCGACCGTCTCGAGTCGAAACCCTGCGATCAGATATGGATGCGACTTCTCAAATAAGTCGTGAAGCAAGAGATGTTATGATCGAAAATGTTCATAGCGGATTGAGTGGAGTCGATATTGGCTTAAATCGACAAAGAGCACGTGAAAATGCACATGCCAATTTTGTTTATCATACAGATGAGGAGATTTACAACATGAATGTTGAAGATCTCCGAACATATGCAATAAATTGTCGCAATGGTCTGCAAGACCTAATTTTTCGTGAGGAAGAGGGCACTGGAACGGTATGTGTTAGTGACCTTAGGGTTTGAAAATATATTTACATATACATGTGTACAATTTGTAATAAATACATGTGTATGTACACATGTATACATTTATTTGTATGTGTACATTAATCTAACAAAAATGTATGATTATATGTTAAAACACCATTTGCAGTTCTCAGGCATGATGCGTGATTAAAATGTTAATATTACGTTCGGGACCTCTGGCTCAAACGATGCAGATGGGTCTGACCATCATGATATGTTGGCACATGTATGTTAGTGTTTTTTAAGTGACTCTAAAATAAATAATTGTTGCCACACATGTACATGTATGTATATATATAATTCGATAAAATGTTTTAACAGGTACCAATTCCGTCTGATGTTTTTGGGATGGCGGTACCTTCTTCTTCCTTAGGAGATATACCTTCTACTTCATTGGGAGATGTACAAGTATGGACAATTTTTCACAAGTTCAAAATTTATGTTACCTCAAAAGTTCCATTAAAAATTGAGATATATAGAGAGATCTATATTTTGAGTTATTTAAAATTTTTTGAATTTAGGTTCGTATAGAAGATTTTTTTAATCCGAGGACTTTAGCGACGGAGATAGGAACATCCATAGCATTTGAAGAAGTTGTCTTTAGTTTTTTTTTTTAATATTATTGTTCAAATAAGTTTATATATGTACACGTGCATTTTCATTTGAAAGTTTTTAATTTATATAAATTATTTATGTATATATATATATTTATATTTAACTGTACATGTATATTGTACAGGTTACCACTGGAGATGTTTCTATGGCAGATCCCGTTCATCAAATGGAGAGGCAACCTTACGAGGTATTGCGTGATTTTTTTGTTATATTTTGTTTTTTACATGAAGTTCTAGATATATATATATTCTCATTCATTTTTAAAACTTCAAATTTTAATGTTCAAGTACATGTGCATTGTGTATGTAGGTTTCCTATTTACAGGATAGGGCGCTACCCGAGACCCAGAGGCTAGATCCTCCATTTGATGGACAAGATTTACAGTAGATTTGATTTGATTTCAAAATTTAGATGGTTTTAAAATTTTTTAAACTTGATACAGTTTGATACTCGAGTGAGATTTACAATTTTTGGACATATTTTATTACAATAAGTTTTTTGGACATATTTTTTGACATATGTTAAATGTTTTTGTTGGATATTTGAATTATAATTGGCATGGCATGTGATATTTAATGTTAAATGTTTTTGTTATATAGTTGAATTATAATTGGCATGGCATCTGAAGTTTTTAAAACTACATGAATGATAGAATGTGAACCTACATTTGCACATGTGGTAAATTTAAATGTTACTTGTAACAAGACAATCCCCATTGATTTCATTACAATATATGTTGATTTCTGATTTGATATAATTGCATGTATGATGGTACATTACTTGTAAAGTCATTGGATTAATAGTGTTCATTGATTTCAGTGTAAGCGCAAAAAATTATTGACAATGTAGAACAATTTTTGTGTTATAATAATTAAACCTAATAATATTGGAGAGCAAGAGAGACTGAGGTATGGTGTTTACTACAAGAGTTCGAGCTAAATATTTAAATGGTTTACCTATGTGTTGATTTTTGATTTGATATAATTGCATGTATGATGGTACATTACTTGTAAAGTCATTAGATTAACAGTGTTCATTGATTTTAGTGTAAGCGCAAAAAATTATTGATAATGTAGAACGATTTTTGTGTTATAATAATTAAACCTAATTACTCGAGTGAGATTTACAATTTTTGGACATATTTTATTACAATAAGTTTTTTGGACATATACGTTAAATGTTTTTGTTGGATAGTTGAATTATAATTGGCATGGCATGTGATATTTAATGTTAAATGTTTTTGTTAGATTGTTGAATTATAACTGGCATGGCATCTGAAGTTTTTAAAACTACATGAATGATAGAATGTGAACCTACATTTGCACATGTGGTAAATTGAAATGTTACTTGTAACAAGACAATCCCCATTGATTTCATTACAGTATATGTTGATTTCTGATTTGATATAATTGCATGTATGATGGTACATTACTTTTAAAGTCATTAGATTAATAGTGTTCATTGATTTCAATGTAAGCGCAAAAAATTATTGACAATGTAGAATGATTTTTGTGTTATAATAATTAAACCTAATAATATTGGAGAGCAAGAGAGACTTGAGGTATGGTGTTTACTACAAGAGTTCAAGCTAAATATTTAAATGGTTTACCTATGTGTTGATTTCTGATTTGATATAATTGCATGTATGATGGTACATTACTTGTAAAGTCATTGGATTAATAGTGTTCATTGATTTCAGTGTAAGCGCAAAAATTATTGACAATGTAGAACGATTTTTGTGTTATAATAATTAAACCTAATAATATTGGAGAGAAAGAGAGACTTGAGGTATGGTGTTTACTACAAGAGTTCGAGCTAAATATTTAAATGGTTTATGATTTATGATTTATACTTTCTTTTTAATATAATCGATACGGAAAGATGACAAAACTAATAAGGGTGACAATAAGAATATAAGTTCAGAAAATAGTTTATGATTGATCACAAGAATTAAGAGAATGTCTCGGTCCATCATTGGTATGGCTTGTGCTGCAACCATGAAGTCTTGTCCCAACACCATAGAATGATCATCCATGTCAATGACTCTTAAGTCTATCTTTCCAAAGAGATGAAATTTCCTTTCGACTTAGGAAGCTATGGGTAGCTCCCGTGTATATCAAAGTAGAGAACTTTTTCCCATGTACGGTTGTAGACACGAATCTCAAGTCCAAGGAACTTTCATCATCATTCCTTCTCCTTGTCTTGCGCCTTACTTCTGCAATCTTCTTCAACATTTCCTCTTCCAATATGTCTTTCGAACTATCCCTTGGCTTAACAGTCCTTTTCACATATCTCTTCTCATGAAGCTACATAGAACAATCCGATCTTGGGTCTGCTTGAATTGGATCAAGCTCTTTCCTTTTCGAATTCTGTCTAATTGCTCCAATGTCTTGACTTTAGCCTGCAACGTGGTGCTTCTTTCCTTCAAGTGAGCCCTTTCCATAAAGAGTTCTTGAAGTCTTTGTTCACCTTGTCGTCTCTCCATGTCAAGCTTTTCAATTTCAGCAGTTTGTCCAGATAGTCCATCCTTGGAATTTCTTGGGTGAAAAACCAAGTAGGTTGAACCAACTTTGGTCTAGTGCATTGGAATTCATTAAAGAATTGGTCATTGGTGCTGCTTCAAGCTAGGAGTGAGCATCGTCACCAACCTACATTGAATATTTTACACTCCCTAGGGTGAATGATACTTTAAATTGATTGACAGTCTAAGACTTTCTAATTTTTTCGAATGCCAAATGATCTTACAAAGTTAGTATTTATAATATTTAGTAGGTCATTCGGTGACAACTTTTACCGGAAACTTGAATCAACTTTGGCATGTGATATTTAATTTGTTGAATGTTTTTGTTGGATAGTTGAATTATAATTGGCATGACATGTGAAGATTTTAAAACTCGAGTTTTGGATGGTTTGAATCTACATTTTGCATGTGATATTTAATGAACTTTAAATATTTTAATGTTGCACAATATATAATCAAAAGGGTTTTAAAACTTAAAGTTTTGGATGGTTTCAATCTACAACTTAAAGTTTTGGATGGTTTCAACCTACATTTGCACATATGGTAAATTGAAATTATGTTACTTGTAACAAGACAATCCCCATTGATTTCATTGTATATGTTGATTTCTAATTTGATATAATTGCATGTATGATGGTACATTACTTGTAAAGACATTAGATTAATAGTGTTCATTGATTTTAGTGTAGGCGCAAAAAATTATTAACAATGTAGAACGATTTTTGTGTTATAATAATTAAACCTAATAATATTGGAGAGCAAGAGAGATAAGGTATGGTGTTTACTACAAGAGTTCGAGCAGGTCATTTGGTGACAACTTTTACTGGAAACTTGAAACAAAGAGAATCTATCTTTGGCTAGGACATCATGTAAGATGCCTGACATAAACAGTAAAATTGTACTTGAAAGCTGAGATTCGGGCAAGTGGGGAAAACCACTTATTATCTCGTCCCTTGGAGGCTAGGCCATATGGGGACCGAATCTGACCTTACAAAATAAAGTGAAATAATTTGTACCATATGGTCGAATAACATATACAAGAACAATTAATATACAAGAACAATTAATTTATCCAATATTGGATATATATATATCCAATACAATATTATAACATTTTTAATCAATGCACATGTATAGAAAAACTACTTTCAGTTGATACTAGAGCACGTTCTTGTACCCAAACAATTTGTAACATGTGGAAACCACAAATAACATAAGCAGCTCAATTTTTAGTTGAGTACTGGAAGTTCTAAAACATATTTAATCCAAAGATAATAAATTGTTCGACACTTCACTCAAAAAAATTCTAATGGAATTCCATCCTCAATAATCCGTTCATGATCGGATTTTGACATTTTCCATTTCTTAATTTTTTATTTTTTCTTTGATTGAACTTCTATCAACTTTATGTGTGCTGCACACACCAAGTGACTATATTGACAACTTATGGAATCAGGTTCATAGTCTTCGAAGTAAACAAAGTCTCCACTTTGACGAGTTTGTTTGAAAAAATAACCTTTCAGTATAATAGACCCTTTGTCATACCGAAATCCGTGATCATTATAGTCTTGTAATAATTTCATTTTTTGTTCAGTGCAACGCATCAAATAATACTTCACATTTTCATCGTTGTCAATAGGTGCAATTACAGCAAAAACATCTCCTGCACAAAAAAATAAATTTAACATTTAATTATGCATATTTAAATTTATTTGTAGATCTTTAAATCATTAAAAAGTAATTCAAATGTTACCTTCTCTAACAAGATCAGAAACTCGATCACCATCGGATGATATTGTAGTTTCATCTGATTCCATTTCTTCAAACATTGCAACAGACATTTTTCCCTTTGTATTTAGCTCTGTATGTTTCCAATCGTTCACATACATTTTGTTTTCACAGACGCCATTGGATTTTGTGTTGTCTATGAAAACATCACAAAAACAAGAATATTTTCTTTTATCCAATGCAAACACATTTGTGGACAACTTTGTTTGAATTGAATGCAATTTTCGAGTCCCTTTTATTGTTTCAACGTCATTTCCAATTGATCTATTTATGTCTCCGATTCCAATATGCCAGAAAAACCTTTATATGGAAAATTAGAAAAAGAATTTGTAAATATGATATCAAAATACAATTAAAATTAATCATTGCATGATAAATGTACAATGTTTAAAATTAGATTTCCAATATAAATTAAATTGAATGTACCTTCGCACTTCTCTTGATGGGTTAATCTCATGGCTTAGAGCATTTTTGCACCATTGAACAACTTCTTCAGCGTTCACAAGTCGGCGTGAAAAGTGGTTCATTTGATATCTTCGAAGTACTCGTTTTATGCATGCTCCTGCACCGTCATGTTCTCCTTTTCCATGGCCAGTCTCAAAGAAATTCCAACAATGTTTAATGCAGGTTTTCTTATGAAGACAACACAACCAAAAAAATGATCGTGCAGATTTGAATTGACCTACATATCCATCTGACCATATCCAATGTTCATTGAATGTTATCCCACGATTTTTCAATGAATCATAAATTCTTCCAAAACAATGTTGTACAAAAAATGTATCATGTGTACGATCGTCACTGATATAAAAGTGATATTCTTTAATGATATGTCGATTTTCACTCGTGCTTTCTATATGATCGACATTTTGTTCAACATGTCTATATAGAATATGGACGAGCATGGAGACTTGGTCAGAGTGATAGTATTCACTCTGAATTTCTTTTTGTGGAACAAATGTGTAGTTTTCTGCAAAATCAATCACCGACAAAATGGTTCCTGGTGGAAAAACTTCACGAGATTTTTTGAATTGCAAGTCTTGCCATCGAGCTCTATGGGAATGCATGGTGTATTTGTAAATTTCTGCTTCAAACTTTCTCAAAAAGTCTATTAGAAAAATTTCGTCTTCTCGTAATTCGATTCTTTTAACACTATCCGCACCTTGAATCGATGTACTGGTATATTCATATCTCTTCCATTTCACTTTCATGTTGGACAATGATTGATCATTTATATCAATACGATATTTGTTTTGAAATTTAGTCAAATTTCCACAATCATTGCATTTTTTACCACCAACACATTTATTTTTGTAAAATAGTTCGTCGCTTTCTCTTTCACATAGAATTTGAGATATGAATTCACGGATAGTGGAAGGAGGAGGTGAATCCTTCCATAATGTTCTACCGAAATCAAGGAATGTGTCATAATATAACTCAAATTCCACATGATAACGGCAACAACAAGTGTCGCGTACGATGATAGGTTTTACATACCATGGTTTTTGTTGAACAAAAGCACTGAGTGAAACTTGAATTTGACGATTCTCTTCTTTTAACTTGTTGAATAACTCTATTTGAGTGGTTTCCAAGAGATGTTTTTCATGTTCTTCGTATTGATTTCGTGCTATTCTTCTTCGCATCACATGTCTTGCAGTGGGTGAAACACGCGAATTGTTCTTCCAATATTCATATAATATTTTTTTAACATCTTCTCCAAGTCTATCTTTGTATGGTTGCCTACAAATAGCTCTCCAACAAGCGAGTTCATCATTTACATCTATTTGCAGTCGAAATTTTCGATGTTTGTGCAGAGTTTTTCGCGAGGTTCCCAATGCTCGTGCCATAGATGTTAGATTCAAAGGATTCTCTTGAGTACTTGGTGAAACCATTGCCATTTGTATTCCTCTACGTATATTTGAAACATCTTTATCTCTAGATCTCTTAATTGACTCTATAGCACTACTCATATTTTTTATCACCTCTTCTTTCATTTTTTTATCTTTGGTTGATTTTCAAATACCCAATAGTGTCGTCGCTTCTTTTAATTTCCTTGATGATAGGAGACCTTTCAACATTTGAGCTTGAGCTGTCACTTGCTCATTTTTGAAAAACATTTCAAAAATTTTATCGACACAATATCGTATAACATGGTCAAGTTTTTTTATCTCCATATGTGTGAGTGTCGACATTTTCTAACATCTCATTATTGATAGTGATTTCATCTGTACATATTCGAAAAAATAGTACATATTCAATAAATAACTAAATTAATAAATATGTCAATAAATATTAGGAAAATTTTAAATATATCAATAGATCATAATATTTACATTTACATACCCGATTCAATTTTTGCTTGAGGTTTATTTTCTTCTTCAATATTTTGAGGAGTATCTCTGTCTGTTTACATTAAACAAAATATTTTTCAAACTAGTTCATCAAATAAAAATTAAGCTTCACATTTTACATTGGGAAAACTTTAAAAATATATCAATAGATGATAATATTTACATTTACATACCTGCTTCAATTTCTTCTTGAGGTTGATTTTCTTCTTCAATATTTTGAGGAATATCTCTGTCTGTTTACATCAAACAAAATATTTTTCAAACTAGTTCATCAAATAAAAATTAAGCTTCACATTTTACGTTAGGAAAATTTTAAATATATATCAATAGATCATGTAATATTTACATTTACATACCTACTTCAATTTCTGCTTGAGGTTGATTTTCCTCTTCAATATTTGAGAGAGCTTCTAACTTTCTTTTGCGATATTGTCTCGTCTCTTCTCTACGTTCCTCAGGCTTTCTTTTTCGATCATATTTTCTCACACAAGTTCTTCGATTTCCCATGATAATAGGGTGTGAGGTTCAAAAAATTTCCTTCAAAAAATTAGACAATAACTCAATTACAAACAATATCACAAAAGATTTAATTTAAAAAAATCTTTTCTAAAAAATACGTAATCCAATCCAAAACACGTACTTCAACACAAAACACGTACATACCTCTAAGAAAAATCACACCGCCTCCAAGAAATGTCTTCCAAAAAAATTCTTTAAATCCAAAATTTGAAGAAAAGTTTTTGAACAAAGAAGCTCAAAAGATTTATTTCAACACAAAACATGTACATACCTCCAAGAAAAATCATGCCGCCTCCAAAAAATGTCTTCCAAAAAAGTTCTTTAAACCCAAACTTTGAACCTCCAAGAAAAATCACGCCGCTTCCAAAAAATGTCTTCCAAAAAAGTTCTTTAAACCCAAACTTTGAAGAAAAGTTTTTGAATTCAAACCAAGTTGTAAAATGAAATGAAGTGCGAAATGTGCGAAAATTGTGAATCATTTCGAGGCAATTTATATTGACGCAAAATATGTGTTTTGTAGGGGGCTCCACAAAAGTTTCCGGCCGACGGAGAATTACACAATAGTTCGGCCGAACTTTTGATAATAAGTTTGGCCGAACTATTAAGACGTCAGTTTTAACGACTCGTAAGCGGAAAACATAGTTCGGCCGAACTTTCACTAATAGTTCGACCGAACTAACGCCTCACCAATTACGCAAAACCAGGCTCTGAAAACGGTTCTGCAACTTTGGACTGATTAAACTCCATAAAAGGTTGTTAATTAACTGTCGGAACCAAGACTCTGTCGAGATTGTTGTAACACATTTTGTTTTTTCAAAAACACAAATTTTCAATGAATACAGCATTGCGACATAACATGACTTCTTGTGAATTCTTTGATTGTTAAGAAACACACACTCAATGAAACGCTAAGTTGACATATCAAATCTGCATAAAAAAATTTCAAAAAATAAGTAATAGAAAGCTAACAAAATTTCTCACAGCTTTTATTTTTATCGCAAAATGAAATTCTACACAGAAAAATTGTTATAGTTTGCAGAAAGTTGAAGAACCGAAAAAAATGAAAAAAATTTCTCAAAAAAGGGCAAAAAGTGTAACCCAGCTTCACATTTTCACCCGAGAGTAGAAAATACTAAGTGTGATTCATTATCAAGAAAAGAAGTTGTTAAATATATGCATGTGATATTAAGTGGGAAATATTATGATGCTTTCAATATGGGTGTTCATAAAAGATGAGTTTTCTTTGTGGTAGTCTAAAAAAGTAACAAAATGGCCCAGAATCCCGTAGAGATTTTGAAAAAATCCGGCAAAGATTAACACTGCAACTACCTCATTCTTTGAATTTTACTGAACCGGATTCCGGCAAAAACCTGCCCTCCAGGCTATTCTGTTGTCTGGGCAGACAACTCCGTTTTCTTTTCATCCCAAGGAGAAATTTCTCAACATAAATGTTGAATAATTTAGAATCAACCAAATCTTAATGATACAATTAATCTAATTAATCTGAAAATCATTTATCTATAAAATATAAAAATACATAAAGTTAAATTTTAAAAATATTAATTTTTAATAATTTTTTAATTAAAATAAATTATAATCATATATATATTTATATTTATATATAACCACTCCCTCTTTTCAAAATGCCAAAGCTATCATGTTCCCCGCTGGAGAGCCGATACCGACCATTGCAGGAGCCTACCCGCTCCTTTCTCCTATGCGTTAGGCATACATTAGGTCAGAGGAAAGAGAGCAAATATTGTAAAATGATGCATAAGGGATTGATTTTTTTAGTTTTTATTTTTAAGTTAGAGATAGATAAATTAAAATATTTTTCCATATATATAAATTATTTTTTTTATTTTTTTTAAATAAATAATAATTATATATATATATATATATATATAAAATGAAATACTCTTTTTTAGCAAAAGGTCATGGCCACCAAGTTCTTAGCTAAAGAACCTATGCCTTTCATTTCAACATTGCATTGGTTTATAACATCAAACAGATAACTAATACATTTCTTCCTATCAACTGATCATATAATATTATGAAAAAAAAAAAAAAAAAATTCTCTAAACTATTCAAAATAAAAATACTTAGCTTTATAAAAATGATATTGGAATACTTTACAAAGATAGCTAAAAGGAAAATCAAAAAATGTGATATAAGATATTTTGATAGCTTATTCAATAATATAAGCATGCTTTTTTATATTTTAGTTAAAAATAATAAGAAATTGCGATAGATATAAATGTAGAACTCAACAAACAATGAAAATACTAAAAATTAATAAGCTCCATATTTTAATTTAAAATATAATATAATAACAACAACAAACAAACATCTAAATTATATATATATATATATATATATATATATATATATATATATATATATATATATATAATTATTTTAAATAATAATAAAAATTTAAAATATAATATTATAAATAATAATAATGAAATATTATTTTCGGTCATTCCTACATTGCACTAGCATAACATCATTTATAACATCAAACATATAACCTATACATTTCTTCCTATCATATTATGAATTTTTTTTTATCTTTTCTATAACCTAATCAAAATAAAAAAAAATACTTAGCTTTATAGAGATGATATTGGAGTACTTTACAAGAATAGATGAAAGGGAGATGATACAAGCGATGTGACACATGTTATTCGAATAGATTATTCAATGATATAAACATGTTTATTGTGCAATTTAATGATGTTTTTTAATGTAAAGCTCAACAAACAACAAAAAAATAATAAAAATTAACAAGCTCCATTTCTTTAATTTAAAATATAAAATAATAACAATAACAAACAAACATTATGAATTATTTAATTTTAGAAATTTATTTATTTTATAATAAATTATAATAAATATACAATCCATCACAAACATTTTACTAATAACATTAAATCACATAAAAATAAAAATAAACCTTCTTCAATATGTCACTATCACCCCCTAAAAGATGGCAAAGCTTATTTCTCAGTCCATCCGCCCATTAATGCGCCGAGGGATGAAATCTCCACCGTCAGATTAAAGCAGTGCATCATCCTACGGTGGCGATTTCATCCCTCGGCGCATTAATGGGCGGATGGACTGATAAATAAGCTTTGCCCTAAAAGATAGATAATGTTAATGTCGATGGTGCTAAGTGGAAAGCCATGCTTCTTGAACGTCACGTCTTTCGAGAATGACAATCATCATCATTTATACTTGACCGCTGACGAACCAGATCAAATTCGATTAGAGCGAATTTGAACTCACCATTCAACTTGGTATTTTTTATTTATTAATTTATTATTTATTTAAAATACGGATTATAAAAAGTCTTAGATATAATTTTAATTTTTTTTAATCAATATAATATATACAATTTTTTAATATATCCTAGTAAAAATATATTAAATTATAATATTTTGTAAAAATAAATTAGTTTTTTATTTTAAATAATATATACTAACTAATATTAAAATTAATTTTGTATTTATTTATTTATTAAATTTTTCTTTAATAAATAATATTTGGAATTAGAATATATTGTGTAACTAATATACTACAATTAAAGATTTAGGTGATTTAATAAAGATATTTATTAGCATATTTTTCTTTAATAAAAAAATATTTTGAATTAGAATATATTGTGTAACTAACACACTACAATTAAAGATTTGGATGCTTTAATAAGGATTCCAATTAAGATAGGTGGCACTAGCACTTTTAACCATTATTCTTAAATATTTTAACTACTTTATGATAGATTAAGAGAATTAAAAGGCATCGAATAGATTTTGGTCTAACATGGAATAGATTTTGATTTATTTATAAATTTATAGTTTATGATTTTTAATCTTTTTCATTAAAATTAAGAAAATTAAAAGATATGGAATAGATTTTGGTTTAACATAGAATAGATTTTGATTTATTTATAAATTTATAGTTCATGATCTTTAATTTTTTCATTAAAACCATGCATTTGACTATTATCTCAAGATATTTTAATCCTTACATTACTATAAAATCCTTTCCTATTTTAAATTTTAAATTAATATATAATTTTAATGTTTTAAAATATAAAATTAATTTAAATAAATAAAAATTATAATTAAAATAAAAAACTTCATTTAATAATAACTTTATTTTCTTCATTTTTATAAAATATATAACTAATTCAATATAAATAAATAACATCCATATATGGAAATTTAGTTATAATGATTTTATAATTCATTTTTTAATCCCTTTTAAACTACCATATTAATAACTATTTCATGAAATAAACTTCAATATCAACAAAAATATAAATTCTTTGTGATGTATTCCAAAACAATGCCAAGGACATCTACAAGACTAGTATCTTTAGTTTAAATCTTATTCCAACTTACCTATGGTTTAAGATGACTAGGGCCTTAATCTAAGAGTTGAGTAGCCTTGATTTAGAAGAATCTAAAACTTCAAAATCCTTTGGAGATAGGTTGACACCAACCTTTAGCATGGCTAGATTTGGCCCACAAAATTTCAAAGTTGTGTTTTTTTAGCCACAAAATCTCTTAATAAAACACTGCTCTATTTACTCTAAACTTTATAGCTAAAAAATATTATAAATTTTACTAACATATTTATTAGTATTATTTATTATTAAATTTTTATCTTTTAAAATGATAATATTTATATGGTTAATTGATGTTAAAGTTTATTTTATGAGATAATTATCAAATAAAATGATTTAAAATGGATACAAAATTAAATTATAAAGATATTATAACAAATTTTCAAAATATATAAGGATGTTATTTATTTATATTAAATTAATTATATATTTTATAATTATCTATTTATGTGGTTTATGGGGTATATGATTAAGTGCTTTGTTAAAATATTCTTAGGTGTAAAGTCAAGGGTTCAATTTCTGGTTTAACTATAATCCTCTTAAACTTGTAAATAAAAAATAATTAAAATTACACATCCAGGTCATTAAAGCCAGGATGTACTTAACATTGTTTTGGAAAACATCTTAAAAAAAACTAGGCTTGGAAGTTCAATTCCTGGTTTACATATAGTCTTGCTAAACTTACAACAACAACAAAAAAAAATAAAAAATTATACATGCAGACCAGACCATTAAAGCCTAGATGTACTTAACATTGTTTTGAAAACATCTTTAAAGAGAACTCGAACTGAAAGTTCAATTCCTGGTTTCCTGGATGTACTTAACATTGTTTTGGAAAACATCTTTAAAGAGAACTCGGCCTAAAATTTCAATTTCTGGTTTAGATATAGTCCTGCTAAGCTTATACAAAAAATAATTAAAATTACACATTCAGGCCATTAAAGCCTTTGGAAAACATCTTTAAAGAGAACTTGGCCTGAAGTTCTCTAAGAGAGTATGTTTTGAGAAAGTTTTTAAACGAAGAATCGGCCAGTAAGAAGCCATGAGAGAGTGATTTTAGGAAAATATTGAACAGAGAGGCCTATCAGACGAACTGAAAAAACATATTTAAACGAAGAATCGGCCAGCAAGAAGCCATGAGAGAGTGATTTTAGGAAAAGATTGAATAGAGAGGCCTATCAGACGAACTGAAAAAACATCTTTAAACGAAGAATCAACCAGCAAGAAGCCATGAGAGAGTGATTTTAGGAAAATATTGAACAGGGATGCCTATCATACGAACTGAAAAAACAGGAATATGGGACCACAAATTAACGACACAACATATACGATAGAGGAGATTTATTTGCGGGCATAAAAACTACCCAAAATAGAAGAGCAACGAACCAAAATAGAAGAGCAACGAACCAACGTTCAAGTACCGAGCTAAACGCTGGCTCGGCTCCATATTTGAGAATCAAGAGCTGATCCTAGTAAAGATCCCACTTCCAAAACCTATTTGACTGATCCCTTTAGATATATCATATCTCTGGATCAAAGATATGATATATTAAAGGTGCAGAGAACACTCTGATAGTAGCAAAAATATCTATTTATAAAGAACTCATGTTTATTGTATTTTCGTTAGAACAGGGAAGATTCCAAATGGCTCTTGCTGACTGCCACTCCTTTCAGAACCTGAAGGATGATATCTATTGTGCTGTAAATCCCATGTTTCCTTCTTTTGATCTATACAGTCCTCTATTTCTAGTTGTATATATGAATGCAGCATGGCCTTCGGGCTTTGAATATGTTATTGTTAACACCGAATCTTGTATATGGATGCACAAGATGTTTATGCAGTATCTAATTTATATATAGAAAGTCTGGTTCGACACTAATGCAAAGTGATCTGTACGTAATAGAACACTAATTTTTGCTTCTATTATGACAGACTGTGTGTAACCTGAGGTTTTCCCTATATCTTGGCTTGGGCGCATAATATAATAGACCTTTCAGCAATCTATACATGGCATCATACAATGAAGGGAGATTGCGTGCCACAAAGCCAGGGAAGGGAAGGTGCACAGTTTTGGTCACTGGGTATCAACAAGCAAAAACCCGTTGAGTGGCTCCCATGGTCACGGGAAGGGTATAATAATCTAAGGGCTTGGTCTCAGTTGAAAAAATTACAGACAGAGAAACAAAACGATAGAATGAGAAAGAAGCGAAACAGTATAATCGATGAGAACACACACACTTGATAGATTCATTAAAGTGAATTTATACAAGAAAACTGGACGATTATCCAGAAACTGAAATGGAATTAAGTGAAAACTAATTCTAAACTAATCAGCAGCGGAACTAATTCTTTAACACTCCCCCTTAATTTTGAGGGTTACATATGTTTTATTCCTAAATTTTGACATTGAAATTCAAAATTAACTTTTCCTAGCAGTTTGGTGAAAATATCCGCTAACTGCTCCTTGGAATCACAAAATTTGAGAACAATGTCACCATTCTTGACGAGTTCACGAATGAAGTGAAAACGAGTGTCGATATGTTTGCTTCTTTGATGAAACACATTGTTCTTCGACAAGGAAATAGCGGAAGTGTTGTCACAAAGGATTGAAATCGGTTCATTATCTGTATATCCAAAGTCAGAGAGAAGTCTTTTTAGCCACACTGCTTGACATGATGCTGAATTTGCTGCAACATACTCGGCCTCTGTTGAAGATAGTGCAACTATGGGTTGCTTTTTGGATGACCACGAGATCAAATTTCTGCCAAATAGAAAAGCATAGCCAGAAGTGCTTTTCCGATCATCAATACAACCTGCATAATCACTATCTGTATAACCAACAAGCTTACTGTCTGCAGAGGCTGCATACGATAAACCATAATTAGATGTACCTGCAATGTATCTTAACACCCTTTTTCCAGCTTTCCAATGACAGTCTTTAGGAGATTCCATAAACCTGGAGATATAACTAGCTGCAAATGCTATATCAGGCTTAGTAGCAGTAAGATACATAATACTACCAGCAAGTTGCTTATACAAAGTCGCATTAACAATAGTACCCACATCATCTTTACTCAACTTTGTACCAACTTCGATAGGAGTATCAACCGGTTTACACCTGTCCATCTTAAACTTTTTCAAAATGTCAGTAGCATACTTTTGTTGACTCATAAACATACCATCCTGTGTTTGTTTCACTTCGATACCTAAGAAGTATCTCATTAATCCAAGATCTGTCATTTCAAATTCATTTTTCATTGCAGATTTAAATTCATCTAACTGCATGTTACCTGTATAGATTATGTCATCAACATAAAGACACAGTATCAAAATATTACCTTGATGATCATTCTTGATATACAAAGTGGGCTCGTGGTCACTCCTTCTGAAACCATTATTCAACAAGTAATGGTCTATTCGGCTGTACCAAGCTCTTGGAGCTTGCTTCAAGCCATACAACGCTTTCTTCAACCTGTACACTTTATGTTCGTGATTTTTTATTTCAAAACCAGGTGGTTGTTCAATATACACTTCTTCATTCAAGACACCATTAAAAAAAGCAGACTTTACGTCCATTTGGTAAATAGGCCACTTGTTTTGTGCTTCAATAGCTAATACAAATCGAACTGTATCAATTCTTGCTATAGGTGCAAATGTTTCACCATAATCTATGCCAGGTTGCTGGGAAAAACCTTTGGCAACTAATCGTGCTTTGTGCTTATCAACTTCACCTCTCTCACTTAACTTTGTTTTAAAAACCCATTTGACACCTATTGAGTTTTTATCATGAGGTAGATCAACCAAATCCCAAGTTTGATTTCTTTCAATAGCATCGATTTCATTATTCATAGCATCTACCCATACTTTGTCCTTTATAGCCTCTTCAAAACAAGTAGGTTGGAATGAAAGAAATGCAAAATTTACAATATCATCAACATCATCTTGTGCATAAATATCACTTAAGTTTCTCATCTTAGGATTATTAGAATCAGACTCAAAAGATGATGAACTGCTACTGCTGGATGAACTACTACTGGTTTTGTCTTGAACCTGTAATCTTGGAGTGCTTGTTGCAGGTGTCTGAAGTTCATCTAACAGAATAAAAGGATTAGGACAAGTATTGTTCTCCATTTCATTCCAAGATTTATCTTCCAGAAATTTCACATCTCGACTTACGACAAATTTCTTAGTTATAGGATTAAACAATCTATCTGCCTTAGATTGATCACTATATCCTATAAAAATATACTTTTCGCTCCTATCATCAAGCTTTTTTCTCAATTTTTCTAGAACATGAGCGAAATCAATACAACCAAATACGCGAAAGTGTGAAACTGTTACCTTTTGTCCACTCCATGCTTCTTCAGGTACAAAATTTTGAACACTGGAAGTTGGCGATCTATTCAAAATATATACCGAACATGCAACTACTTCAGCCCATAGATCTTTAGACAAATTTCGTGTTTTAAGCAAACTTCGAGCCATATTCATAATTGTTTGATTCTTTCTTTCTGCGACTCTGTTATGTTGTGGAGTATAGCTGGTTGTCGTTTGTTTTTTAATACCATGTTGTTTGCAAAAATCAATGAATTCGTTAGATTCATACTCACCTCCTTTATCAGACCTCAGAACTTTAATAAACTTGCCACTTTGTTTTTCAGCCTCGGCCTTGAACTCTTTAAACTTCAAAAATGTTTTTGATTTATATTTGATGAAATACACCCAAATTTTCCTGCTAAAATCGTCAATGAAAGTAAGAAAATAGAGACTGCCAGCAACTGATTTTTCTTGCATTGGACCACATAAATCTGTATGCACTAACTCTAGTTGTTCTTTGGCTCTATTAGAGGCTGAAGCAAAACTATCTTGTTTATGTTTACCCATAATACAACTTGTACATGAAGAGATATGATCAGACAAAGAAGGCAACCCTTTCACCATAGACTGACTTTGCAACAAACTCATACTTTTGATAGGTAAATAACCATATCGCAAATGCCACAAATCAGAGTTAGTTGGCGTTGAAACATTATGTGCATACAACTTCTCACTTTTTAACTGTAATTGATACAACCTGTTCTTTGTCATTGGAATCTTTGCAACAAGAGACTTATGTTTATCAACAATCGTGCAAGTAGTGTTGTTGAAGCTAACATCATAACCATGTGCATCTAACTGACCAACACTCAACAAATTATGCTTGAAATTGGGTACATAATAAACATCATAGATATTGTTCAAAACATTTTGTTTGGTTAAGACAGGTACAACACCTTTTCCTGAAGCTTTAACCTGACGATCATCACCCAAACTAATAGATGAACTAAAAGATGTATCAAGATGTGAAAACAAATCACTATGACCAGTCATATGATTACTACATCCACTGTCAACTAACCAAACATCTTTATTAGGTACTTGCACAGTTACTTGGCATGCCAAAAATAAAGCATCTGATGTTTCACATTCAGTGTTTGTGACATTGGATTTGTTTTTATTCAGAACATACTGTAGTTTTCGACATTCAGACTTATAATGGCCATATTTTTTGCAGTAGTGACACTGAATTTTAGATTTATCTATCCACCTACGACCATGATCATTCTGAGACTGCTCTGAATGTTTTTTAGTTACCTGTGATCTATCATCAGAGTGAGACTGTCCTCTACCTTTACTTTTCTTGCCACGAAAACTTCTGCCTCTACCTCTATCCATAGACGCTTTAGATTTAAAAGCATGTTCTAAATCACTGACATCTAAATTAATTCTTGCTTCATGTGCCAACAAAGAACTAGTTAATTCTTCCACAGATAATTTTGTCAATTCTCTCGATTCAAAAACAGTAACGATCATATCAAATTTTTTTGGCAAACATCTAAGAACTTTTTCAACAATCCTTTGGTCATCAAGTTCTTCACCATTCATTCGAAGCTGATTAACAACACCCATAACTTTAGTCATAAAATGATCAATGGTTTCTGAGTCAGTCATTTTAAGCGTTTCAAATTGGGTTTTGAGAGTCTGTAATCTAACCATTTTTACTTTATCATTTCCTTGATAAGCAGCGTTAAGTATATCCCAAATTGATTTAGTAGATTTAGCAGCAGTGATTTTAGGAAAAATAGAGTCATCTAATGAATTTAAAATGCACGACTTTGCTCAACCTTCTTTCTGTTTAATTTCATCAAATTGTTTTCTTTGGGCAGCAGTCATACTAGAAATTGTATTTGCGTCAGGTTCTGCGAACCCCAACTCTACTGATTCCCAACACCCTAAGCCTTGTAAACATGCTTGCATTTTAAGACTCCAAAAATCATAATTTTTTCCACTAAATAATGGTGTCGGAATGGCAAACTGACTTGTCGAAGCCATTTTTAAAAACAATCACCTTTAATAAACCAGCAGTCTTTACCCCTTTACTGGAAGCAAATAAAAAAAAACCTCAACTCAACATACTCTGGTTCTCTTATTTTAATACACAACTTTCACATCATAAAGAAACCCCGTTATTCAATTTAGTCATGAGACAATGAAAAGTCTGAAAATCTGGTTCCAATAAGAATATGAGAACAAAAAAATAGAAGTTGGAAAAACAAACTGCGTAGATTTTAAGATGAAGGGGTTCGCAATGTGAATCTGAAAATCGGGTTCACGAACAATGAGCTATTTTTTCCTTTACTGACGATTTCAGTTGCTTAGCATAACAAAATGTCACCACTGTGGTCTGCACGCTTCTCTCAAGCAACACGAAAAGGTAAAATACACCAAACAAGAACTGCAAACATAAGCAAATGCCAAACAGGAACAAACACGCTTATCTCCGGTGGCAGGCAGATTCGAACAGTGCTTCTTCTCAGCCGAACCTCCAGCAAGTTTAGCCGCTCAGTTCCTCTACAGCAAGTGCGAAACACAAACAAAAGACACTCGAGTAGCGGCTCTAATCCTCACAATCAGAACCGGCAGTGGCTTTGATACCATGACAAATTTACGGATAGAGAAACAAAACAGCAGAGTGAGAAAGAAGCGAAACAGTATAATCGATGAGAACACACACACTTGATAGATTCATTAAAGTGAATTTATACAAGAAAACTGGACGGTTATCCAGAAAATGAAATGGAACTAAGTGAAAACTAATTCTAAACTAATCAGTAGCGGAACTAATTCTTTAACATCAGTCATCCATATTAATTTGGATTCAAGCCATGATGATATATTTTGCTAAAAGGAAATTTAACCACAATATTCTAGAACAGAACGAAGGAAAAAAAGAAAAAAAAATGATGAACAAACCTTAAGTTATTCACCAACAATTGTGACTAGTTCTTTTGCCAGTATGGAGTTATCAAATATTCATATATATCTTTTACCAGTATGGAATTATCAAATATTCATATATATATGTCTATCTATATAAAAGCATGAATACCTGGATATTGCGCCCTTACAAATTGGTAAAAGAAACGAGGTTCACCATTACAAACAAAGAAGTCGGCAGCAGTTGTACAGAGCTTCACTTCCCACATACGCACAAAGTATAACCACAAACACAAATCTGCCAAAAGATGGTACAACCGGCTCGTTCATTTCTGCAAGACATTAAAATTTAATATCAATTATATTCACTGGAATTCAAATCTATAATTCAAGCTTTTCATATATATTGGACTCTTCCAGACCAATAATTAAAAATGGAAGTAAATGCATGCAAACCAAGCCCGTCAATAGAATCTAAAAAACCGCTAGGAATTCATTGAGAAAGAAATTTCGGGAATAATAATGATATTGGGTCGAGTTTATTTTACTTGCAAGTACAGAGCAACCATCGGCGAATGCAGAGCCTTGATAACTCTTGTGTATTCGCATTGCGTTTGAGTGCTATAGCGGGTCGTTCTTTTCTGCGAGACATTAAAATAATATGAATTTGCAAGAATTCAAATCTATAATTCAAGCCTCTCATATATTTGACCTTTAAAGATAGGTAAATGCATGTAAACCAAGCCAATCAATAAAATCTAAAAAAATCGAAGGAATTCATGGAGAAAGGAATTTCAACAATATTACGAGCTTTCTAATTTGTTACCTGTAAGTACAGAGATGCCATGGGCTCAAGCAGATAATCTTGGCTCTCGTGTATTCGGCGTTCGGGTTTAGTTTGAGTGCTATGCCGGTCAGGGATTTGGATTAAAAGGAGAATTCGAATGCTAGCCACGCTTCACTCACGCGCAGCTACTTTTGTTGGCACAGTACCCAATGACCTCTCCACTCCCACGGTTTACGCTAATAACTTAATGTACAAATTGCGTTACACCGTTGGATCATCATCCCACATAACGGATCCTCCGTGCTAGGCGCAGTACCTCACTTGATAATGCCAAGTGTATAGTTGTCAAAACCATAAGGCCAATTTTTCTTGCAAATGTGGTTACGAGTTTTACATGGTTTTCATCATCCATTTTTAGCTAACGGAGGAAGTCGGGACAGTTAAAATTGGTCGGAATTCGGGTCAAAAAATTTAAGAAATCTTACAATAACAGTGTTTGAATCATGATTTCGATGGTGGAAATGGATTCAACACCATCAAAAACCTCGAAAGCACTCAAAATATTAAAGTTTGATAGTTATAAAGTGGATTTACAAAAATCTTTGCCAAATTTTCTTAAAATCTTATCAAAATTTCCATAATTTTCAGGGCAAAAAAGAAATCTAGTTAGATATGCAGTATAGTTGCAACCATCGAACTACTCATTGTTTTCAAATTCCAATCTTAATTGTGTTGGCATCTTCTAAACACTCATTTTTTGTGGAATCAGAAAATTAACAAAAATTGCATTGCCATAATTTGTTTATTCTGATTCCATTTTAATATAATATATTAAATTTGTCAAACCAGGAGGTAACTCCTCAAAATCAGAATGTGTATTCGCTGAAGGATGCACATGGATTTATACATGGAGTTGAGGCTATTGGGATTCATCTCCCAATGACTCTTGGCCTTCCTTGTTTCCTAATATTAATTAATATACAATATTAAATATGCACACCCATCCATAGGATTAGGTGTCAACATTCCCCCCTTTAATCCGAAGGGATGTTGGTGAGTCCAAGCATCTATCTGAAGTTTTCAAACTTTTCTCTTCCAAGTGCTTTGGTGAAGATGTCAGTAGTTTGCTCATTTGTGGAACAATGATGTAGATGGATGGTTTTGGCCTGAACATGATGTCAAATTAGATGGTACTTTGTATTGATGTTCTTTGTTCGATCATGGAACTTTGGGTTCTTGGCCAACTTTATTGCAGAAGTGTTGTCGATCATGAGTGGAGTGGAATACATTTGTTTCATCTGCAAATCTTACAGGATCTTCCGGAGCCACACAATTTCTTTTGTTGCTTCAGCTACTGCCACATATTCTGCCTCGGTCGTGGAATCTGCTGGAACTGACTGTTTGCGTGATCTCCATGAGACAGCTCCTGATCCAAGACTCATGGTGTAACTTGTAGTAGACACCCCTGTTTCTTTGTCGCCATCAAAGTCTGAATCAGAGTATCCGGTCAAGTTGAAGTCGCCTACCTGTGTATATTTGAGTCCAAAGTCTTGAGTCCCCTTAAAGTACCTTAGCACTCTTTTTGCAGCAGACCAATGTCCTTCACAAGGTTTTTGCATGAACCTTGAGAGGATTCCAACAGCAAATGAAATGTCAGGTCTAGTGGTGGTCAGGTAGATAAGACTTCCTACAAGCTGTCTATACTTATTTGCATCCTCAAATTACTTCCCTTCAATAGATGTGAGCTTCAAGTTTTGTTCCATTGGAGTGGTTAAGGGATTACAATCATCCATGCCAAATTTGTTCAAGAGATCTCCAATGTACTTCTTTTGAGAAATAAATATGAATTTAGGATGTTGAATTACTTCAATACCCAAATAGTAATGAACATGACCCAAATCAGTCATTTCAAAACCTTTCTTCAACTCTTTCTTCATGGATGCAATATAGCTCTCATTGTTTCCTGTTATCAAAAGATCATCTGCATATACCACAAGATATACAACTGTTTTTCCAACTTTCTTAACAAACAAAGTTGCATCATCAAGATCAAAATGTTTGAAATCAAGTTTCAGAAGATGCTCGGTCAATTTCTCATACCAGGCTCGTGGTGCTTGCTTGAGGCCATACAAGGATTTTATAAGTTTGCAAACTTTGTGTTCTTGACCCTTTATCACAAATCCTTCTGGCTGGGACATATAAAATTTCTCCTTTAGATCTCCATTCAAGAAGGTTGTTTTTACATCCATCTGATGGACTTTCCATCCATTCTGAGCTGCTAAGGCAAAGAGAGTTCGGATGGTGGTCCATTTTGCTGTGGGAGAAAAAGTTTCTTCATAATCGACTCCTTCTTTTTGTGCGAAACCTTTTGCCACAAGCCTGGCCTTGTGCTTGTCAAGTGAGCCATCTGCTTTATACTTGTTCTTATAGACCCACTTACAGCCAATTGGTTTTGTTCCCAAAGGCGGATCAACCAGCTTCCAAGTGCCATTCTTTATCAAGGCATCATACTCCTTTTGCATCGCTTCTTTCCATTCATCATGAGAAGTGGCTTCTTTGAAGGAAGTTGGTTCATGATCTGTAGACAAACTCAATTCACAGTTATAAGCAATATCCATATCAACAGGGGAATCAGAATTATCTACATCACCTTCGATTTGTTGAGTGGAACTTCTTGTTCCTGTTTTTCCAACCTCATCGGGATGAACATTCTCCAATGTCTTTGTCAGCCATTTGGGAGGACCTTTTTGAGATGGCCCAGGCTGGTCATTTGACTGAGTTGGGATTGATTCAAGATTCAATCTCCCAATTCTGTCAATCACATCATCCAATGTGTCATCCGTGGTTGTTTCTTCATGTGGGGAAGATGATTCCACAGTTTGATTCAATATCGGAATCCCCCCTTCAAGATGTGGAATCACATTATCAAATTCTTGGAAAGACTTTTCATGTGTGAATCTATCCAGGCGATCAAGTTTCCGCTCAACAACCTTGTCACTCTTGGAAGATTCAAGAAATATGACATCTCTTGCTATCACAAACTTCTTATTTGCTTCATCATAGAGGCGATATCCTTTGGAGGTATTGGAGTACCCCAAGAAGATACATTTTCTGCTTCTAGCACCAAGTTTGTTCCTTTGACCCTTGGGTATCAAGGCATAACAGGTGGACCCAAAGACACTGAAATGCTTTACCGAAGGAATGTGGCCATGCCACATTTCAAAAGGAGTTTTGTTTCTAATTGAACTTGAAGGACACCTATTCTTTATGTAAACAGCACATAGAACTGCATCAGCCCAAAACATCAATTTTACACTCTTGAAAAATAACATGGAGCAGACCATATTTAAAATAGTTCTGTTCATTCTTTCAGCTACACTGTTCTGTTGTGGATTATATGGCACGGTTGTTTGATGTTTGATTCCATGTTGACGAAGATAATTTTCAAATTCGTTTGAAGTGTATTCTTTTCCATTATCAGTACGTAGAGAGCCAATATGTGTTTGTGCATCATTTTCAATCCATGCATGAAAATTCTTGAAATTTTGAAAAGCATCAGACTTATTCTTCAGTAAGTAAATCCAACACATTCTGGTGTAGTCATCAATAAATGTCATCATGTATTTGTTTCCATTTGCAGAAGAAATAGGCATAGGGCCACATAAATATGAATGAACAAGTTCAAGTTTTCTATGTGCTCTGGAGTGTGAATCATGAAATGGCTGTTTGCTATGCTTTCCTAGAATACAAGCATCACTTTCCTTAGGTTTTCTAGGAATTGTAGGTAGTCCATCAACACCATTTTTCTTCAACAAACGAAGGCTGTCATAGTTTAAGTGTCCAAATCTAGCATGCCATAAAAGACTTGATGGAAATGTACCTTCATCATGATGTGAACTGAATGCAAAGTTTTGAGCATGAGCAGATGAACCTTTCAGCTTCAAAAGTCTCCCTTCTTCTATTCCCTCCATGACAAGTGAGTGATCTGATGCTTTTCTGACCTCTGCCTTGCCATCAAACAAGTGAATTGAGTGTCCTTGCTGCCGGATTTCGACCAGGGACAGCAAGTTTCTCTTCAACTCCGGGAGGTATAGAACCTCATGTAGGATATGATCAGGAAGACCAGGCATTTTAAGCCTGACTGTGCCAAGCGATGATGGCTTGAGTTTGGATTTATCTGCGAAATATACTGCTCCATCAACTTTGTCATTGAATTCTTCAAAAAAATATTTTCTAAATGTCATGTGACATGTTGCTCCTGAATCTAGCAACCAATCATCTCTCCATGAAGTAAATGAAACATCAAATAGGTTTTCAGTTACACCATTGTTACAATGTGCTAGAACATAGTGAGCGGATTCAGGTGCTTTACCTTTGTCTTTGTCATTAGTTTTACCTTTGTCTTGATTTCTTTGCCGCTGAGCTTTAGATTGTCTGCCCCCATTTTCTCTGAAGTTTCTTCTTCGTCTTCTGCCTTCTCTTCCTCTGGATGAACCTGAAGCATGTCTCTTTTCTCTCTGTGCCAAGTAAGCAGCCTCTTTAGAAGATGAAGGGACTGTCATCTTCTTTTGAAGGAGGAGAGAAAAAAACTTTGCTGGAAAAAAAATCTTTTGAAGAGGAAAAATTTCTGCTATAAAAACTTTCAACTCTTGAAATCTGCTCAATTAAAGGGGCAAAAAAATCTTGCTGGAAAAATACTCTTAGTTTAAAAAACTCTTTGCTAAAAAGCTGAATTTAAAAGGACAGAAACACTTTGCTAGAAACTGAATTCTGCACCAAAAAAAAATATATGTATTTTTTTTTTGTTTAGGAAAATAATTTATATGATTGGAGAGGGGGCGGTATGATATGAAGGAGATGGAGTAATGTGGTGGGGGGTATAGTACAAAGTATTACATATGCAATGAACAACGTTAAATATACCATAGACAGTGTATTACATATGCAATGAACAACGTTTAAATATCAATGGACTGTTGTATTAATATATACAATGGATAGTATATATAACGTGGAGCGGTATGGTATATATGAGAGCAGTATTTAAAAATTTGAAAGGGCGGTATTACAAATGAAGCGGTATTACAAATGTAGCGGAGCGTATATGTGTTATATATGGAATAGACAGCGTTTAAAATGGTGGTAATGAATAAAGGGCGTAATGAATAAAGGTTGACCGAGCGGTATTATAAACGCAGGTGGAGGCGTATTATATATAGAACGCATCGAATATATAACATTATGGTGGGAGGACAGCGTATAGGAGATAAACGCAGGTGGACAGAGCGGGTAGACAACGTTATTGTAATATAAAATGGAGTGATAACGCATGTGATATAACACTGTATGGACAACGTTGTATATAAATTTTGACAACGCTGTATATAAACTTTGACAGCAGTGGTATAAAAGTTTGATAGCGTTGTATGGACATCGTTTTATGCAGACAAGGGAGGGGCGGAAATGAAACGCTGGAGGTATGAAACACTGGAGGGGCGGACTGTATATACATATGAGAGCGGTATTAACTGACAGAGTGTATAAAAAGGCGGTATTGAGAAATAGACAGCGTGGAGATACATCGTTCAGTGGGGAGCGTTGTATTATAAACCAGCGTATATAAAATGGACAGAGGAATGGCGTTAATAATTTGCAGAGAGGAGCGGATACCACTGTAGGTTGAAGCGGCCAGGTGAGGGGCCGGTTGATAAGAGCTGGTGGTATTGATGTAGAGCAGGGCGCAGGGATTGGATTGTACGCAGGTGAAGCAGATGCGTTAGATAGCTGAGTAGGAGGGCGCAGTATGTTGAGAGGTGAGGGATGAATGTGGAATGTAGGGAGTTGTGGAGCGTTGTTGTGAGGGTAATGGGTGAGTCGATGGAGAATGGAGGAGGCCAAAAGGCCGTTACAATTTTTTTTTGGAATGGAATCTTTGCAGAATGACAGAGGAGCCTGCAATTTGCAGTGTTTCAGATGCAGAGTCTTCAGGAGCTGCAGGAGCTGGAGCTGCAAATGTCAGGGCTATATAGAGAAAAAAAATGCAGAATAACAGTCTAGCAATTAAGAGCAGCAAAAAACTATTAATAAAAATTGACTGAGCAAAGGAGAGGGAGTTACACCACAGGGAGAAATGCCAATAGTGGAGCTGGCTCTGATACCATGTCAAACCAGGAGGTAACTCCTCAAAATCAGAATGTGTATTAGCTGAAGGATGCACATGGATTTATACATGGAGGTGAGGCTATTGGGATTCAACTCCCAATGACTCTTGGCCTTCCTTATTTCCTAATATTAATTAATATACAATATTAAATATGCACACCCATCCATAGGATTATGTGTCAACAAAATTAATATATATATATATATATATATATATATATATATATATATATATATATATATTTCAAAATTCTGTGGAATTAGAAAAAAAGAATTCAATTTAGTGTAATTGTATCTTTTAAATTTTAATTAATTAAAAATAAAATAAAATAAAAAACCATAAGACATTTAGTGCTTTCTACAGGAAATATTATAATAATAATTAGTATTAATTTATCATAACAAATTAAGAGTGAGTAGTTTGAATATTTAAAATATTATATTTAATTTTTACATAAAAGGAATAGAGTTTTTTTTCTTAATAAGATTTTTTCAGAGTAAGGTTGTTAGGCCTTAATAGTACACTAAGATCAATATAACAATATTTATAAGCACATAGTTATTATGATAATAATTATCAATAATATTCTAAAGAAAATTTAAACTTAAATAAAGAAGATAACAACCATTTAACTCAACTACTCTAAATAACCTAATTGACTAATATAATTTTAATTATCAAACCTAATGAGTATATTTAATTCTACTATGTTTGTGTTAAAAAAAACATAAAGAAAAAAGGAAATAGAGTAGCTACTTATTGTGTTTCTCCTAATTTTTTTATATAAACTATATGATTTTATTTAATGAATTTTAAATAAAAAATTATGGAAAAATACATTTTACAATTCATTGTTTTATTTTATATTTTTATTTATTTTATTTTTTATATATTGTTTTATTAGGAATCATGATATATATATATTTTTTGGTGTATCTATATTTTTCTATTTCTGTAATATCTTAGTTTTGAAGCCTATAATGTAATTATGTATAAATTGTAAATATGATTTATAATGGCATGTTATGAAGGTTGAAATAAATGAACATATTTGTAAGTATTGTAGGTATATTAATATGGATTTTTAGTGTAGAGTTCAATGCGAAGCTTCAACTAGTGAATGACTAGTCATGTTCAACTAGTGAATGACTGTCATGTTTTCGATGTAAATATATTCCTATAGTCCATGAGGTAACCTTGATATTGAGAATTCAAGCTATGTAAATATTAAAGTTGGAAATTAACATTCATTACTTGTCCGAGATAAGAGGAAAGTAAATATCCTATTGCGATTATGGATTTTATTTCTTTTTGTGATATTACTTTTATTATTGTCCATTGCATTTTTTTATTTTTACAACCGATTGTTAATTAAATACTTGGGGGTCTTGAAACAAGTTGGGTGAGATGGCATAGAATCCATGCTTAGGATGAACACGATAAAGTTACAATGAAAACACAAATGGTTGGAAAAATTGTTGCATGACAGCAATGTGACAGCCAAATAGGTTGGTTGAGTCCATGAAAAAGATAGACAACAAAATGGTAAAAGGGAGTTCTCTTAACCCTGACCTTATTGCACATCTACTTATTACATACTTGATGATATATGTATAGATATATGCATGAAAATTCCATTATGTCTGATAGGGTTCTTAGGAACTATACATAAGGAAGGATGATTGCTTACAGATGTCATGAAAAGAAAAAATTGATAATTTTGTATAAGATTTGTTCTTTTAGGCTCTTTTTTAAATGAGTGTATATCTTAGTCAAAGAGGGTTTAAAATGTATATAGCAGATGAAAGTGTTTATTGTAAATTTAGGATGATTTTTATTTTTTTTCCTATAATTTATTATAAATTAAATTTTAAATTTTAAATGTTTTATTTGTATAAGTGAAGAAATTGGATACATATAATTTTTATTGCAATAATTTATAACTTTTAGTTTTTGGAGTAGTTCAATTGGTAATTTTTTTTTGTCAAATTGGTAGTGCCTCGCTATTTTCTATTTATATTCTGAAAGCGGGTTAAAATATAGTAGTTTTGTGACCTCAACCTGCCCGAACAAAACCAGGTCCGTTGACCACCTTAATGCATTAAAAGCCATCCAAAATTGAAAATGTTTCATTCTTCTATTTGCCGCATTAGCTAGTTCACTATTTAAACTATTTACAAGGTAACAGTTTGAAACGAAAGCCCTGTCCAAAAAACAAAATGCATATACAGAATTAAACTGAAATCCTATCCATCTGATGATTCTATTGGAGCTGGGTCCTTTGCTGTAGAACCTGGCATGTCTGCTTGCTGCAGCTGTTAGATCTGCTTCTCAATTCGTCCAACATGATCTTCAATTCTCCCAATACGGTCGGTCGCTTGGTACTGAGTGACCTTGATATGTTGCATCTGAATATCAATGTCCTGCAATAATTCCAAAATTTTTGGTTCTTGCTTCTCTCTACATGGATGAATACTCTGAATAGCCTTAGCTAAAAGGCATTTCATAATCCAATAAGTATGGACTGTTTGATTGAACAATGAGAGGCGACCTCGAGTGTTCCAAGGATCTGAAATGAAGTCCATAATTTCTACCTCTACTTCAATGCCTTCCTCATTGCTCTGGGTTTCTCTTTCCCAACCATGAATTTCCCTTCTGAATTGAGACGAATTTCCAAGGGAGTATACTGAAGAGAGATTCAGTAGGACCTCTTGCTTTGTCTTCCTACCTCTTTTCTTGTTCTTGGCTTTAGGTTTTATCATCTTCTGTTTCCCTTTTTCTTTCGTTTGGGCCACTGTTTATCTCGTTTGCCTTTTAACCATTGTGTTGAGTTGATTATGATCCAAGTGGATATTGGTGGTCACCTACCTATTCCACTTGGGGCCCCACCATTGTCTCTTTCAATTTTTTAGTTTGGCACATATTACTATTTTTAGCAGTTTTTCGGGTCCTGAACTTCCAAAGCCATTTTGAGGCCCTAAACAATGTTTTTTGGGAAAACGGGGAGTAATATGGGTCCATGGACTAATGTTGCTCACTCAAAATTTGTATTCCTTGGATATATCTTTTTAACGAGGTATGGTACGCATCAAACGGAGATCGTATCCAAAGTTACGTCCTCGGGAAGTTGAAACATCAATTTACCCAAATGGGGCCCATAGTTTTGGCGCTTCATCTCCTAGGGTTAGGGTTTTGGCTGTTTAGGATTTCCCATTGTTTCTAAATAATAAATAGGCCCTCGAGCCTCATTGTAACTCAGTTCAGAGGCCTGTAGCCGCCACATCTCTTCTCAGAGACAGGTACCATCGCCTTAGCTAGTTTTATTTCCATTCTGTCTGTAAGAAAATTTTAGTTCTTTGATATTAATGAAAGGAAGTGTTATTTCCGCTGCATCTCTGTATTTATGGTTATATGTTTATTCTTTTGCATTCCTGCATAAATTCGGGTCAGTGGTTTCAGAGCGGTCTACTTTTTCTCGATCTTTCTTTGCATGTTCCTAACGAGGTCAGGGTATAAGGAGTTAGGGCTCGATCTGGTAGAAACTTTGCAAGATCAGCCTCGCAAACCCCGACGGATGCCCATGGGGAACGAAAAGAAAGATGAGGGAGTAGGAGATCCTATCAAAATATTGCTCGAGGAGGCCCTCGAAAAACAAAGGAACGCGATGATGGATAACTTTTCCCAGATCCTTCAACGGCTGCCCACCGATGGTGCATCTGCATCTAGCAGCCACTCTAAAGGTGCGACTCCTTTTAAGGTACAAATAAATTTTGACATTCCCATATTTGAGGGTCAAATAGATGCAGATGCCTTAGATATATGGTTGAATCTATTAGAAGGATATTTCTCGGTTCATGACTTTTCCGACAGGGAGAAGATTATTTTTGCACTCCTCAAAGCTGCCCCCAATGTCAAGGACTGGTGGGAAACCCACTATGAGAAAAAGGAAGAGACAGAACCCTCTCTGTTCTCGGTCGTACCCACTTAGAATTATTTTTGAGACGCAATCAAGGAACAATACTATCCCGTGGGGAGCTATGAGGACAAGTACATACAATGGACCACACTGCGACAACAAAGGGATCAAGATGTGCATGAGCTGAAGAATCTATTTCATACCCTACGCACCAAGGTGGGTATCAAAGATTCAGATAAACATCTGGTGCTAAAGTATCGCAGTTGTCTGCACAGATACATTCAGGAGCAAATGGAGTTCCTCGACATCTTCTCGCTTGGTATGGCATACCGGTATGCTGCCAAGATTGAGTAAAAATTCAAACAAAAGAAGCGAGACTTTGGATTTGCGAATCAAAAGAAAGGGAAAGGTGCTCCCAAACCGCAGAACAAAGGACAGAGCCAAGGCATGGCGACTCAAGACAACCTGTCGAAGCCACAAGCAAAGAACAACACCGCAAAGCCAAAGAAGGACACGGGAAAGTGGTGTGAGTTCCATAAGAGCTCCACTCACAACACAAGTAAGTGTCGGGCCAAGCAGTCACTCGTGGCCGAGATGAGGGCTTTTGAGTCAGATGCATGCTCCGACTCTGAATCAGAACCCGATAAGGGGAATGACAAAGGGAAACAGATTATTGACGCGGAGCCCAATGCCACTGTTGCCACTACGAAGATCCAGAAGGAGGAACCAGAAGATCCAAAGGAGGAGGAACGCCTCTTCCACTCCTAGATGTGGGTAAAGGGCTCCCCGGTATAGTTCATTGTTGACAATGGGAGCCAAAAGAACCTCATTTCAGTAGAAGCTGTGAAGCGGTTGGGCTTGCCGACCACAGCTCACCCACATCCATACACGATCAGGTGGCTTCACCAAGGACGAGATCTCCGCGTTAGCCAGCAGTGCCGCCTTCTCTATAGCATCAAGCCCTTCACGGATGAGGTATTATGTGACGTTGCTCCTATTGATGTTTCTGATGTATTATTAGGAAAACCATACTTGTGGAAGTGTCATGCTGTGTATTAGTCTTGGCCTCACGCTATTATTGTTACTTTGGGAAATAAGTTGTACAGGATACCAGAGGTACCACCTCCTGCCGCTATCTCTTTGGTTACTGCAAAACAATGCAGTAAGCTCATTTCCCAAACCAGGAAATTCGTTTTCCTGATGATCCGCCCCCATGGCAAGAAGAAAACTGTGGCCATGACCTCCAGACAGGGCTCCTCTGCATGACAACAACAAATGGATAAGGTTGTGGAGGAGTACGGGGACATCTTCACCTCACCCACAGGGGTTCCTCTGCACTGTCAGTTCAAGCACTCGATTGATCTGACCCCAGGTGCACCGCTACCCAATGGACCGATCTATTGGTGCTCTGTTCTTGAGAACGATGAAATCAAGAGGCAGATTTAGGAGTTGCTACAGAAAGGTCACATCTGACCAAGTTCATCACCGTGTGGGAGCCCGATCGTGTTGGTACAGAAGAAGGAGGGGACGTGGAGACTCTGTATTGACTATCGGGCGCTGAACAAGATCACTGTCTGGAATAGGTACACGATCCCACAGATGATGACCTTCTGGACCAACTCAAAAGTGCAAAATATTTCAGCAAAATCGACTTGAAGTCTGGGTATCACCAGGTACCAATTTAACCCTCTGATGTGTGGAAGACTGCCTTCAAAGCCAAGGAAGGCCTTTTCGAATGGCTGGTCATGCCTTTCGGGTTGACGAATGCTCCCGCAAACTTCATGAGGATGATGGAAGACATCTTGAGGCCATTCACCAACTCATTTGTAATGGTGCACTTTGATGACATTCTTATCTTCAGCTATACTTGGGAAGGGCACCTTCACCACATCCGACAAGTCCTCCAAACACTGCGGCAACACAAGTTGTGTGCCAATTTGGAGAAGTGCACTTTTGGCATGACCCAGGTTCAGTATCTAAGATATATTATTGATGAAATGGGGGTGCATGTGGATCCAGCCAAGATCCAAGTCATTCGGGATTGGCCAGCCCCAACCACTATAACAGAGCTTCGTAGCTTTCTGGGTCTTGCTGATTTCTACCGTAGGTTCGTGTTGGGATTCTCTCATATCACTTGGCCCTTGAGTCAAGTCACCAAGGGAGGAGCAAGAGCAAAATTATTTTGGTCGGAACCTCAATAGAGGGAATTCATAGAATTGAAAAATCGCCTATGTTCTGCCCCAGTGCTCACATTACCAGACTTGCAACAGCCATTTTAGATTGAGATAGATGCCTCTAACTATGCTATTGGGGTAGTTCTTACTCAAAAGGGACATCCAGTGGCATATCACAGTGAGACATTGTCTGACACGGTTCGCAAGTATCCCACTTATGACAAAGAAATGTATTCCATTGTGCAAGTTTGTCGACAATGGAAGCATTACATTTTGGGGAAGGAAAAAATCATCCACACAGACCACCAGCCCCTGCAGTTCATACAGACACAAGGGAAGTTGCGGAATGATCGCCATCAGAAGTGGTCCACATATCTGCAACAGTTTCATTTGAACATCAAGTACAAGAAGGGTAGCACCAATGATGTTGCAGACTGCCTCAGCTGACCACCGATCGTGACGCTCACCACCGTTCTGAACTCTTGTGGGCACGAGACTTCTGATTGGCCGCTTCTCTATGAGAATGACCCAGAATTCAGCCACACTTACAAGGCACTCTTGGGGGGTACGCAAGTTCCAAATTTTCACCTCCAAGATGCACTTTTATGTCACTTGGGACGCCTTTGTGTTCCTTCAAATGAATGTGCCAAGATGATATGGGAAGCACACTACAGTCGAGTCGTTGGGAATTTCGAGGTCGAGAAAATAGTAGCAATACTGCAGAAGTATTTCTATTGGCCGAACCTTCGAAAGGATGTCGGGAAGCACATTAGATCCTGCACTGCTTGTGCCATTTCCAAACCAACTGTTAGGAATCTGTAATTTATTGGCAATATTGGCAGAGTCCAATTACAGAAACAACATTGTTTCAACCAACTTTGGGATTCTAGGATCTAGCCCTCCTGAATCCGGAGAGGGATCTCTCCAATAAGTGCAAAGGTGGATTTGTCTTTGAAGTTTGGGGTGATGATATTAGGCTAGTTATGAAGGCCAAGGGTTTGTTTGTTTTTTGGATGGTTGAGCATGATTACTGTTCAAGGTGGAAAGTTCTGAGTGCAAAAAGTCCCAAAGGTGAGAAGTTGCAGGCAATCAGAGTAAACTTCGGTAAAAAAGGTAGACAATTGCAGGTTTTAGTCCATTGGGCTATGGAGTCATAATAGGGTTTAATTGGAACAGCAAGAGGCAAGAGTGGTCCATGGGGCAAGTCATCTATGTCTAAGGATCTCTTTGAAGATTGATTTATGAAATGGAATGATACAGTAAGAAGGAGAAATAAACAGATGCAGAAACAAGAGCAGCCCAGGATCTGGTAAGTACTTTGAAACTAGCCAACCTTTGACATAAACTCAAGAAAAACATAAAATTAAACTAGGATCTGGTAAGTACTTTGAAACTAGCCAGCCTTTGATACACTTTCAATAGAAAACTCTTAAAACTAAGGGAAACTTGAAGGCAACTTTTGAAGTAGAAACTAGCGGGCTGGGCTCACCACAAATCCTCTCCTAGCTCTTCTTTTACTTGGTTACTTTCAAGACAAATAAAAAGATGACAATAGAATGGCCTAAGATTTGGTAAGTACTTTGAAACTAGCCAACTTTTGACACATTCAAAGGGAAACAATCAGATAATCTGTGGGATCATAATGGGACCAGGGCTCACCATATCTTCCTCAGTTCATCTTCACAAAAAATATACTGAAAATAACATCTAAGAGTAACATTCAGCTAAGACAATAAGACGAGGGAACGCCAGCATTCCTATGCTTAAACTGAATTAAATCATTCCTAAATAACACAGATAGAATAAAACATTCAGATAAAGGTTTTCAGTCAGAGAAGGTTATTGATATACAATAGGTCCTAACTCTGCAGATGCTGTTCTTTATAAGAGAATATGAAACATAGATGGAAACAAAAATAAAATAACAAGTTACAATTAGAAAAACATCACCGTCAACATAGACCAGGATCCCATAAATCAGCTTGTATTGATGCTTCAAACCAGTTACAGCTTTAAGTCTAGTGCTTTAGGTCAGCAACCATCTACACATCTCAGCCTAACCTATCTATCACCAGCAGAGCTCTAAGAGCCAGTGAATACTATGTACAATCAGAAGTTTTTTCTCAAATGTATATCAAAGTTCTACAACCAACCCCTCACTCATCTTCTGCAGAAGTATTTATAGAAAGATGAGAAGGTGAGATCTGATAAAAGATCTCAATTACAATTAATACAGAGTTAATGTCTTCTTGGCCCTTGGGGGGATCAATGAATAAACTATACAGGTGTTTCACTGTATTAATTGATTTACACTTATGAATTAAGCTTGGTGGGAGCTTAGTTGACCTTTGAGGCTCTGTGTAACGCTAGGGTTACTCTGCAGATATCTTTTGCATTAAGTTTCATTGAAAAAGAAACTTCTTGGCTGCGCTGAGGCAAAATATGATCTTCTTCAATAACTTCAGCCCCTGATTGAGTACTTTGAGGAACAGGTGGCGCTATGGTAGCTGGGAGGAATCGATTTGCCTCAGATTGTGGTGGTGGAGGCATCCCTGCTTGATAAAACACTTTAGGTTTTCTGTAAACTGTGTTTTATTTGGGGATTAGGCTTTGGATAGGCATCTTAGACGTAATCCCCACAAATCTATCCTTTAATCCTCTGTTCTGGTGCGTTTTTGTCTTCGACGCTGATACTCTTTGTCTGTGTTAAATCCATGGTTTTCTCGCTGGTATGCAGGGCTGTGCAGGGTTCATAAAGGATCCATGCCTGAGGAAACACTGAGGAAACTTGAATTTCTACCCTGTGAATGATTTCCTTTGATGAATCGAAGACAGGAGGGTCGTCACCCTCCGCCTCTGAATCTTCTTTGAAAATGGCGAGAAAAATGATAAAAACCCTGCAAAATATGAAAACTATTAAGAAATCCTGCTTTTATAGGTTGACTGCATTGGAGGGCATGTGGAAGGAGCGGGGCTGTTGGATGGCATCATCCGACAGTCGGGATTAATCGGGGAGATCATAGAATGGGCGGAAGAAAAATTAAATCCGAGCCGTCGATCGTGCAGAGATCGACAGTCAAGATTGAACGAGGCGGTCAGAGGAGAAGGATGAATCTGAGCCGTCGATTGCGCAGAGATCGACGTTTGGGATTGGTCAATGGAAAGTCAAACGGAGAGATCGGGTGATGAATTGTGGGCCGTCGATCTGCAGATCAGAGTAACGGCGGAGATTGATTTGCCGTCGAACGATGGTCCGGCTATCGTGCGCACACCTTTGTGAACCATCGAACAACTTTGGCGAGCGATCACCGTTGGATCAGTGGGCCCAGATCAGACAGTCCACAGCGATATCGTTGGGCATCCTGGTCTGAACATTAAAGCGCGATGGATGACAGATGGACGATAGTTTTCAAATAGTACAAGGGACGCATGTCAAGCGACGTATGGAATCGTTGGCCATTGGGAAAAAATCGCCCTCCACCGAAGAGTGGTGCGATAAAAACCACACGGTTTTGGGAAAACAACGCATGGTTGGGGGGTCCACAGGGAGGCGTGCTCCGCACCGTCGGATCTATGGATTAAATCGATGGTCGAGATCGCTCCATAATTTACACGGGCGGAAAAATGAATAAAAATGAATTTCAACGGTTTAAATAAATATCAAATGTTTTTTAATGGTTTGCGAAGAAATATTTATTTAAACCGAATAAGCGCCCGACTGGCTCAGCGCATGGTCACGGCGCCAGGGTGTATGGGCAGAGAGGCTAGGGACTTAGCCCAAGGGGGCTTAAGTCAAAACAATGCATTTTTATGATTTTTCAACGTTTTTTCAAAGGAAATGAGGGTTCCGATAAGGCCAAGAGTGAGTCTTAAACCTTATAAAGGGGATTTTGATGAGGGGAAAGGTAGAAATGTGAAAATGAGGGATTTTTGTGGGAAATAAGGGGATAGAAAATGAGGTTAATTTGGGAAGAAGGGAAAGGAGAAAATGGTGTTCGCAGCAATATTTTGGCTTTGGAAATCAGCAGGATTTCAGAGTTTTTCAAGATGGGAACAACAGTGAGGGTTGGACAGAGGCATGAGGCCTTTAAAAAGTATTCAAGAGACAATAGTTTTTAGTGAGAAAAAATTGTTCCTTGAAGGCTCAAAAATAGATTTAGCCACCTTTTGGGATAATCAAATTTTACAGGTGGCTAACAGTGGCTCCACTTGGGGATGGTGCCTTCTTGAAGGCATCAAGAACTTTCAGACCTGCATTCTCTGGGAGGCTAACCATGTGCCTGATCCTCTAATGTTCTCTGGGACGCTGATCAGTTGCCTAATCCATTGGGCTGCTCTTCTTTTACTGGGATGATCTTTCTCTGAAAAACATATTAGCAACCATGAAAAACAATGGATCTTCATCAATACAAACTTCTACCTAACGAACCCTACTAATCTAACATTTTTTCTTTTTTAGAGTGCACTTGGATTGGCAAACTCTTTTCACAACATTTTATTCTTTTGAAAGCAGTAAATCTAATCTAATTCTACTCCTTATTTCTCCCTGAACTCAGATTTAACAGTTTATTTCAGATTATTCTCTACCTAATCTACATATCTGTTAGGATTAAATTGTATAACAACTCTTATTCTCTAAATTCTAAAACATAAATTTAAAAACAGTCAAGTCAAGATTAAGCTGTTTGACTTGCTGTGATCTATGGCATAAAGACAAGCTACACATAGACTTTTATTTCACAAAAATTAAATAAAAAATGGAAGGCTTAAGATATGAAAATTTTGGAAACATTTCCTTCCTCTTTTCACATCTCTGTTTTGACTCTTATTGAGTTGTCTTTCCTTTTCTTCTGGTTCAAATTTTGAGCTGATTAGAACCAGATTTTACATCTTTTTGACTCAGAAGATAGGACACATTTGAGTCATTTTTCTTTGAAAAATGAGGTTCAGATTTTGATCTGGTTTGAACCTTTCATTTCTATCCTAAACTATCTACTGATAAGCCAAGTTTAAACAGTTTGGCATATCGAATTCACTAATCCTATCAGCAGAAAATTTAAAGCTAATTAGTCAAGATTAAACAGTTTGACTAACTAGAAGTGTGTTTTTCAGGAGTGGCATTTGAGCTTGCACACTTTCAAAATTTGTTTCTCTTTTTTAGTATGGGGCTATACCTTTCTTGTTTTTAAAATCTGCCCTCTTTTCTTTCTTTTCATTGTTTTTGTATTTTTTCTTTTTTGTATTCTTCAAAGCAGAAAACAACAACTAACTAAATGCTCAAAGGTTGAGCTTTATTGACATTCCTATCTAACCTATTCTAATCATGGAGTATTTACATTTATCATATGATACAAAAATGCCAATGCAGCCAGCTGAGTAATGTCAAGAAGAAGTAGAAACTCTGGCTGCTTGTCAGAGGTATCCATAGAACATATTGAAGATTAACCTTCAATGTCAAGGCTATCACAGAAGGTGACAACTTTTCATGTCTCTGGCTCTTGCAAAAGATCATTGCTTGATAGTTTGAGCCAGTTGGGATCTCCACACACTCTTCCATAGGATCAACAAAGAAAAGATGAAGGTTATCTTCCTTTTGGTCCTCCACAATTGGTAAATTATCTACTTCCAAGACATCAACTTTGAGGAGTATCTCTTTAGTATGCAGCTTGGAAGTATCGTCATTTTTAACCTGCACAATAGCAAACAGTGAAATATTTTCTTTCTCTAAATTTATGTTTGCTTCTGATATAAATTCAGGTTCTTGGAATGGTAGATTGACATTAATGAAGGGATAAGTCTCTTCTTGGGAGATGGTATATCCACAACAGGATAGTCTTCTATCTGTTTCTCTCCCTCTTCCTCATCATCATCTGAACTGGAGGACTCATCATAAATCACAGTGTTGTCCTCTTGTAGCCCTGGTATGCTTGGATTCAGTGGGCTGAACTCTGTGAAGAGGTTATTATATTCTTGAGTGGGGATGTATTCAATGGTTTCCTCTTGCTCAAAACTTTCTTCATTACTCTTCTCTTCACCTTGTGAATTGAAAGACTGTTGATTCCCAATTAAGTGAAAGCTTTTGAAGATGGATTGAAAAGGGTGATTTCTGCTTTCAAGTTGACGATGGTGAAACTCATAACACCAATCAAATGCTGGTTTCCCTGCATGATTAGTTTCTGCTTGGAAATCATTATCATCATAAGACTGATTGAAGCTTGAAAATTTATTAGAATAAAAATTTTCATCAGTCAAACATATTGGGATATCAGTAGGTTTTTCTTCATTCTGAACCACAAAATAACTTCCTAAATCTGTACAACAAAGTTCTCTATGTGAATGGGCAAGAGTGTTTGTTTTGAAAAAAGTTTCAGAGACTGGCTGTTTATTAATAGTCTGATCTATCTCTTCTTCTGTCAAAGGGGAAGATGTTTCTATGTTCCTTTGAACAGGAGTACAACAGTTCTTTGTCTCTTGCGAAGACTGATTTTGAGGCTGGATGTCTTCTTGAGCCTCGACTATAAGGGATGATGAATCAATATCTAAGTTTCCAGGAATATCTTGAGGGATGTTGTTTATTTCTTGGATCATCTCTTCCTCAACTGATTCATCTATGTTCTTAAAATATTTCAATAGGAGATTAAACTCATGAATGGCTGTTAAAAGATCTTCAGGATGCATCTCCTCCAAAGCTTCCTCATTATCTATAATGTGTTGGGTGATGTTTTGTGATGGATCATAATATATTGCACCCAATGATAATGATGTAGAGTTTTCTTTATATTTCTCATAGAACACATATTCAAGGTCTCTTAAAGAAAACAAACTACTAGATCTTAAGCATTCATACCAATCCCTAGATTTTCCTTCTAATGTTAACATGAACATTTTCATTAAGCAGTCTTCATGCCATTAAAATTTCAACCTCCATACATGTATGTGAAATTTGATAAGATGTAATAAAGGGTCATCAAACTTTTCACCTTGAAAAACATGCAGGTTGTCATCCCAATTCACCTGGGGCATCTTATGTGGAAACCCAGGGATATGATCTCTACCCATTGGGGCATATCTTCGTTGTATTCTTGGAATCATGTTTGTAAATCAAGAAAGAGGTCACTGTGTCTGGTCAATCAATTCAGGGTCTTCTACTAGTGGAGTCATTTGGTCTTCTGGGAGTTTCAGAGTGTGGAGTCGCCAGGTGGAAGATTTTTAGCTCCTAGGGAGGTAAAATGTTTTAATGGTTCCGCCACCATGTGTTTCTTGTAGAGCTGCAAGGTTTTTAGGAAAAGAATTAGCTCTCAAGGGTGATACGAGAACAATTGATAATTTTGTCTTAGAAGACTTCCTAAGGATACCTTCTGGGTTATCAACTACTTCAGGTGGATCAGGGTCAGGATAGGCTCTAGTGTGAATCTTTCTAGGAGCCACTATGATGTGTTTTTCAGACCCAAATACACTAGGAAAGTTCAACCAGATATGACAGTATTTGAATGGTTAACTAATCTATTTTATAAAAAAATTCAATCCTACAGTCCTCAAACTGAGTTTGAATGATATTATGATGATCAGGGTTCTTCCCAGTGGAGTCTTAAGGTCTGTTTCAGATTGTGGAGTCGCCAAGTGGAATTTTTTAGCTCTTTTCAGAGGTAAAAGGTTTTATGGACCACCACCATGCTTGTGGAACGTCCCTTTTCAAGGATATCCCGAAACACAACAAACTCTAACCAGAGATTGACTGGGAGGGCATTTACCAGATATTTCACCTCTGAAAGAGGATGAGATCCGGAAGCTACCTGGCCCTTTCCAGACTTTGTCTAAGAGTATGGGGTAAAACACAACAAAGGTAAGTGTCAATGTAAGATTAAGTGTTTTACTACCAATCTGAAATATTTTTGGTTTTTTCTGAGTTATTTTTCAATTGTATGGTTTTTAAGAATATCCTAACTTTATTTCAAAACTTAGCTATGGTTATGAGACAAAGAGAGTTTACTCTTATGGCTAAGCCATCTGATTTTTCAAGGTAAGATAAAGTCTTAAGAGAATCCTAGGGTTTACCTAGATTGTCACTGATTCAAACAAGTGTCATCATGATTACCATCTTTGGTAGTGCTTGAAAAGGCTGCTTTTAACTCTCAAAGTGTTATAAAGTGTTTTAGGGTAGTAATTCCCCAGTAGAGTCGCCAGAAATGTTAGGAATCTGTAATTTATTGGCAAGATTGGCAGAGTCCAATTACAGAAACAACATCGTTTCAACCAACTTTGGGATTCTAGGATCTAGCCCTCCTGAATTCGGAGAGGGATCTCTCCAATAAGTGCAAAGATGGATTTGTCTTTGAAGTTTGGGGTGATGATATTAGGCTAGTTATGAAGGCCAAGGGTTTGCTTGTTTTTTGGATGGTTGATCATGATTACTGTTCAAGGTTGAAAGTTCTGAGTGCAAAAAGTCCCAAAGGTGAGAAGTTGCAGGAAATCAGAGTAAACTTCAGTAAAAAAGGTAGACAATTGCAGGTTTTAGTCCATTGGGCTATGGAGTCATAATAGGGTTTAATTGGAACATCAAGAGGCAAGAGTGGTCCATGGGGCAAGTCATATATGTCTAAGGATCTCTTTGAAGATTGGTTTATGAAATGGAATGATACAGTAAGAAGCAAAAATAAAAAGATGCAGAAACAAGAGCAGCCCAGGATCTGGTAAGTACTTTGAAACTAGCCAGCGTTTGACATAAACTCAAGAAAAATATAAAAGTAAACTAGGATCTGGTAAGTACTTTGAAACTAGCCAGCCTTTGATACACTTTCAATAGAAAACATCTTAAAACTAAGGGAAACTTGAAGGCAACTTTTGAAGTAGAAACTAGCGGGCCGGGCTCACCACAAATCCTCTCCTAGCTCTTCTTTTACTTGGTTACTTTCAAGACAAATACAAAGATGACAACAGAATGGCCTAAGATCTGGTAAGTAATTTGAAACTAGCCAGCTTTTGACACATTCAAAGGGAAACAATCAGATAGTCTGTGGGATCATACTGGGACCAGGGCTCACCATATCTTCCTCAATTCATCTTCACAAAACATATACTGAAAATAACATCTAAGAATAACATTCAACTAAGACAATAAGACTAGGGAACGCCAACATTCCTATGCTTAAAATGAATTAAATCATTCCTAAATAACACAGATAGAAGAAAACATTCAGATAAAGGTTTTCAGTCAGAGAAGGTTACTGATATACAATAGGTCCTAACTCTGCACATGTTGTTCTTTATAAGAGAATATGAAACACAGATGGAAACATAAATAAAATAAAAAGTTACAATTAGAAAAACATCACCGTCAACATAGACCAGGATCCCATAAATCAGCTTGTATTGATGCTTCAAACTAGTCATAGCTTTAAGTCCAGTGCTTTAGGTCAGCAACCATCTACACATCTCAGCCTAACCTATCTATCACCAGTAGAGCTCTAAGAGCCAGTGAATACTATGTACAATTAGAAGTTTTTTTCTCAAATGTATATCAAAGTTCTACAACCAACCCCTCACTCATCCTCTGCAGAAGTATTTATAGAAAGATGAGGAGGTGAGATCTGATAAAAGATCTCAATTAAAATTAATACAGGAGTTAATGTCTTCTTGTCCCTTGGGGGGCTCAATGAATAAACTGTACAGGTGTTTCACTGTATTAATTGATTTACACTTATGAATTAAGCTCGGTGGGAGCTTAGTTGACCTTTGAGGCTCTGTGTGACGCTAGGGTTACTCTGCAGATATATTTTGCATTAAGTTTCATTGCAGAAGTAACTTCTTGGCTGCGCTGAGGCAAAATCTGATCTTCTTCAATAACTTTGGCCCCTGATTGAGTACTTTGAGGAACAGGTGGCGCTATGGTAGCTGTGAGGAATCGATTTGCCTCAGATTGTGGCGGTGGAGGCATCCTTGCTTGATAAAACACTTTAGATTTTCTGTAAACTGTGTTTTATTTGGGGATTAGGCTTTGGATAAGCATCTTAGACGTAATCCCCACAAATCTGTCCTTTAATCCTCTGTTCTGGTGTGTTTTTGTCTTCGATGTTGATACTCTTTGTCTGTGTTAAATCCATGGTTTTCTCGCTGGTATGCAGGGCTGTGCAGGGTTCATAAAGGATCCATTCCTGAGGAAAAACTGAGGAAACTTGAATTTCTACCTTGTGAATGATTTCCTTTGATGAATCGAAGACGGGAGGGTCGTCACCCTCCGCCTCTGAATCTTCTTCGAAAATGGCGAGAAAAATGATAAAAACCATGCAAAATACGAAAACGATTAAGAAATCCTGCTTTTATAGGTTGACTGCATTGGAGGGCATGTGTAAGGAGTGGGGCCGTTGGATGGCATCATCCAACGGTCGAGATTAATCGGGGAGATCATAGAATGGGCGAAAGAAAAATTAAATCCGAGCCATCAATCGTGCAGAGATCGACGGTCGAGATTGAACGAGGCGGTCAGAGGAGAAGGATGAATCTGAGCCGTCGATCGTGCATAGATCGACGGTCGGGATTGGTCAATGGAAAGTCAAATGGAGAGATCGGGCGATGAATTGTGGGCCGTCGATCTGCAGATCAGATCGACGGCGGAGATTGATTTGCCGCTGAACGATGGTCCGGCTATCGTGCGCGCACCTTTGTTAACCATCGAACAACTTTGGCGAGCGATCACCGTTGGATCAGTGGGCCCAGATTGGACGGTCCACAGAGATATCGCTGGGCATCCCGGTCCGAACATTAACGCGTGATGGACGACGGATGGATGGCGGTTTTCAAATAGTACAAGGGATGCGTGTCAAGCGACATATGGAATCGCTGGCCATCGGGCAAAAACCGCCCTCCGCCAAAGAGTGGTGCGATAAAAACCACGCGGTTTTGGGAAAACAATGCACGGTTGGGGGGTCCATAGGGAGGCGTGCTCTGCACCGTTGGATCTATGGATTAAATCGACGGTCAAGATCGCTCCATAATTTGCACAGGCGGAAAAATAAATAAAAATGAATTTCAATGGTTTAAATAAATATGAAAGGTTTTTTAATGGTTTGCGAAGAAATATTTATTTAAACCGGATAAGTGCCCGACTGGCTCAGCGCGCGGTCACGGCGCCAGGGTGTATGGGTGGAGAGGCTAGGGACTTAGCCCAAGGGGGCTTAAGTCAAAACAATGCATTTTTATGACTTTTCAACGTTTTTTCAAAGGAAATGAGGGTTCCGATAAGGCCAAGAGTGAGTCTTAAACCTTATAAAGGGGATTTTGATGAGGGGAAAGGAAGAAATGTGAAATGAGGGATTTTTGTGGGAAATAAGGGGATAGAAAGATGAGGTTAATTTGGGAAGAAGGGAAAGGAGAAAATGGTGTTTGCAGCAATATTTTGGCTTTGGAAATCAGCAGGATTTTAGAGTTTTTCAAGATGGGAACAGCAGTGAGGGTTGGACAGAGGCATGAGGCCTTCAAAAAATTTTCAAGAGCCAACAATTTTTAGTGAGAAAAAAATGTTCCTTGAAGGCTCAAAAATAGATTTAGCCACCTTTTGGGATAATCAAATTTTACAGGTGGCTAACACCAACCATCAAGAAGCAAGGCCTATATACTTTGCTACCTACCCCTAGTCGACCTTGGGAATCCATCTACATGGATTACATGTCGGGCCTGCCTTCTACTAAGCATGGAAATGACTATGTTTTCGTGGTCGTCGACAGATTCTCAAAGATGGCCATTATGGCGGCCTGCAAGAAGAATATCACAACAGAAGCCACTGCTAAACTCATCTTTGAACGAGTGTGGGTGCACTTTGGGATCCCACAGTCTATCATATCAGATTGGGATAGCAGGTTCCTCAGCACATTTTGGTCCAGCCTCTGGTCAATGTTGGACACCAAGCTCACCAAGTCCACAACTTTCCATCCCCAAACAAATGGCCAGACAGAGGTCATCAACAGACTGATTGTACACATTATGTGCATGTACAATTCAAAGCATCCACGCACATGGGATGAGAGCCTCCCCTATGTACAAAATAGTTATAACCGGGCTCTCCGCAGTTGAATCGACCATAGCCCCTTTCAGGTGGGCTTGGGATTCCAGCCACTATGTCCCATTGACGTAGCCATGCCATTTGTGGCTACTCAGGCCGATTCGACTCATGTCCAGTCTGAAGTTGACAAATAAAATAGCTTCATCGAGCACATTCAACACATCCACCAATAGGTTCTTAATATATTGGACAGAGCCAATGCCAAATACAAGCAATGCCATGATCAACACCGCGTGCCACACAACTTCCAGGTGGGCGACAAAGTATGGCTACATTTGGAGAAGGAGCGCCTCATTGGACCCCACCGCAAGCTTCGCCTACTCCGATACGGGCCGTACACCATCACCAAGGCTGTAGGGAACAATTCCTTCGAGCTTAGTATTCCACCATTCCTTGGTCTGCACCCAGTCTTCAATGTGGATCGCCTTCGTCCTTACTTCCCACCTTTGACATTGTAGAACAACACACACCAACAGAATTAAACCCAGACTGCATGGAACAGGCCACCATAGATTGTATCATGGACATGCAAATCAAGAACACTCACCAACAGAAGATTCAACTGTATCGGGTTGACAAAAATAGCCAACTCCTGCACCAAGGAAAGTGGTTCACCAGGGACCAAGTTCAGCAGAAATTTCCTCATCTCATAGAGGAACTTAACGCAATGGGGACTATTGCTTCCTAAGGGGGGAGGAATGATCCAAGTGGATATTGGTGGTCACCTGCCTATTCCACTTGGGGCCCCACCATTATCTCTTTCAATTCTTCAATTTCGGCACATATTACTATTTTTAGCAGTTTTTCGGGTCCTGAACTTTCGGAGTTGTTTTGAGGCCCTAAACGACGTTTTTTGGGAAAACGAGGAGCAAGATGGGTCCATGGACTAATGTTTCTCACTCAAAATTTGTATTCCTTAGGTAGATCTTTATAATGAGGTATGGTACACATCAAACGGAGATCGTATGCCAAAGTTACGTCCCCGGCAAGTTGAAACACCAATTTACCCAAACGGGGCCCATAGTTTTGGTGCTTCATCTCCTAGGGTTAGGGTTTTGGCTGTTTAGGATTTCTCATTATTTATAAATAATAAATAGGCCCTCGAGCCTCATTGTAACTCAGTTTAGAGGCCTGCAGCTGCCACATCTCTTCTCAGAGATAGCTACTAACGCCCTAGCTAGTTTTATTTCCATTCTATTTGTAAGCAAATTTTAGTTCTTTGATATTAATGAAATGAAGTGTTATTTCCGCTGCATCTCTATATTTATGGTTATATGTTTATCATGTTGTGTTCCTACATAAATCCGGATCAGATTAATAATAATACTGAGCTCTGTATTGAGAAAATAAGAAAAAAGCATAACAATTAAACTTTCTATCTTGTGACCCTGAACATCATTTGGACAGTTATAATTCTCCTCTTGATTGAACAGAGACGGGAGATGAGAAATGTTATCAGCCTTGACAATAGCATGGATATAAAGCAAAACCCAGAAATGACATAAAGTCCGGTCAATAATAAAAGGCCAACAAACAGCAAGGGCAATTTTATGAGAGTGGAAATCTGTCAAATTAAGATCCTGAACAACTAAAAAACCTTGGTGAAAAAACAGGGTAGATTCCAAGCAGACCGACATTAGAATACTCTACCTCCTATCAACACTAACTTTCAAAAGAAGAGATGACCAGAGATCATAACAAGCCAAAAGTAAACATAAAATCTTGCCTCCTACTAAGGGAATCAAGAAACGATACATAAAAACACAATAAGGATTCCAGCCCAAAGGCCCACATAAGGCCACAATTTTCCTTTCTTCCACTGCTGAACCTCAAATATCTGACAGAGTGAACATAATAACTCTTGACCAGACGGCAATAACTCTTCATAGACAAGCCGGAATTGGAATCAATCTGCCTAGCATGACAAGGATCTCTAAAACAAGGCTCAAATGCCTTCGAAGGAATGAGCTCAGACCAATTTATTAAAAGCCATGTTTTACTCGTAGATTCTTCCCTAACCTGATACATTTCAATACTACCACTAAAGAGCATAATATTGAAATGGAGAAGAACATACCCCAACAGTAAAATAAGCCTGCTGCAGATTGTGGACACTCCAGTTCTCACCTGCCTCAATTCGCTGGCTTTCACAGAGGAAATATTTGTTTTACAAAACAACTTACACCACTTAAACCCTACCTTCGAATGGATTTAACCTCTCGGTTCTGACAACACAGGCTGGATTAACAGATTTATGATCATTCCCTTATCCTCTGCATGCCTCCATAATCGTATACTGGACGGCTTAAACATTCCTAATTGATGTGCATGAAAGGATTTTGCCACTTGGCTTATACATTTGCTGGCAGCGTTGTTCTTTGAGCACCCCGATTGGGGATGTAGTTCAATTGGTAATTGATGTAGTGTGAAATTTGTGAAAATCTATGAGATCAAAAGTTCAAATCCTTTTGTCTCGACCTGATTTACGAAGAATATTTACTACTAGTTACATGTTAGGCTGTTGAGTTCCTCTATGTTCCAAAAAAAATTAAAAAATAATAATTTGTAATTTTTAAATTAAAAATTATAAAAATAAAAAAATACTAATTATAAAAAGCTCAAAATTAAAAATCACAAAATATAAAGAATATAATAAATTATAATAAATCAAATTCGGGAAGTCCTAGTTACCGGGTGCAAGCCCCGAATGTGATGATTCATGCTATGTGATTCATTTCACTTGTTTCAATCCCACTTCTTCGCCCCTGTGAGAATCACCTGATGTAATGAGTGCAAAGTGGAATATTCAAAAAATCATGAGAAATTAGTCAGTTACGACTTCCTCTGATAGAAATGGTCATAGATGAATGACTTACTTAACGCAGTTGAATCCCAAAAAATGATATCTAATATAATGCACTGAGAAAACCCCTCAATACTTAAATACAAAGAGTCAAGGGAGCTATACTTGGATGGTTCATGAGGCACAATACTTTCTAAGGTTTTGCATATGGGGTAGCAAGTTAAGTGGGTGTGATTGTGGGGAAAACTCCATAGTTAAGCGCGCTTGAGCCAGAGGTGATCTGGGATATGTGACCTCCCAGGAAGTCCTGGTTAACCGGGTGCAAGCCCCGGAAGTGATGATTGACGCTATGTGATTCATTTCACTAGTTTCAATCCCACTTCTTCACCCCTGTGAGCATCACCCGATGCAATGAGTGCTAAGTGGACTATTCAAAAAATCATGAGAAATTAGTCAGTTACGACTACCTCTCATGGAAATGGTCATAGATGAATGACTTACTTAACACAGTTGAATCCAAAAAATGATATCTAATATAATGCACTGCGAAAACCCCTCAATACTTAAATACAAAGAGTCAAGGGAGCCATACTTGAATGGTTCATGAGACACAATACTTGCTAAGGTTTTGCAAATGAGGTAGCAAGATAAGTGGACTTGATTATGGGGAAAACTCCACAGTTAAGCGCGCTTGAGCGAGAGGCGATCTAGGATGGGTGAGCTCCTCGTTACCGGGTGCAAGCCCCAGAAGTGATGATTGATGCTATGTGATTCATTTCACTAGTTTCAATCCCACTTATTCCCAATGCAATAAGTGCTAAGTGGACTATTCAAAAATATCACGAGAATGATGCTATGTGATTCATTTCACTAGTTTCAATCCCACTTATTCCTGATGCAATGAGTGCTAAGTGGAATATTAAAAAAAATCATGAGAAATGGTCATAGATGAATGACTACAATGAGTGTGTAACCTCCTGCTTTATTTTACATAATGTTTTATAAAGTGGTTATGACACATTCCGAATGAATAAAGAATGAGGCATTCGTTAATGATACCTTTATTTTAAGAGATTAATTTAATAATAATTTTCTTGAGTTAAAAGAGGAAGTTATTGCGTGGTAAATATTCCAAGAACCCAAGAAAAAGAGGTTGAGACAGTTCTGGCAGTTACCTTCCCAATAGGATTTAAGGAAAAATCCTAAGAGGGAAAGGGGTTATGTGCAGATGGTAATGGGGGTTAAGCAAAAGATGGTTGCTCTGAGCTGTCTAGAGCTAGTGGGTAAACCAGTGGAACTCATAAATTACCCTAGAGAAGTGAAGACTAGATTTAATCTTGAGGTCTGACTTCTTGTCTCAGGAAAATACCTCAAACATGGTGCGGAGAAAGGGGGGAGTAGAGGACGTAATAGCCTCGCTCAAGGTTGGGAGGATTGACAGTTACAGAAAAACAAGTCTCTCAAATAGGTATTTAAGTGTCCTGAGTATACTGTTTAATATTGCTAATAGTTGAAGTAAATGCTAGATTAATGTTGCATTTTAATTATAGAAATGAATGCTAGTCAATATTTTCATTTGACGTACATAGAGGAAATGCTAGTTACATTTGCATTTAAAAGTATTGTAAAGAGTTACTAGGATAACATCGCATTAAATTTTTAGAACAGAACATTAGGTTCACACTATCATACATTCTTATATAGATAGTTGTAAGTAACAATGATGCATTGCATGCTGAGACAGAAAGCTACAGATAGGAATTAAATTCAGATTTTATTCTCTTTATGAATATGAAAAGTGATGCCATTGTAAGTAACTATGGTAGAATTGCAAGGTAGAAAAATAGTAGGTAAGGACAACAAGGTAGATACCACTTCCTGATGAGATAGAATCCCAAATCATAACCGTTTTTAACATATTTGATGGTACAGAAGGAAAACCAAAACTTAAAGAACAGACAACTTAGAATCTAAGGGGGTTGTTCCGGAAGGTCGTGGGTTCAAAACCAGGACCCTGGAATAGGGTCACGGTTTCGGTCCTAATCTAACCGCTACCGAAAGGCAAGATCGGGCATTATAGGAACGAATATATATATACAAACGAGAACGTTCAAAAGAAGAAAATAATTAGTCTAACATGCTAATTGTGCTACAGGAAATTGTTTAGAGAACCAGAGCATAACAAGTCCTTAACTGGCAAGTAGTTATTTAAAGTTGCAAGAAATTAAACAACATAATCTAACTAAGAATGAGCTGAGCAAACAATCATAAAAATACGCCTGAAACCTAGAATAAAAATTACTGCATGTATTAAGGGCGAATTGATGGAAACAAGTAAACAGATTCGAAATGCATCAGTCACTTCAATTAACAGAAATGAAGTTCTTGTTCACATCACTTTAACCGTGGCAATAAATTTCGTAGATATACATGTGAAGACTTCGTGTTAACCGCCCAACAACCCATTTGGATAGCCGTGAGATTAATTGTTGCGGGGAGAGCTAGCCACATGGCCCTTAACTGTCGGATTAACTGTTTGAGTAGTTGCTGGTTTGCAGGTGTAGACCACGGTTCTAGACGCAGGGTCTTGTGGAGTGGGGGCTAGCCCTTAGGGGCTGGACCCCTTTTGTTGCCAGTGGAATTCATATTAAACTTTAAATACACGTTGCAGCTCTATGGGTTAAGAATCACCACGTAGCCCGAGCGGTCGGGCGCTTGCGCTGTTGGGTGAGAGGTCCCGTGTTCGAACCCCAAACTCTCCAAAAGTTTTACATGACCCTTCTGACCTCCAACCTGGGGCCACGTGGCACCCGCTGATTGGCCAAAAAAAACTATATAATAAAAATAATTTCCAAAAAATATATATTTTTTGAAAATTTTTATACAAAGTCAAACTTAGTCAAAGGTCAAGTTTTTAGAGTTTACTGGGCTTTTCAAACCTTCATAACTTCTGCATACAACCTTTGTTTTACAAACTGTTTATGGTGCCAGAATTGTAACGACGAGACCTTTTCGGTCCCTCAGGTTGCAAACACTTTTGTGCACTTTAATTTTTGAGCATTTTTGAACAATGGACATGATCTCCTGATCATCTAGAGAAGATAGATTAGTTCTAATCAAGTCTGTATTGGAGGCTATACTAGTATTTTTTATGGAACTGACTTGGATCCCCAAAGGAGTTACAGCTAGAATCCAACAGATCGGCCAAAGGTTCCTTTGGAGGGGGAATCTGGAGGGAAGGACATTTGCATGGGTAAAATGGGACAAGATTTCCAAGACAAAACAATGGGGAGGTCAAGGCTTAAAGGATTTAAATTTAATTGCTACTGCCTTGGCTGCAAAAATGGGATGACAATTATTAAATACATACAGTCTTTGGAAATTGGTTACATACCACAAATATATTTCTCCATTGACCACATTAGAATGGATCATAGGACCCAACAGAAGCAGATCTGGTTCATCCAATGTCTGGAGAGCCATTACAAACTATATTTCTGTTATAAAAGGTGGCCTTTCCTGGTGTATTGGTTCGGGAACACAAGTTATAATTGGCATAAATGCCTATTCTAGCTGTGGACATGAACATTTATTACCTTTGGCACTAACAAACTCTCAGTGCTTCTGGGATCTCATTAATATCTCAAATTGCTGATGAGGCTAATACCAACTGGCTCACACAAGCATGGAAATATTCACAGGCACTGGGTATACCTGATATATGGCAAGATGTATGGAAAATATATACTAGAGCGCTCAGGGCATCCCACGTTAGAATTTATGATCAGGAGAATGAACTTATGTGGGATGTGTCCCCCCATGGCAGATATACAGTGAAAGAAGGTTATTCCTTTCTTATAACGGAAGAGGAACCCAATGACCATATTTGGTGGTGGAGGCATCTCTGGAAATTGAAGGCACTCCCAAAAAATAGATTATTTATGTGGTGTTTTCTCAATAATCGCACCCCCACGGAAGACAATATTGCTAAGATATCCTTTCACGACCCATCTAGATGCAGTTTGTGCAAAGAGAAAGCTGAAGATATTGATAATCTTTTCTTGACATGCCCTATTACTATGTTGATTTGGAAACTGATCTACATTACACTGGACATTGGTATTAGTTGGAATGGAGACTCACTCACTTCGACATGGCAGAGTTGGTGGCACGCAAAAACTACACAGAAAATCAGGAACCTCCCACTACTGGTATGCTGACATATTTGGTTGGCCCAGAACAAAATTATGTTCTGAAATTCCCTGATAAACCGACACATCAAATGAAATACCATTGTTGCACTATACCTCATGATCCCTGAAAATGATCACAAGACTCAGACCAGGATCATGATTCTTGAAACTATTGACAAATCTTACCCTTGGGCATACTTTGATGGGGCTGCCAACATTGCAGGATGTGGTGGTGGTGTTATTTTACACATATCATATGGTAATTATAAGATCAAAATGGGATTAGGCCAGGGTGCCAAAAACTATTAATAATTAAATAGCCTCAGACTCCTACTCATATTTTCCCTTGGAAAAAACTGCAACATAATTCAGATCTTTGGGAACTCTAAAATTGTCATAAATTGGATCAACAATGTTGCTCGATGTCACATGCACACACTCAGAGGTTTACTATATGAGGTTATGATTCTAAAATCACTATTTGATTTTATTGCTTTCTTTCACATTTTCAGGGAAAGGAATGAGGTTTCTGATGGCCTTTCCGAAGAGGCTACATGGTTACCATGGAGCCAATGGTTGATTACTGAATAGAAAAATCATGAGCAGTACCAGTTTTATCACAGACCTTTTATTGAAGATGCAGGTGCATATGGGTCGTATGTTCAACATATCTGAACATCGGCGATGCTATTATACATTTTTTTATTTTCAGTTGGCTACTTATTTTGGACTATTTATTTATTTTTGACATGTTCAATACTTTGTAAATATTTTTATTTCAATGCTTTATTATGAAGATATATGGACTGATGGCTAGACCATAGTAGTTTTCGCATAGCTATATATGCAGATGATACAACATGTAATTTTCCTTTTATCAATGAAAATTACATTTTTTTTCCTGTGAAAAAAAACTATCCAACCACATGTATTTAATGTTGGGGTTCTCCCACTGTATTATAAATTAAAGTGATCTCCATGTAATTAAAGAAGATATTTAGAAGATATTTATTCTTTCTGTCAGTTCTTCTTCTTCTATTGTTGTTTTGTTTTGTGTATGAAGTTCAACCTAATGCATGATCCTAGTTAGCACTCCTTGTTTTTAAACAACTCCATTCCACTATGTTTCATACAATTATAGCAGTAACTAATGGCACTCGGGGTAAATTGGCATATATTTGAAAAGAAGATAGTCCATCATCAGACATGAAACCAAGTTGGTATGAGAAGGAAGGATGCATCATATTGGTTGGTATGTCATACTCTCCTAAGTCATTGTGAGAACATACAAAATTCAGTAGTATCATTTTCATTGAAAATACGATCGAAGAAAGCATTAAAAGAAGTTACTTTTGACAAAATTTATCCCCCTACGAATTAGGAAAACCAAAAAATGAACAGTGTCGACCATTGTGTTTTTGAAAATGCAGCTGGAAATCACTAGCACGAGACAATCATGAGAATAGCCCTCCATGACATTGTTTCAAAATTTCATGATGATCCCTATTGATATGTCCAATAGTGATAAACTCGACAAATACAAGGTTGAGTAGGTTGCAGCTATTTACTATTAATAGTTGCATGCATGTCAGTTCCAATGGAGACCCAGTTGAGACAAAGGTTAAAGGGAAGTTAACTATCAGTTGTGATATTAGTAGGCTGCCCAAATGCAGTTAAAACACCACAAGATGCCCATGATACTCCGCGCAATTGAGGAAGGCTGAAATATTCCCCCCTAAGTGAGTAGGTTGCAACTATTTACTATTAATAACTGCATGCATGTCAGTTCTAGTGGAGACCTAGTTGAGACGAAGGTTAAAGGGAAGTTAACTATTAGTTGTGATATTAGCAGGCTGCCCAGTTGCAGTTAAAACACCACAGGATGCTCATGACACTCTGCGCAGTTGAGGAAGGCTGAAATTCCTAAAGAATAGGGATTGCATTCATCAGGAATTGTGTGAGCAAGGCAAGCTGAAGACAAGATGAGAATCGGCTAAGTGTTGGCCCAATTTTGTCTGGATCAGTGTGAGGCAATCAGGATAGTGCAACAGACTCTTTTGAGAAGAGTGCATTGTATTGTTTCATGATTCCTTGGTTCATTATACAATAGAGATAGAGGGGTTTTGAGCAGCAAGCTTTCCCTAGGAAAAATATATGTGTTGTGGATAGATTTTCTTCTTTCTCTTACTTGGTGTGATTTTGCGATCGTGTTTATTTTCTGCAATTGATTTGTAGAAGGATTCAATATCTTTCTTTAGTACAGCTTGATCGGATTGAATCCATTGATATACATATTGTTTGAATAATTTCTACATATATTTGAAAAGAAGATAGTCCATCATCAGACATGAAACCAAGTTGGTATGAGAAGGAAGGATGCATCATATTGGTTGGTATGTCATACTCTCCCGAGTCATTATGAGAACATACAAAGTTTGACAGTATCATTGTCATTGAAAATACGACCGAAGAAAGCATTAAAAGAAGTTACTTTTGACAAAACTTATCCCCCTACGAATTAGGAAAACCCAAAAATGAATAGTGTCAAGCATTGTGTTTTTGAAAATGTAGCTGTAAATCACTAGCATGGGACAATCATGAGAATAGCCCTGAATGACATCGTTTCAAAAGTTCATGATGATCCCTCTATTGATATGTCCAATAGAGATAAACTCGATAAGTACAAGGCTAGTAGTTGGATTCTTGAAATAGGGTCAGCTACTGTGCCCTTGGGTATGAAGATTGAACCTCTAGACCAACTTGTATTCACATTATCATTCCAATTGGATAGGAGAATCCGTATGTGGAAAACAAAACACTAATTGTTGTTTATGTTTGTAGCTCGCGCTGATACTTTTGCACAAGCCTATGTGTCTAGGCATATAGAAGTCGCCAAAACTTTCCTGATATTTTAACTATTTTTAGAGTTGATCTTAATAATAATTAAAATAGAGTTTTTTAAATACAGATTTAATATGAGTTGAGAGATTTAATTTGTTCACTTATGAGTATATATTATTTGTATAATTATTTTTGTTTTTTTTTATTTTAATTTTAATTTTAATTTTTATCCATATGTAAATTTTCAATGATGACTAAACACCCTCACACTTAATATGTAAGATGTAGAATAAGTCTATAGGAAAGTTCATTTTAACTGTAAGTACAAAACGGCGGCCATCTGCCGGTTACAGATTTGGATTTAAAGCAGAATTGGAATACCAGCCACGCAGACAACCACTTCTCTCATTGACCGCTGCCAATGGCCTCTCCACTCCCACACTTTAGCGATTTCTATGTTATATTAAATTTCAATTTAATTAATTAAAATTTAGAAAACAATATGATATTTAGCAATTTCTAATGAAAATATAATATATTAATTTATTATAATAATAATAGTAAATATAATAATGCGAATATATAAATATTTAATTTAAATAAAATTTTAAATAGAATAGTTATTATGTTTAGATAAATATTTTTTTCATTAATCATATTATTAAGAATGGGTCAACCAGTTCATTAAATAATTACATATAATTTGTTTAGATGATTTATCATAATGATTTTATAATTTTATAAGTCATTTTTGTACATGTTTTAAAAACAAGAAAAACTATTTGAGTCTTTTTTTCTTGACCTAGCAAGCAAACATATGTTAATAATTCTTCTTAAAAGAATTGCATATAATTTAGTTAGAAAATGATTAAACACAATGATCCTATAATTTTAGAGGTTTTTTTGTGCATGTTTTTAAATATAAGAAAAATATATGAGTCCATTGTTTAAGAAAATTTTGTTGAGCTACCATATTTATGAAGGCTATGGGTAAGAACCAAGTCTTCAATTATTAGGATTTCCATTTGGTAGCCTTGGATGTCCTTAACTTTCTCTTTTGCTAGTCATTGAAGGCTAAACTCTATGCCTCCTAAAGTAAAAATATATTTCTTTGCAATAAGAGTTTGAATGTCGCCCACAACATTGGAGATTTATACATATCAATTCCATTTTCTAGTTTTTTAAGTCCATAGCTACCTATATAATTTTTATGATTAGATTTAGAAAAAAGTAAAATGCTATATTGTTTTCTATTTATATAGTATCTCTTATTCTTTTAATTAGTGTTTTTTAACTACTTATTTTAACATTTTAGGAACACAAAAGAGGTTTCACTCATGGTTTTTCAAACAATCTTACAATCATTATCATATTGTAGGTGTACGTTTTTATACGAAGATTTGAAATAGTATTTGTTTTTACAAGTTGATAGAGTTCAAGTAAAAGTATGAAACAGGTCTTCAATATTATTTTTGTTATAGATAAGTTGTGTTTTAGGTATTTTAGGAAATATGTAATTAAATTCAAGCGTTTTCATTATAAGATTCTCATTTATAAGATTTTGATGAATGAAAGAATTTATATTTGAGATTTGTTATCTATTATCCAAAATAAAATTTAAAATATAAAAATTAAACAATTATTTGTTATCCATGTTAATCTCTTTCTTATGAATACAATTACAATATTGGATTTGTGCCTCTCATTAAACTCATAAATTATCATAATTATAAAACTTAATCAATCCAGTAACAAGCCAACTTTGACATTAATCTTGAAAACTTTTTTTAAATTTAAAATCCTCATGAACATAAATCTAGAAAACTTCTTTTAAAATTAAAATCCTCATAAAACATAGATATTGTTAGCCATCATTTATTGAACCATTGATATAATGTTAAGACAAAAAAAAAATACACGTTAACACTTTAAATTATCATAATTCTCTTATAAATTAATTAAATTTTTTTAATAACTGTTTGTCCATTTCTTATAAGAAAATTTCTTTGAATCTATTTATGAGAAGTGTTGGGAATTTACTGCTGCTTTTTAAGCTCTCCTTTGAAGACGGCTAAAAATCTCACACATATTTAATCCAAAGGATATGAAGCGGTGATCACACTCAATACTACACAGAGCGGTTGATCGCTTCTCAGGCTTATACAGAATCGCTGTTGATATACAGAAGCCGGTCACTTCCTCGGTTGTTTAAATTTCTAGTCGTTCTAATTCACTTTCTATTTTTCCTTTAATTTCTAGTCGTTCTACTTCACTTTGTCTTTTTCATTTAAATTTCTATTCGTTTCACTTTCAGGAGGTCTGGGTTTCATCCGCACTCCATCACTTTTCTACAATAATGCCTCCCCGTCATGTCCAGAAGAATGCTGGGTCAACTGCCCAGAAAAAACAGCAGCTAAAACTCCTAGTAAATTCTCCAAGACCCCACCCAAGTCGAGAAAGCACAACGGAAGCCCAAAACCCCACCCAAGTCTGTTAGCTCTGCACCACCCAAGGTAGAACACTAGACTGTCAAGAAAGCACAGCCGAACCCTTCGCCCAAGACCCCATCAAAGTCCGTGAGCTCTGCTCCACCGAAGGCAGAATCCGAGATGGTCGAGAAAGCACTGTCGAAGCCCTCGCCCATCGTTGAAACTCTGCAAGTCAGAGAGAAAGCCATCGAGCCATGCAAAGATTTGAAGGGGGAAAGTGTGGAAGCCCAGAAGGACAAAGAATCCACCAAGGATGCTAATAAGCTGTCTGAGGAGGACGGCAAGAGAATAGCCTTAGAGAACAAGAACAAGGAAATCGATACTGCAATGCAGGAAGCACATGATAATGAGGTTGAGGGTAAGGATACAGAACAACACAATGAGCTGTCTGGAAATGGGCATGAAGAGAGTGTGGAGGGAGACAGAGCTGATGCGGACATGGCAGCCATGGTGATGGAGCGGATAAAGCAGAAGGAGTTTGAAGTGTTTGTGGGTGGACTGGATAAAGACGTTGATGAGGAGGATTTGAAATTGGTGTTTAGTGAGATTGGTGAAGTTGTCGAGATCAGATTGCCAAAGAATTCTCGGATTCGGAAGAATAAGAGCTTTGCATTTGTTCGTTTTGCTACTGTGGAGCTAGCCAAAAAGGCAGTGGTAGTGCTCAAGAATCCACAGGTGAGAGGAAAACAGTGCGAAGTTGCAAGAAGTGAAGATAATGAAACTCTTCATGTATGCAATATTTGTAAATCATGGACAAAAGAGGTTCTTCAATAGAAATTGACAGAATATGGAATACATAAAATGGAGGAAATAACTTTGATGGAAGATCCAGAACAGGAAGGGACAAATAGGGGGTTTGCATTTCTGGAATTCCCCACTCATCTGGAGGCTACTAATGCCTTGCGAAAAGATTTTGGATTCATTTCTTTCAGAACTCGTGAAGCGGCACTGACCTGCATTGAAGGAGTAAATAAGAATGAGGTAAATGGAGAAGAAGATAAGAAGGTTACTCTAAGAGCTACTCTTCGAAAACCTCAGCAAAAGGGACGATCTGTTAAGGATAGCTTTCGTGCAGGATATGGTAGGGTGTCATGGTTTCGTGGTATCCGCGGTGATAGGAGGATGCGAGCACCTGATACTCGATTTGGGATTGAGGGCGGAAGGGGATTTTTAGATGAAAGACCAATTCCAACATTTTGGAAGGGCATATGATAATAGGCGACCATCTGTTCCTGTTCAGAGGAATTATAGAGAACATGAGGAGGATTCTCTTGATAGGCGAGGTCCTGCTCAGAGGAATTATAGAGAACATGAGGAGGATTATCTTGATAGGCGAGGTCCTGCTCCGAGGAATTATAGAGAAAATGAGGATTATCTTGATAGGTGAGGTCCTGCTCGGAGGAATTATAGAGAAGATGTGGGTGATGATTTCCCATCTCCAGGTCGGCATTCCAGGAGTCGTTTGGTCGGCATTCCAGGAGTCGTTTGGATTATAGTGTAGGTGGGGCTGCTGCAGATTCACGTTACAAAAGAGTGAGCAGGCAGGGCCAAGATTCACAACAAGGTTTTAGTGCAGGCAGTAGAAGTGGTGCAAGCTATTCAAATGACTACCTGCCCCGTGGCAATGACGTAATTGGAGGTGGACAATATGCATCTGGTGGTTATGGACGTGGCAATGGCTTAGCATCATATTATTGAAAATTTAGGGTACAGACTGAGACGTAGAACAGATTTATTTTGAGCAGAGTTATTTGAGTTGGTTCTCTCTTAAAAAAATGTTTGACACTTTTGTATGAGTCATTAAATAAGAAGCCCTCCATGGCCAAGAAAAGACACCTCCTTCAGATCAGCTTCAAAACAATGACGAAATCTCTCAAAAAGTCATGTCAATTCACATTCAACTCATGTCGGCTTATAGAAAGAAAGAAAAGAAAGAAAGAATTTTTAATGTCCACGAGGCTAAAAATAGTCTATGGGACAGATTGCTTCTTTATCTGACTCTTGTATTCGGCCCTTTTCCTATGAAGTTTTACAATGACCACTCCCAACTTATCGACAAACTCTTCGCTGAATAGCTTATCCCAAGAATTAGCTCCCAGAATACCTGCATAGTTTTCCCTGGTGTCTTTGAAGGCCTCACATTCTAGAATGAAATGTTTTTCTGTTTCCATTTTTCCGGAGGAGCAAAAAATACATACTCTTTATTCCCACATTTCTTTTGGCCTTTTCCAGCGCCCTATTTCACAACGGAGTTGATGAGAATTAGTCCTTAATTGAGCAATAAGAATTTTAGATCTCCAAGAAATATGCTAAGTAGCATCTTTTGTGATTATGCTAATTAATATTTTTGATCTGATGGTCTAGATTGAAAGATGCCGATATATTCTAGTCGTGGCCACTAAATCAATGGATGAAATTCAAAAAAGTAACTTCCTTGCATATCTAAATCACGTGTTTAAACCATACTTAAATTAATTTTTTACAAAACATGATTAAAAATTCACTGTGTCATTTGTTGACCGCCACGTATCAAGATTAACCAGTGATGGTTCAAACTAAAATGCCACCTATTTGATTGTTCAAATTCTCAAATAAACGTGCGCGCGCCACCTATAAACGTGGAAACCACTGAAGGATTCGATCGGTTGACGTTCTATATGCATGCGTCCAAGGTTCTGTTTTATTATTATTCCTTCTTTTATTTTTTGATTCACTGATGTAATGCATCTGCCGAGCATTTACGACAATGGGAACGTGTCCGTACGGCATGAGGTGCCGCTTCATTCGTCGCCCGAATCTCAACAATAAGAACGGACACGAACTCAATTTGTTGGAAAGCATGGACAAACAGCTGGATGCTACGATTATATAAACATATATTTTATTAAATGGTCAGTCCCACAATTTGTGTTGAATTTAGTTTTGTGAGATTTTTATTTCATATAAAGAGATTAAGAGAGTGTAAATTCAAAAATAGACATAATTAATGGCAATTAAATAAAATAGATAAACTTTTTTTTAATTATATTCCTCTTTCATTTTTATATTTCTAATATTGAAAAGAAACATGTACATAATTTTTATATTTTTAATATTGAAAAGAAACAGGTAACTATATATACACTTTGTTATTTATTTTAATAGTTTTTATATAAGAATAATTAAAGTGAGTTTTTAAAACAGTCTATTTAAATTTAATTTAAAGTAATATATTTCATCTATTTTTTTATAATAATGATGACATAAAGAAGAATCCAATTTTCTATTAATTTATAATCATAATAATCACAATAATAATAATAATATACATACTAATAATAATATAAAGTGATTCACTTATTTTATGAATTTATTTCTATATATTATGAATTCGTAATGGTTAAATAATAATAATATTGACATAAATAGATGTAAAATAGTCCACTTAATTACTTTTTATGTCATTAAAAAAAAAAAAAAAACTCTAACTTGTTATTGATTCACATAATTTAAGAAAAACATAATATAAATGGTGGCAACGAGGTCCAAGTGGATTTGGAATTTATGCAGCCTCATTCATTTTCATGTAGTTGACAACAATAGAATGTGATTTGACTTGGCATCCTGGTCCTATCAAGTAATTGATTTTATAAAAAAAAAATGTAAATAGTGTGAAACATTTCTAAACCCAACCATTGGTTAGAAAGATAATAATAATGTAAATGGTGATAAAGTCGTGTAAGTGGTTTTGGAATCTAATCATTTTTTAATACAAGAAGATTCATTTAGATGTAGTTGTTAATAGGGATGTAATTTAACTTGGTGATTTTCTCATTAAATATAGCCAACGAACAAATATGATGGAAGCTTCAGATTTTAAATTAATACCCTTTATCCTTCCATTGTCTGTGGTCAGAGAGGTCCTTCGGATTTAAAATTGGTACCTAATTAATACCCTTGATCCTGTACCCCACTTGGACGCTGATCCGATTCTTTTGGTATGGTGGTGGGTGAGTGGGAGGAGAAGCGGAATTCAAGATCGCTCTCATCGACTGTCATGACGATTAAGTTGCCCACTTTGCCAGTGCTTCAGTTGGCCTTCTCCTCTTGTGCATTACTTAATAAAAAATCTGAAAGGCCCGAGTTGATGCGTCAATGCTGTGGATTATGGTAGTCGCTGGCAATTTGACATTATTGTGTGTTGTTTTTTTTTGTTACAGAGTATCGTGGGGCACAGGCTGCGAACAGGAAGAACACCTCTAGGGTCTGGCTCAAAAACTTTAGTTTAGTCTGCTTCCGATGTAAATCGATTCTCTGAAACCTCAAGGGTGATTTTGAAGGGAACACTCCAGCCCGGCTTCGACTCTTAGTGTGCAAGCGATTATTACAGGTATTTCCTCTTCGTTTACTTTAATATTTTCAATTAATGCAATGCCATATCCTGAATGATGCCTGTCTGCATTTTCATCCAAATAACTGGGGTTCTCAGAAAAGACGATGTACCAAGCTTGTTTAAGCATTTTTTTTTGTGACATTTCGCGACCGCAAGGCTATATATTTATTCCCTAGTTATCTCCCAGATAGTGCGAATAGTGCCATTACGGCGATCTCCCTTTACTAAGAAGGCTATGCAGGCGGCGCTCAAACTCCTATACACGAATATATGTTTGACAGAAATACTGGAAGGCTTCAATGCCGAGAAAAGGCGGTGATGTAGGTCAGCCGCCTTACTATATCCCTTTAATCCAAGTAGACAAATACCTTGAGTAACCTTATCGCCCCTGTCCCAAATTCTATCCCACTCGTTTTTCGCATAGTTGCTTGCGAGCTTTGTGCCCTCTTCCCAACCAACGACTACTATGAAAGGTAAGAAAATTTACATGAATGAGATTTATACAATAAGTAGGAAATCTCATATATGAGATTCAGATTCATACAATAAGTAGAAACCTCGTATATCCCAGATCTTAAGATCTTAATGACAATATAGATAATACCTTAGCATTCTAAAGTTAGAAAACCTCATATCCTATATATTTCTCACAATAAATCTGGAACCTTATGATATTTAAATATATAAAATTTGCAATTACTGAAATTACTATTTCATTTAAAGGCAGACTCGACCATAATTTCCAAAGTACATGTTTAACACATTGGTTTGGCCATTACACGTAGAACACAACTAAGTCAACAATATATTGCAATATAGGAAATACAAAAGAGGGCTATTTTGAAAACTTGTATTTGCATGCCTTTAAAACTCGGTTACCATCTGGGCACGTGAAATCCTCGCAGCAGATCGCAGGTGTTAATCTTGGTTGGGCAGGTATACCGTCTGCAACGCAGCCACTTGTTTTGATTCTATGTCTTGTAAATTTCAATAATAAGAATGAATGTATTTTGTAACTTTGCAATCATCTTATCTTGAGTTTCATCCATTCTCATTTTATCATCATCTTAATTTAAAATATTCTACAATAGAATTAACTTTAATTTAAATTCAGAGTTGAGGGTTTGGTTCATTTGCTTGTGTTCAACTCCTTAAAGTTAAATTGAATTCACTTGATACATTGATATCCATTAGATTTCTGTACTTTTATCCTTTGTTGGATGCAAAATAAGGCAGCGTCCTGTGTTGGATGCAAAATAACGCAGCGTGGTTATTTTCGACAGCTAGTACTTGTATTTTTTTGAGGATGATATTCATACCTTATAGCGTCTCCATAACGAAGGTGAATGGAAAAAAGCAATAGGTCAACGCAACTGTTTAAGGTTTAGAACAATCTACTATTATATTTTAAATATCAAGGAATTGACTCCATGACATTACCAAAAAAATACACCAGTTCGAATTGTATGGCAATGATGATATTTATATTAAAAATCAGATAAGTATTTTAAAAAATATAACTTTTTTATTTATATTTAATTAATATAAAATTTATTAAAAAATTCATTGTATTATACAAGCTTCACAATTTTAGTCATATTAATTCTATTGTTTTAAATTAGGTAAAACGTAAATATTTATTTCTTATGCCTATAGGTTTATTTACTTCAATCATTGAAAGTGAGATTGCAAAATTTTGATTTTTTAAAATAAAGGATTAAGATTTCATATTGTAATTAACCACATATTTTTTGATATTCAAACTGAAGTTTGATGAATTAGATAATTTGTTTTGGATAATTTGTTGTTTAAATATAGAACTATTCTTTATATTGATTTATGTATCACTAAATTATTTGGTTGTAAAATTTCAAGATTACTTATAAATTTTAAATATAATTAAATTTCTTATTCAGCCATTTATATATAATTATAAAAAAATTAAACTATTATTACAATATAATTTTATTAATTTTTTTTATTTTCTTGAATCTTATTATCTAGGTTTTATTTTAATTGTTAGGGTTTTGGTTATTATGATTTTGAGTTTATTTTTTATCTATTTCTTCATTAACTTTATATGTTTACCTATTTCAACTTTAACTTGTACATATAAATTTTTAAATATATAGACTAGCACAATCACATTAATAAACGTGGTCATATATCAATCACATGCACAACCACATTAGTTAACCTAATTACTAGAATAAACATTAATAATACATACTTAGTCATATTAATTCTTTTGTTTTAAATTAGGTAAAACATAAATATTTATTTCTTATGCCTATAGGTTTATTTACTTCAATCATTGAAAGTGAGATTGCAAAATTTTAATTTTTTTTAAATAAAGGATTAAGATTTCATATTGTAATTAACCACATATTTTTTGATATTCGGACTGCAGTTTGATGAATTAGATAATTTGTTTTGGATAATTTGTTGTTTAAATATAATTATTCTTTTTAATGATTTATGTATCACTAAATTATTTGGTTGTAAAATTTCAAGATTACTTATAAATTTTAAATATAATTAAATTCTTATTCAGCCATTTATATATAATTATAAAAAAATTAAACTATTATTACAATATAATTTTATTAATCTTTTTATTTTCTTGAATCTTATTATCTAGGTTTTATTTTAATTGTTAGGGTTTTGGTTATTATGATTTTGAGTTTATTTTTTTATCTATTTCCTCATTAACTTTATCTGTTTATCTATTTCAACTTCAACTTATACATATAAATTTTTAGATATATAGACTAGCACAATCACATTAATAAATGTGGTCATATATCAATCACATGCACAACCACATTAGTTAACCTAATTACTAGAATAAACATTAATTATACATACTTAATATTAATATTAATATTGATATTGTTAAATATATAATAATAATTTTATTATTATTATAAAAAATATACTAATATTATTGTATTTCAATTATAATTAATAATACTAATAATAACTAAAATTGCCATAAATGAAATAAATCTATATTAATTATAATATTAAAATAATATTAATAAATATTTAATAATAAAAAATAATAATAACATAAAAATAATTAATACAATAAATTATTATTATCATTAGAAATAATAACAATAGTGATTAATCTATATTATTATAGTTAATTTATTATTTTTATTATAATCAACTTAATATTAATTATTATTACAGCAAATATTATTTAATTATTTAGTAATTTTTCCAAGCTCACTATAATTTTGGCATCTTAAAAGACTAGGAAGGTGAGTATTACAACAAATATTATGATGTAAAAGATGTAATATTAAACTCATAGTAATAAATATATAATAATAATATTACAAAAATAACTACTTTAATAAATTATTGTTATTTTTAATTATTTATATTATTATTATTATTTTGCAATAGTAGTAGTAGTAGTAGTAGTAGTTATGGTATATTATTTAATTATTTAAGATTTTTTTTTTAATTGAATAATTTTTAAATTATGGTATATTATTTAATTCAATATATTATTAATTAATATATATTACTATTATTGTTAATTATTTAATAATATTATTAATTGATAATAGCAATAATATTAAATTAATAACCATATTTTTAATATTTTTTGGGAAAAAATAATATAGATTACACCTCCCATCTTGGAGGAGGAACTTGTTGTTCTTGTCGGTCATATCGTTTTATAAATTATGTATATGTGCATGTTACTATATTTGTAGATGGAAAATTGCTTTTCTATATTGCTTATTCTATTCACCATTAATTGAAAGTTTTTTTGTTGATATCACGTCTGTTTTCTTTTATGTTAGGTGATTTCCTTGTTTTATCATGGATCCAACTATTTGGAGTTGTATTCCATTTGAAATTCTTGAAATTGTCTTCCTTTGGCTCCCTTTATCAGTTGTGATAAAGTTTAGCACTGCTTGTCAACAATGGAACACTGTTTTGCAAAATCCTTGTTTCTTATTGCGTTGCATGCATATATGTACAAATGAATTTGGATTTATGGTTCCTTTCGTCAATGATGAAGACAATTATTTTGCTGCTGAATACCTTAATCAAAATGGGCGCATATCTCATTTTCATTTGTGATTCATAGATTCAAGATACAAGGTGGAGTCTACTATTGGACCAATGGTGGTTTTATCCTTACCAACATAATTCTCCCATTCACGAAACTATTTTGTGATGAATCCATTTACAAAGGCCTTAAAAAACATTGGGCGAATACGAATTGGAGACTGGGGCTTCTTTTCGTTATTGGAGAATGTCAGCAGCAACAAATATGACTGGGTTGTTCTAAAACATATCTATGATAGAATTCAATCTAAATTTTATGTTTACAGTAGTCTTTATAGGGTTTGGCGAAGGGCTGATCTTCCATTTGGTGGCACCTCACCCCCTCAAAATGGAGTGTTTTATAGAAGTAAATTGTTTTGGCTTTACCTCGACACAGAGTATGAAGATTATCCTCGATATGGGTATACAATCTACTGGTTTGATGTGATAAAAAATGACTGGTGATTTTCATTTGTTCCAATTACTGACATTCGGTGTATGTCATTGGCCGTATGCAAGAATGAGTTGATATGTCTTATCAATGATGGCTCCACTTCTGTATGGTCAATTGAAGAAATAGATAATTTTCAATTTGGTCACCCGTGTATTGAACGAAGAATTGATTACTTTGAGGATGATTGGGGCTTTAGATGGAAGTTGTTGGAAGAAATGTCTATAGATATAAATATGAAATGTCCTGGTTATCTTCCTTTTCGAACAGTCCAAGGTGTGGTTCTTATGTGCAAATGCAGTGAAGTTCCTTTCCTATTATATGACATGATGGCTGGCCTTTGCTTCCCAATAGATATTGATAATTCAACTAATCAACAAATGAATGGATTTTGGTCTCCAACGTTGCAGGATTGCAACGATTTAATCGAGTCTGGAAATGTCTTTGCAATTTCTCCGCGTATGGATTCTATAGATGAGATTCCACCATTAGATGTGGACATGGAGTCTTAGGCTATTAGCCATTTTGTATTCTCTCTATCGTCGTGGAAAATATTTCCTTTTTTTTTTTTACTTTGCATACTTTTGGGTATGTATGCTAAGACTATGGATATTTATATGGCTCCATTCTCAGGGGGTGTCTTCTATATGTGTATGTAGCGGATGCTGGATATTAAATTCCATTGCAATTTGCTCGAAAAATATTTATTTTTTTTGTCCCGTTTAGTCCTCTTAATTGCATTTGACTGTGTTTGGATGTTATCCATTTCTCTCTGTTTCTATAATTTTAATTACTGTGACTTATTCTATACATGGTGTTTCCATCAGTTTTTTGTCATTGATTCTCAAACAATGTTATATCTTTAGGTTTTTTTGATGGTATATATTTCCAAATATTTAGATATATTTCAAATTCATATAATTCTTTAGAATTTTGTTCCATTTATATGGGTTTCCCATTACAGTTATAATATGATACAAGAAATTTAATCCTTTTTTGTTTTGGCCATTTGAAAAAATCCATTTTTCTTTTCAGCCATTTGGTTGGAAAAATAACATGAACGATTTTATTTTGTTTTGTGGGTGGAAAAAAAATGTGTTCCTTTTTCATCCTTTTCTGTTAATTTATATTGGATATATTATATCTGTTCCATGTTTACTCTTATATAACAAATATGTTATTATTCGTTGTAGACATGTCATCTGAAGGTACAAGCAAACGTACAAGAAAAAGGAATAATTCGCCTGCATCATGTGACAAGTCTAATGAAAGTCGCCGTTTACGGTATCAACAAAATAAGGACACAATAAATGAGCATAGGAGAGCTAAATATCATAGAAGAACGACTGAAAAAACTCTTCAAAAGGATTTTATGGTTCCTCCTAGGTATCGTACTATGGATGATATCATGGAAAGAACATTTCTGCTTGGTAGTTCGTTGCCAGAGTATGATCCTCGTCAGCATAATTTTGTTTTTCAATGCTCTCCTGAAAATTATCATAATATTGAGGAAACATCTCGCAATAGGGAGGAACATCATATTCATAACGTGGATGCAAATGTTCACCCTAACCCTTCTGTCTCTACAATTGCATCTTGTGAGAAAGGCCAAAGGTTGCAAAATATCCATGGTGGAGGGAGAGATGACATTGTATGTGATGACTTGGATGATAGTTTGATTGGCCATTTGTTTGATAATTTGGATCCAGCTGGTCGAAACATCGTCTCTTCCAATCTCCCTTCTGAAAATAATGTTGTCTGACGAATAGAAACATTCATCCCTGATAGCAGTTCGCGTGGAACAATGGAGGTAATCCAATGATATCTTTACAGTTGATGCAATAGTGGTTGTTTTATTACATTCCACTATTTACATTTATTTAGTGATAAGGTATTTTATTCTCTTGGAGTAGGATACACCTCATTTTAATAGAGGTATAGAAATTTTCTCCCCGCGTCTTCCATCTCTTAATATGAGATTTGAATATGAAGCACATTTTGATTTTTATTTATTTGAATTTTTGGTGCATATTTTGTTTTTCTTCAAACATGACACAACTCATTTCAATAGAGGCATACAAATTAACTTCGTAGATGTTCCGTCTACTAATGTTATAATTGAAGAGGAACCATCGCATAGCGTTCATCCAGATCGCCAACAAAATGTAAATGTTGAATGCATTTGATATTTTCCTCCTTTTTTTCATTTTTTGTTAATTGTAAAATTAGAAATCTATCTTTTTTCGACATTTATTTTTATAAAATATTTTAATTCATTTTAATAGGAAAAAACTAATTTGAATGGAGGCGTCGAAACTAACTCGCCAAATGTTCAATCTACTGATGTTAGAAGTGAAGAGCAACCATCTCATACACTTCATCGACATCGCCAAAGAAATGTAAATATTGAATGAATTTATTTCTTTTTTCCATTTTTTCAATTCTAATTATTTGGACATTCAATTTAAAAAAAAATTATGCTAAAGAAACCTTTGCAAACTCTCAGGTTCCAGAAATGTAGACCACAGATTTGGAAACCCCATGTCATAGATTTGTTCCACATGTTTCAAATTTGGGGAGGGAGTCTCGTGGTGCTGAAAATAAAATAAATCTTAGAAGAAATTATACTCTTCCACATCATTCTCCACATGCTCCAACCAATACAAATCATATTTATTTTGATGAAAATATGATTGCAGTGCATAAAATATTTCGAGAAAAGCTAGATAGCTTGTCAGTTGTCCAAATGTGCCACATCTGCAAAGAATCATATCCTGGAATCCACGTTTTGAGAGATGCTGAAGGACCTATTTGCAGACGATGTAAGAATGAAGGAGGTTCACATCGTTTTTGTGGCTATAATAACATGGATCCTGGCGAGCAACCTCATATTTTAAGAGTTCTTACTCAAGTTGAATAAATGTTAATAGCACGTGTAAATCCTATTTTGCAAGTGACACATGCTCGAGGTGGGCAATATAAGTATAGAGGACACACAATTAGCTTTCCCCAAGATATTTCAACAATTGCACAAAGTCTTCCGCGCCATGTTGAAGATCTTGACTTTCTAATTGTGAGGAGACATGTTGCTCAGTCTAAATTTTATGAATGTTATGTAAAAAGATCCCACGTTATGGATGCATTGCGTTTCAAAATTGAATGTGATCAATATTATCGAGATGTTGTAATTGACTATGATTCAGTGAATGCTCTGCCCGAAAGATCAACAGATGTCTCCTCCAGGCTTAAATTTGTTGATTGTGACATTGCAGAATCTGAGTTCAGTGCAGCTAATAATGAAGGGTTTTCTCTTAACCATTTTCCCTCTCATCCTTCGTCTTTTATTGCTCGCCTACCCAATGAACAAAGAGAAGTGGAAGAAATTAGAGCATTTCTTGATAATGTTGATTCTTCAGATGTTGATGAAATGGATTGGCCCAGTATTGGAACGTCTCCAATGAATGAATATAATACTGAGGGGTTATTAGATATGGCATTCCCCACATTGTTCCCCACTGGTGCTGCTGATTGGTTGCAACCACGCATTTGTACTATTGAACTTCATGAGTATGCATTGCATCTTCTTAGATACTATGATTAGAGGTTTGGAAGCCATCCTCACTTCCGATATTACCTGTTCAACATGATAATGAGGCATCGTAGCCAAGCAAATGCTTCATTTTTTGTGAAGAAAAATTTACATGATAACTCACCGACAACAATTGATGACTTGTGTCAGCAACTTTCTGATTTACCAGATAATAAGTTGGCTGAGTATCTTATGCGGTTTGGGTCTTCTCTAAGAGGTACAAGGGCATACTGGACTAAATGTCGAGCTGAATTGACTGACATGATTACTCATTTGGGATGCCCATCTTTGTTTTTTACTTTGAGTGCAGCTGACACAAAGTGGCCAGAGCTGCATAGCCTCATGCCTGTACCATCACATTCTCATTCCTTAAATGAGCATCGTATGAAGGTTGAAAATGTTATCCAGTACCCTCATATTGTTGCCACATTTATGCACCATAGATTCAATATATTTCGAGAGGAAGTTATCCAAAAATATCTTAAAGCTAAATACTTCTAGTACAGGTCTGTTTTCTGGAATTCATTTTCTATTCATTGTCAATTTCTTATTGATTTTCCATTCATATTTTTCATATTAGCTCTGTGTTCATTTTTTCCAGATATGAGTGGCAACATAGAGGTTCAGCACATATCCATGGTTTCCTATGGTTGCAAGGAGCTCCTGAAATGGAAAGACTTGATTGGTCAAATTATTGTGATTTGCAACATGCAAAGAGATTCTTTGACAATTATGTAACTGCATGGAATCCACGTGAAATACATCATCGCAATATAATGGTTCCAAGAAGTCTCAATGATGACCCTTACCTACTGAATACTGATAATATTTTCTCTTTCAATCCTCATAATGATTATGAAGAATTGTTGAACCGTGTCCAAAGGCACACAAAGTGTACTGTAGATTCTTGTTTGCGCAAAAAGGGCACTATTCTTGCTTGTCGGTACAATGCCCCATGGGATCTTTCTGAGGAATCAAGATTGTTCATAGATGATCAAGGAAGAAAAAAATATGACCCAGCAAGAAATGATGATAGGCTCAATGTACGTAACATTGACCTTCTAACAATGTGGCGTGCAAATGCTGATTTCCAACCAGTGCTTTCTCGGCATGCTGTCCTGAAATATATTGCTAAGTATGCATCAAAAGCAGAGAGAAGGTATGAAAGCTATCATAATATGTTAACTAGAATTTCAAATTCTTTTGCCTCTGAGGATCATGCTTTATGTGCTTACAGGAGGTTTCTTGCAGAAACAGTCGTTGAACGTGACATTTGAGCACAAGAAACATGTCATATGTTGCTTAAGCTGCCTCTTGTTGTGTGTAGTCAACAATTTGTTTCCTTAAATGTTGGAAGAAAGGTGTTCAGGAAAATTTCAAGGGATGGCCTGCATTGTTCATCTGAAAATACATTTGTTCAAAATTATCAGAAGAGACCTTATTTCCTTGAACATCTATCTTTGATAGAAACAACAAGATCTTGGACTTATGAGAGCAGCCGTAAAAAAGATCCATGGAGGCCTAGAGATGCTCATGCGATTTTTCGGGTCTGGCCACGGTTTTATTCTATTCTTGGTGAGGATTCAGAGGAATTTGAAACCTTTTGCTGGACATAATTGCTCTTGTACAAGCCATTTCGTGACATTTCTGCAGAGATTGGGCTTTCAGCTGAAATTATTGTTGAAAACTGGAGGAATTTCTGATATCAAGCTTGGCATGTTGATCAAAATCCATCAATTAATGAAAATATTGAAGATGGAGAAGATGGTGATTTTGCTAACCAGGAAATGAATCTTGAATGTGATTTTCAAGAGTGGCAACTTTTCTCTCGCTTGGTTCCACCAAATGGTGTCAATGTTTCTGATCTTCACACCCTTGGTCGAAGGGATTTTGATATATCCTTTGACTGGCAAGGTACAACTATTCTTGATGATGTGGCCGAAGAAGCTATTAATTTTATAAGGAATGCAATATCAAGGGGTGATGTTGGTGACCTTTCAAATAGAACATTTGTCTCTCTAGATTCATTGGCAGAAAAACAACGACTTGCTTTTGAAATCGTTTTAAGGCATTCTGCTGAATATGAGATTCGTGAAGCTCTTCTTATGATTATTCAAGGCACTGCAGGCACTGGCATGTCTTTCCTTATCCATTGTATTTCTGAGGCTCTTTCTAATCTGTCAAGTAATGGAAAAAGTCCTTTGCTTCTTCTTGCCCCAACAGGAATAGCTACTTTCAATATACATGCAAAAACAATACACTCTACTTTGAAAATCCCAATTAGAGATATGAAACCACTACAGGGTCAATCATTGGCACTATTCCAAGAGGAAATGAGGCTCATTCGATATATATTGATTGATGAAATGAGCTTTTTAGGGTCAAGGTTGTTCATGCAAATAGATGCTCGATTACAAGAAGCATTTCCAAATAAAAGGAATTGTCCTTTTGGTGGTAGATCCATGATTCTTGTGGGTGACCTTGGCCAGCTACCTCCTGTGAGAGATAAGCCTTTGTATGCAGGTAATACAGCAGGGAAAGTATTATGGAAAAAATTCAACACTGTTGTCACTCTTGACACAATATTTCGCCAACAAGGGAGCAATGAGAAACAATCTTGTTTTCGTCGAGTCCTCAATAACATAAGAAACGCAGAACCTGTTCTTGATGATTGGGAGTTTCTTATGTCGCGGGCTGATATCAGGTTGCATCCTAGAGAAAGGGATTTATTTAATGCAGCAGTTCACATGTTTCCAACAAATAATTTGGTCTCCTTCCATAATAGACATATGTTGAAATCATTAAATTCTCCAATTGCACGATGTATTGCTGTGAATTCAAGGCGTTCAGAAATTAGTGGTGCCGATGATGATCAACTGGACCGTGAAGTTTTGTTGTGCCGTGGCCAGCGTGTTATGTTGACATGTAATTTGTGGGTTGAAGCTGGTTTGGTGAATGGTGCACTTGGGTATGTGAAGGAAATATTTTATATGCCCAACTCTAAGCCACCTGAGCTTCCAATGTTCACAACTGTTATTTTTGATAAGTATGTTGGTGTTCCGTTTGATGCAGGCAATCCAAACATTGTACCTATCACACCAGTGATAAGAGGAAATCGAAAACAAATTCCTTTAAAGATGGCATGGGCTCTTACAATTCACAAGTCACAAGGTTTGACTTTAGAGCGAGCATCAATTGATATCGGGAATAGAGAACAACAAGGCCTGACCTTCACAGCCATATCAAGAGTGAAATCAATAGATGGTTTACGCATTGCACCGCCTTTCTCTTATCAGAGTTATGCCAAGATGAATAATAGTGCATATGTTACAATTAGGAAGAAAGAAGAGGAGAGATTAAAGTCCATATCGCTATGATATGCAACTATTAATATAATAATAATGCTTTTGATATATTTATGACATGTCTACATTCATCAAATTCATAGTAGTGTTTTGGAATGTTGTTTACATCATTTTTTCTGTTGTTTAATTTTCTTGTTTTTATAATGTTGTTTTTTGTTATTTTTCTTACAATGAACCATTCACAGGTAGAAAACTAGTTACACGAGCCAGCCATTAAAAATCAAGATGGAATTCCATATCACTGTCACATGTAGCTAATAGTATTCTAACATATTTATAGAATGTTTTATAATTATTTTTATTATTGTCTCTTTTTTCATTTAGTATAGGAATTCTTTTGATGTATTAATTAAATGAATACATTCATGAGATGCAATATAGTAATATATGAGAAATTCCATACATCGTTTTTCGTGTTGTTCAATATACCTCCATTTTTTAGTTGCTATTGTTCTTTTGTTTATAGTAAACCATTCAGACATATACAACCAATTATATTAGCCAATCATTAAATTTGAGATTGAAGTCCATATCCCTATTATATGAAACTAAAAATATTTATCAATGTGGTTTGCTAAATGTGTTGTGGTTTGGTTCAATGACAAGATATTTATATTTTTTAATAATATTAGACTAAAATTAATATATACATTGACATTAATTTAAATACAAATATTGAATTACTAACATTATTAATATTTCATTATAAACATTGAGTTTAGAATTTTGTGCTTTCTTGTTGATTATTGTAATATGAGTCATATCACACATTTATTTTTATCATTCTTTTCATGTGTGCAGTATGTATTTTTAATGAGGTTTATAGCATCACGTTTTTAAGATTAAGTTTTTTAAAAACAATACAAACTGGGTGTTGTATATATATATATATATATATCTGCCTAGATGTTTCTATCTCTTTCTGTATAAATTTTTATTTTGTCATTTTCCTTTCAAATGCAGGTATGGATAATAATGATGGGATCTATTATAATCAAGCAGTGGCAAATATTTCTAGACTCATCAGTCTTTTTTCTTACATTCGGAACAAGCGCGATAGAAAACATGGCTTCCATCCTAATTTTATTGATAAGCATCTTCGTGTGCTTGATGAAATGAAAATGAATGTGAAATACCTGTTGCATGTGCACATGAGGGAGGCTGGGAGAAAAACAAGAAGGATTGGTTGGAGAGCGTTAAGTATCGTGATCATTATCCTGTTGATTTGAATTGGTGTTCCTTTTGTGGTCGGTCTGGTTGTGTTCTTGAAGAGGCTATTTGATAAATGACATTTGATGGAGTGTTTTGAGTCCATTTTTGTGGTGGGATTTCTTTATGTAAAGACAACAAAAAACATATGTTAATTTCAGTGTTTTTTTTTTGTTTCACTGATGGCGGAATTGAGTATCATTTTATTTTATTTATTTATTCAGTTTATTGATGTTCAATTTTGATAATATTAATGGTCCCTTTGCTTTATTGATGTTTTATGATTATACTATTAATATTTCACTCTATTTGTTGATCAATTGGGTTTATAACATTGATTCCTTGATTTTTCGGATTCTTTTGGTTTGTAATAATATTCCGTTCACATTATTAAATTCAAATATTGGGGTTTTTATATTAGTCCTGGAGTTTAATACTAATGCATTGTCCAATTTCACATTATGAAAAACACTCACTCAACTTAATATAAACCGAAGGGACTATTGGTATAACTTATGTTTTTAATAATGTTCCCTTGAGTTCATGAATTCCTTTGGTTTATAATATTAAAGCCTTGGGTTTATTATATATTTTTGTTTATATTATTAATATTCCCTCCACTTTATTAATCTCTTCATAAATATAATGTGGTTGTGATACTAATATTCAACTAAAATTTTGTTCCCTTCGCGTTATTGGTCCCTTGGGTTATTAATATTTTTCCGTTGGGTTCACCAGTTCCTTTGTTTTCTAATATTGGACCGTTGGGTTATTACTTCTTTTGGTGTATAATACTTTTTTAATCGCTTAATTTTGTTAACAATTTTTATTTCTATTACTAATTTGTTGGGTAATTTTTTTCCCTTGGTTCACCAATTCCTTTAGTTTATAATGTTAAACCCTTGGTTTTGTTAGTTCTTTTGGTTTATAATATGAATAATCGATTAATGTCATCCCTGCTCAAACATCAGATTCTCACAAATATTGTCTCCATATGAAAATCACCCATGGCCAACCATGGTCATAGTTGGTCCAACGTCACATTGTGACAACAAATGTCTCAATGTTTAAATCAAGCATGGTAAACCGTGTTTATTCCCCTCTGTTTATAATATTAATAATCATTAATAATCGATCAATGTTATCCATGATGAAATGTCACATTCTGACAAACATTGTCTCGATATGAAAATCACCCATGGCTAACCATGGTCATAGTTGGTCCAACGTTGCATTGTGACAAAAATTGTCTCAATGTTTAAATCAATTCCCTTGGGTTCACCAATTCCTTTGATTTATAATTTTTTGGATAATAATTTTCCCTTGGGTTCACCAATTCCTTTGGTTTATAATATTAAACCCTTGGGTTTATTAGTTTTTTTGGTTTATAATATGAATAATTGATCAATGTCATCCATGACCAAATGACACATTCTGACAAACATTGTCTCAATATGAAAATCACCCATGGCCAACCATGGTCATAGTTGGTCCAATGTCGCATTGTGACCCATGATCAAATGTCACATTCTGACAAATATTGTCTCAATATGAAAATCACCCATGGCCAACCCTGGTCATAGTTGGTCCAATGTCACATTGTGACAACAATTGTGTCAATGTTTAAATCAATTCCTTTGGGTTCACCAATTCCTTTGGTTTATAATATTAAACCCTTGGGTTTTATTGGTTGTTTTAAGTTTATAATATAAATAATTGATCAATTTCATCCATGATCAAATGACACATTTTTAAAAACATTGTCTCGATATGAAAATCACCCATGGCAAACCATGGTTATAGTTGGTCGAACGTCGCATTGTGACAACAATTGTCTTAATGTTTAAATCAATTCCCTTGGTTTCACCAATTCCTTTTGGTTTATAGTTTGTTGGGTAATGGTTGTCCCTTGGGTTCAATTCCTTTGTTTTTTAATATTAAACCCTTGGGTTTATTACTTCTTTTGGTTTGTAATATAAATAGTCGATCAATGTCATCCATGATCAAATGTCACATTCTGACAAACATTGTCTCAATATGAAAATCACCCATGGCCAACCATGGTCATAGTTGGTCGAACGTCGCATTCTGACAACAATTGTCTCGATGTTTAAATCAATTCCCTTGGGTTCACCAATTCCTTTGGTTTATAATTTGTTGGGTAATGGTTTCCCTTGGGTTCACCAATTCCTTTGGTTTATAATATTAAACCCTTGGGTTTATTAGTTCTTTTGGTTTATAATATGAATAATCGATCAATGTCATCCATGATCAAATGTCACATTCTTACAAATATTGTCTCAATATGAAAATCACTCATGGCCAACCCTGGTCATAGTTAGTCCAATGTCGCATTCTCAATGTTTAAATCAATTCCCTTGGGTTCACCAATTACTTTGGTTTATAATTTTTTGGGTAATGGTTGTCCCTTGGCTTCACCAATTCCTTTGGTTTATAATATCAAACCCTTGGGGTTTATTAGTTTTTTTGGTTTATAATATGAATAATCGATCAATGTCATCCAAGATCAAATGTCACATTCTGACAAACATTGTATCAATATGAAATCAGCCATGGCCAACCATGGTCATACTTGGTCCAGCGCCGCATTGTGACAACAATTGTCTCAATGTTTAAATGAATTCCCTTGGGTTCACCAATTCCTTTGGTTTATAATTTTGGGTAATGATTTTCCGTTGGGGTCACCACTTGCTTTGGTTTATAATATTAAACCCTTGGGTTTATTAGTTTTTTTGGTTTATAATATGAATAATAGATCAATGTCATGCATGATCAAATGACACATTATGAGAAACATTGTCTCAATATGAAAATCACCCATGGCCAACCATGGTCATACTTGGCCCAACGTCGCATTGCGAAAACAATTGTCTCAATGTTTAAATCAATTCCCTTGGGTTCACCAATTCCTTTGGTTTATAATTTTTTGGGTAATGATTTTCCCTTGGGTTCACCACTTGCTTTGGTTTATAATATTAAACCCTTGGGTTTATTAGTTTTTTTGGTTTATAATATGAATAATCGATCAATGTCATCCATGATCAAATGACACATTATGAGAAACATTGTCTCAATATGAAAATCACCCATGGCCAACCATGGTCATAGTTGGTCAAACGTCGCATTGTGACAACAATTGTCTCAATGTTTAAATCAATTCCCTTGGGTTCACCAATTCCTTTTGGTTTATAATTTGTTGGGTAATGGTTGTCCCTTGGGTTCACCAATTCCTTTGGTTTATAATATTAAACCCTTGGGTTTATTAGTTCTTTTGGTTTATAATATGAATAGTCGATCAATGTCATCCATGATAAAATGTGACATTCTGACAAATATTGTCTCAATGTGAAAATCACCCATGGCCAACCCTGGTCATAGTTGGTCCAACGTCGCATTGTGACAACAATTGTCTCAATGTTTAAATCAATTCCCTTGGGTTCACCAATTTCTTTTGGTTTATAATTTGTTGGGTGATGGTTGTCCCTTGGGTTCACCAATTCATTTGGTTTATAATATGAATAATCGATCAATGTCATCCATGATCAAATGTCACATTCTGACAAATATTGTGTCAATATGAAAATCACCCATGGCCAACCTTGGTCATAGTTGGTCCAACGTCGCATTGTGACAACAATTGTCTCAATGTTTAAATCAATTCCCTTGGGTTCACCAATTCCTTTGGTTTACAATTTTTTGGGTAATGGTTTTCCCTTGGGTTCACCAATTGATTTGGTTTATAGTATTAAACTATTGGGTTTTATTAATCTCTATTGTTTTTAATATTGCCCTTAGCCTTATTGATCCATTAGGTTTTTAATATTTATCCCTTGGGTTCACTGACTCCTTTGGTTTATAATATTAAACCCTTGGGTTTATTAGTTCTTTTGGTTTATAATGTTAATCACTTTAAAATATTAATTGTTAGGGTTTATTAATCTCTTAGGTTTTTTGTTTTTAAATATTGTTTCATATGGTTTATTACTCTCTTGACTTTAATATTATTAATATATTAGTATATATTATAAATAAATATTCAAATATTTATTAATAATGATTATTAGTAATATTATAATAATATTATCAATATATATTATTAATAATATAACCAACTATGATATAATATATATTATTAATATATTATTAGTTCTTTTGGTTTATTAATAATATAACCATCTATGATATTAATATATAAATAAATATTAAAATATTATATATTATTTATATTATTTTTATATTAATAAATATTATTAATATATATTTCAAGTTAATTTATAGTATGTATATTGTTAATATTATTAATATATTAATAAATGTTTTTAATATATATTATTAATATTTTTGTATATATTAATAATATTATAATATTACTAATAATCATTATTAATAAATATTTGAATATTTATTAATAATGATTATTAGTAATATTATTATTATAATATTACTAATAATCATTATAAATAAATTTTCAAATATTTATTAATAATGATTATTAGTAATATTATAATATTATTAATATATATTATTAATAATATAACCAACTATGATATAATATATATTATTAATATATTATTAGTTCTTTTGGTGTATTAATAATATAACCATCTATGATATTAATGTATAAATAAATATTAAATTATTATATATTATTAATATATATTATATATATTTCAAGTTAATTTATAGTATGTATATAGTTAATATAGTTAATATTTTTAATATATTAATAAATATTTTTAATATATATTATTAATACTTATTATAATATTATTAATATATATAAAATATTTTTTTGATTTTAATCATAATTAATATATGTAATATATTAATATTCTTATTAATATATAATATATATATTTCAAGTTAATATAATAAAATTATTATATATAATATTTATTTATTGATATATAAATTAATGTGATGGGTAGTGGATATAGGTCTATCGGCCTATATTAACCATATTGGTAAATGTGGTTGTAAATCTATTTTATATACGCCTATTGGCGTATATCAACCATATTAGTAAATATAATGTGGTTGTGCTAGTAATAATTAAAATAGAATTTTTTAAATACAGATTTAATATGAGTTGAGAGATTTAATTTATTCACTTACAGATTTTTTTATGAGTATATATTATTTGTATAATTATTTTTGTTTTTTTATTTTATTTTTTTATTATTTTTATCCATATGTAAATTTTCAATGATGACTAAACACCCTTACACTTAATATATAAGATGTAGAATAAGTCTATAGGAAAGTTCATTTTAACCGTAAGTACAAAACGGCGGCCATCTGCCCACGCAGAACCTTGATAATGACACAACATGGCTCTCGTATTTGCGTTTCGTTTGAGGGCTATGCCGGTTACAGATTTGGATTTAAAGCAGAATTGGAATACCAGCCAGGCAGACAACCACTTCTCTCATTGACCGCTGCCAATGGCCTCTCCACTCCCACACTTTAACGATTTCTATGTTATATTAAATTTCAATTTAATTAATTAAAATTCAGAAAACAATATGATATTTAGCAATTTCTAATGAAAATATAATATATTAATTTATTATAATAATAATAGTAAATATAATAATGCGAATATATAAATATTTAATTTAATTAGTTATATAATAAAATTTTAAATAAAATAGTTATTATGTTTAGATAAATATTTTTTTCATTAATCATATTATTAAGAATTGGTCAACCAGTTCATTAAATAATTGCATATAATTTGTTTAGATGATTTATCATAATGATTTTATAGTTTTATAAGTCATTTTTTACATGTTTTAAAAACAAGAAAAACTATTTGAGTCTTTTTTTCTTGACCTAGCAAACATATGTTAATAATTCTTCTTAAAAGAATTGCATATAATTTAGTTAGAAAATGATTAAACACAATGATCCTATAATTTTAGAGGCTTTTTTGTGCATGTTTTTAAATATAAGAAAAATATATATGAGTCCATTGTTTAAGAAAATTTTGTTGAGCTACCATATTTGTGAAGGCTATGGGTAAGAACCAAGTCTTCAATTATTAGGATTTCGATTTGGTAGCCTTGGATGTCCTTAACTTTCTCTTTTGCTAGTCATTTAAGGCTAAACTCTATGCCTCCTAAAGTAAAAATATATTTCTTTGTAGTAAGGGTTTGAATATAGCCCACAACATTCGAGATTTATACATATCAATTCCATTCCCTCAAGATAATCACAATAGTTTTCTAGTTTTTCAAGTAGATAGCTACCTATATAATTTTTATGATTAGATTTAGAAAAGACTAAAGACTCTATTGTTTTCTATTTATATAGTACCTCCTCTTCTTTTAATTAGTGTTTTTTAACTACTTATTTTAACATTTTAGGAACACAAAGGAGGCTTCACTCATGGTTTTTCAAACAATTTTACAATCATTATCATTGTAGGTAAAATTTTTATGCACAAGATTTTGAAATATATTTGAGCTTACAAGTTGGATAGAGTTCAAGTAAAAATATGAAATAGGTCTTCAATATTATTTTTGTTATAGATAAATTGTGTTTTAGGTATTTTACGAAATATGCAATTAAATTCAAGTGTTTTTCATTATTAAATTCTCATTTATGAGATTTTTATGAATGAGAGAGTTAATGATTGAGATTTGTTATCTATTATCCAAAATAAATTTTAAAATATAAAAATTAAACAATTATTTGTTATCCATGTTTAATTCTTTTCTTTATGAATACAATCACAATATTGGATTTGTGCCTATCATTAAACTCATAAATTATCAAGTTTTGACAATTGTAAAACTTAATCAATTCAGTAACAAGCGAACTTTAGCATAAATCTTCAAAGCTTCTTTTAAATTTAAAATCTTCATAAAACATTGAGGTTTTAGATATTGCTAGCAATTATTTATTGAAAAATTGTTATAATATTAGGAAAAAAAAAAGCAAATGAATATTAACTTGTTTTTCACTTTAAGTCTTCTTAAATTATCATAATTCTCTTATAAATTAATTATTATTTTTTAACAACGATTTGTCCATTTCTTATAACCAAATTTCTAACTATTAATGAGACCACTTAAAATTTACTGCTGCTTTTTAAGCTCTCCTTTGAAGACGGGTTAAAATCTCACACATATTTAATCCAAAGATATGTGTACGTGATCAGCACCACCACAAAAATCATCGATCGCTTCAGTTTATACAGAATCGCTGTTGATATACAGCTTGGTCACTTCCTCGGTTGTTTAAATTTCTAGTCGTTCTAATTCACTTTGTCTTTTTCCTTTAGATTTCTAGTCGTTCTACTTCACTTTGTCTTTTTCATTTAAATTTCTATTCGTTTCACTTTCAGGAGGTCTGGGTTTCATCCGCACTCCATCACTTTTCTACAATAATGCCTCCCCGTCATGTCCAGAAGAATGCTGGGTCAACTGCCCAGAAAAAAACAGCAGCTAAAACTCCTAGTAAATTCTCCAAGACCCCACCCAAGTCGAGAAAGCACAGCGGAAGCCCAAAACCCCACCCAAGTCTGTTAGCTCTGCACCACCCAAGGTAGAACACTAGACTGTCAAGAAAGCACAGCCGAACCCTTCGCCCAAGACCCCATCAAAGTCCGTGAGCTCTGCTCCACCGAAGGCAGAATCCGAGACGGTCGAGAAAGCACTGTCGAAGCCCTCGCCCATCATTGAAACTCTGCAAGTCAGAGAGAAAGCCATCGAGCCATGCAAAGATTTGAAGGAGGCAAGTGTGGAAGCCCAGAAGGACAAAGAATCCACCAAGGATGCTGATAAGCCGTCTGAGGAGGACGGCAAGAGAATAGCCTTAGAGAACAAGAACAAGGAAATCGATACTGCAATGCAGGAAGCACATGATAATGAGGTTGAGGGTAAGGATACAGAACAGCACAATGAGCTGTCTGGAAATGGGCATGAAGAGAGTGTGGAGGGAGACAGAGCTGATGCGGACATGGCAGCCATGGTGAAGGAGCGGATAAAGCAGAAGGAGTTTGAAGTGTTTGTGGGTGGGCTGGATAAAGACGTTGATGAGGAGGATTTGAAATTGGTGTTTAGTGAGATTGGTGAAGTTGTCGAGATCAGATTGCCAAAGAATTCTCGGACTCAGAAGAATAAGAGCTTTGCATTTGTTCGTTTTGCTACTGTGGAGTTAGCCAAAAAGGCAGTGGTTGTGCTCAAGAATCCACAGGTGAGAGGGAAACAGTGCGAAGTTGCAAGAAGTCAAGATAATGAAACTCTTCATCTACGCAATATTTGTAAATCATGGACAAAAGAGGTTCTTCCACAGAAATTGACAGAATATGGAATACATAATATGGAGGAAATAACTTTGATGGAAGATCCAGAACAAGAAGGGACAAATTGGGGGTTTGCATTTCTGGAATTCCCCACTCATCTGGAGGCTACCAATGCCCTCGTCCGCTTGCAGAAGCCAGACGTTTTCTTTGGTACCGAGCTTCGTGCAAAGGTTGCATCTGCCAAATCTGGCATTGAGCCGGACGAGGAAGTTATGGCGCAGGTAAAGTCTGTTTTTGTTGATGGATTGCCACCTTCTTGGGATGAAGAGCGTGTTCTGGAGAAATTTAAAAGTTATGGTGAAATTGAACAAGTGCAATTGGCACGAAGTATGCCTGCAGCCAAGCGAAAAGATTTTGGGTTCATTTCTTTCAGAAGTCGTGAAGCGGCAATGGCCTGCATTGAAGGAGTAAACAAGAATGAGGTAAATGGAGAAGAAGATAAGAAGGTTACTCTGAGAGCTACTCTTCGAAAACCTCAGCAAAAGGGACGATCTGTTAAGGATAGCTTTCGTGCAGGATATGGTAGGGTGTCATGGTTTCGTGGTATCCGCGGTGATAGGAGGATGCGAGCACCTGATACTCGATTTGGGGGTGAGGGCGGAAGGGGCTTTTTAGATGAAAGACGCCAATTCCAACATTTTGGAAGGGCATATGATAATAGGCGACCATCTGTTCCTGCTCGGAAGAATTATAGAGAACATGAGGAGGATTCTCTTGATAGGCGAGGTCCTGCTCGGAGGAATTATAGAGAAGATGAGGAGGATTGTCTATAGGCGAGGTCCTGCTCCGAGGAATTATAGAGAACATGATATAATACCCTGATAGGCGAGGTCCTGCTCGGAGGAATTATAGAGAAGATGTGGGTGATGATTTCCCATCTCCAGGTCGGCATTCCAGGCGTCGTTTGGATTATAGTGTAGGGGCTGCTGCAGATTCACGTTACAAAAGAGTGAGCAGGCAGGGCCAAGATTCACAACAAGGTTTTAGTGCAGGCAGCAGAAGTGGTGCAAGCTATTCAAATGATGTTGGAGGTGGACAATATGCATCTGGTGGTTATGGACGTGGCAATGGCTCAGCATCATATTATTGAAAATTTAGGCTACAGACTGAGATGCAGAACAGATTTATTTTGAGCAGAGTTAGTTGCGTTGGTTCTCTCTTAAAAAAATGTTTGACACTTTGTCAGTATGCCTAACCTGGTCATTAGTAAAATTTAAATATGTAAACTAGTGTTGATGATGTCTACATGACGTTCAAAAAAAGCAGGTATTTGTTTTTATTCTTTGTTGGGTTGTAATGGTTTTTATTTTTTGGTTTAGAGATTTAATATGGGAGTTGTTCACTTAGGTGGCAAGCTAAAACTTGAGGGGAGTTGTTCAATATACTTGCTTTCAAAAGATAAGAAAACAGAAAAAATGACATACCATAATGACATACTTTCATTAGGTCATCAAAAAATAATAACACAAATATGAATGGAGCGATCTTACTATCAAATGTGCATAAGGGATAGAAAATTCTTGAAGGTTTAAGACATGATTTATCTGCAAAATACAATATACCATCTACGTTGCCACTAAAATATGAGAGTAGAAAATACTAAGTGTGATTCATTACCAAGAAAAAATATGAAGTTGTTAAATATATGCATGGGATATAGTTAGTCGGAAATATTATGATGCTCCCAATATGGGAGCTCATAAAAGACAAGTTTCCTTTTCATCCCAATGGGAAATTTCTTAACATAGGTGTCGAATAATTTCGGGTCATTGAACTTAGGCTTCCCATTTGAATCGAACATTTTTGCAAACTCATTCTCCTTCTCTCTCAATGCTCTAAGCCATTTAGCTAGTGTCATTATTGTAGGCCATTGGGTTCTCTTTGGTTTACCATTGAAATCAACAGTGTTGCTCTTCTGTAAGGGTGTTCTTCTAAGAGGAATACCTTGGAGCAATCATACACTGCTTTCGTAGGTGGTCAGACTGCCTAGCCTTCAGATAAGGTCCATAACATTTACTTCGATGATACCCTTTCCTTACAAGACTTGCGAAATTATTTTGTAAAAGTCGGAAAGTTAGCAACCATGAAGATCTAAACAAGTACAATGAATTAAATTAATATTCGAAACAATATTGTTACATATATAAACAAATCAATAAAAATGTAAATTACCAGAGCAAACTCTGAGCTCCAATTTGTATGCCATAGTACCAATCTTTTGCAACACCTTGTAAGGACCATACTGTTGAAAAATGTAACTAGGTTTGGTCTTCATAATGACATGTGTAATTGTAATTTTATGTAATTGATGAAAAAAAGAAAATAAAATTATTTTTGTAATACTTGAATCAAGAGTTTCATAATCAAAGAATTTTATTTTAGTTAAGGTTCTCATTGTGAATCTTTAGGTTTTTTCATCTAGTCATAAAAGTTTATTTGAGCCAATGTCATGTATGAAGGACCCTTTTTGAGCATGTTACATTTTTATATGAGTCATTAAATAAGAGGCCTTCCAAGACGGAAAAAAGACACCTCCTTTAAGTCAACTTCAAAACAATGACGAAATCTCTCGAAAAATCATGTCAATTCACATTCAACTCATGTCGGCTTATATTTTTTTTTTCACAAAGGAAAAATTCGTAATTTTATTAATGAAAATAAAATTACATGTTACATATGCTAGTATGATCAGTCAAAGACAGGCTAGTATGCCTCAAGTAATATACACAGGTAGAAAATTAAGATTTTCTCCCTTTTTTCTTTTCAACCTTTCGCCAACCATCCTGTGATGGCGTGGTCGTTGTAAGGGCGAGTTGGTTTTTTCTGTGGTTACTCTAATGTCCTTTTCTGAGTCTGATGTATCAGAAGTGTGTAGCCTTTTATTCCCCCCATTCTCCGGTGCCTCTAGTTCTGATACCGACCGCACCATGGAGGTATTGTCAAATGAATCTTGCATTCCTTGATCTTGTGCATCTGGTGCGGTTGTTGGCTGCTTACTCTCCTTTGGGATGGTGTCTTCCTCCTCTTCGTTTGTCTCTTGCTCTAAATCCTCTGAAGGGAATTTCCATCCTTTGGCAGCTTTCCCTTGCTTCTTCTTTTTTCTGTTGTCTCGCTTTGCCTCCGGGCATGTGTTTTGGAGATGTCCTGTATTTCTGCATATTCTGCATCGAAATGCAGTGTTTTCATAGTCCAAGTGCTGTGTCCATCTTTGTTGTTTGTGATTCAGCTGAATACTCTCTGGTAGGCCTTTGCTAAGATCCACTTCCACACAGATTCGTGAAAAAGTGTATATACACTCCTCCAAATGATGGGTATCTGTTTTTATATATCTGCCAAGAGTGTTTCCAATGGCTGCTAGAACACTTTCATTCCAAAAATGAATCAGAAGATTGTATAGCCGGACCCAAACCGGCATTCTGGAAACCTCCATGGTGTTTGCATCAAATTCAGGAAACCAAGGTGAGATGAAGAGCCCGGTGGATCCCCAGAACCACGGTCCCTCCAGCAATATGATATCCCTGGCTTCCGCAGTTAAGAATTTGATAATGAAAAATCCTTTTGAGCAAAGATGGATTTCACAATCCATTGTCCAATTGGTAAAGATCCAATTAAAAAGATCCATAGGTTTGGGCCAAAAGCAGTTGAATCTGCAGATTATTGCTTGTGCTTCATAGGTGGTTCGATGCTCGTCTATCTATGGACTGTCTATATTCAATTCTGGCACACTGTTTTGTTCCTCCACAATGTAAGGCTTGGGAGAACTCTCTGTTTGTGTTGTAGCTGTTGTTGCTCTGTTTTTCCCTTCCAGTACATTTCTGTATGAGAAATCTTGTGGGTTTGCAGTATTGGAGGTGCTGGCTCCCCTGGTTGATCCTGGAGCTCTGTTTGGATCTGCTTTCCCCCCTCTCAGTCTCAGATTGAGGGTAATGGTAGAGTCCAAGCCAATGGGATAATCCTTGATATCTTTGGAATCTAATAAGGATTTTCCCCCGTGGATCAAAGACTGATGCTGATGAGGGTAACCAGCAACAGACTTGATATTTTCCTTAAGTTGAGTTACGCTGTCTGTGTCCTGAATCCAAACAGTAAAGCTATTGCCCACAGGGGGCTTTATAAAAACTTGAAAATGGTCAGAACTTACTTGAAATTCACTTCCATCGATAGTTATGTGGCTTCCTGTAGTCGCCTGTTCTGGTATCATGGGTGGGGTTCTGTTAAAATTGGACAACTAGGTCCAAACTCCATGTTGTGATGCTCAGATGAAGATACTGATATTTTTATTGGGTTCCTCTTTCGGAGAGGTGTAAGATCGATATAAAATTGATCTTAATCTGATGAGCAGAACATGTATTTTGAATTTATTATTTATAATAAATTATATAAAGCAGTCAAATTTTTTTAAGGTTTTACATACCCCCTAAGATGTGCTTACACCTCAATGATGGATATAAATACAACAAAGTTGAGAGCATTTACCCATCTCATCCTCATCACACCTTCTTCTCTTCCGATCTAGTACGAGTCCTTCGAGGACAATTTCGGTTCACACGTGGGAAAAGAAGGACGAAGCGGTGTTGTCGCCATTGCTGCCGTTGTTCCGTGCTGCTGCTTGTTGCCGTTGCCGCCGGTGTTGTTGTCGTTGCGTTCTGGTGGTTAAGCCGCCATCGTCGGCTGGGCAACGTTGACTTTTCTGGGGTTGACTTTGAGTTGACCGTGTGGCTGTTTTGAGGGTTGTTGTGACACATGTTGGGTTGGCTGACCAAGGAGACTTTGTTGGTTGAAGCATCTTGTTGACTGCCGTAACGCACCACCACATTTTTTCTATTTCTGGTTTGTCTTCTATAGATCCACTGGTATGTTCTATCAACATTTTACTTGATTGTTTATGTGATTGCTGTGGTGAAAAGTAAAGTTGCATCAAGCATAGAACATCTACATAATTTTACATGGTATCAGAGCCGAGGTGAAGACAAGCCCTAACTTATAGCAATCACCATCTAAGAAAAATGGGTTCAACAAGTTATGGCTTCTAGGAGGATGACAAGCTGACTAGAAGAGATGACTTCCATGCTTGGAAGATGATATTAGATCTCAAATTGGAAGACCATGATCTCATGGACCATGTACTGGGTAAGATACAAGAACCTCCATCCAATGCTACTGCTGCTGCAAAATCCAAGTATAAGAAGGGAGAGATCAAAGCAAAGCTACTGATCAGGGAATCCATTCATAAAAGCCTGGTGGCCTACATATCTGAGTTGGGCACATCCAGAGAGATGTATGATAAATTGATCCTTATGTTCAAGGTAAACAATGCAAACCAAGTGCTATTCTTCAAAAATCAATTGAAGAATCTAAAGAAGGGCCGAGATGAGTCTATCCAAACATACTTTCTGAAATTGACTGAAATCAGGAACAATCTGCTGGCTATTGGGGAGATAATAGCCGATCGTGAGATGGTACTCACTGCACTTGGAGGACTCCCATATGAATGGCAAGTATTCAACACTACCATTCTCAATAATAGTACAATTTCTAACTTTGACGAGCTACTGTCAAGATGCATGCAAGAAGAGACAAGGATGAAGGAATTCGAAAATGACAGAAATGCTGCCTATGCTGCTCATTCTAGAAAGAAGAACTCTGGTGGTCCTAAGAACAAAGGAAGAGCAAGGGCCCAAGGAAAGAAGGGCAAGTGCTTCACTTGTCATAGGCCTAGTCACTATGCTAGAGAATGTCCTTTCAAGAAGGATTCTCCTGATGATGATGACAACAACAACAACCGGAGGGATGATAATCAAAGGAACAACAGGTTCCAGGGAAAGAGAAAGGCTCCCTCCCGTGGAAATGATCAACCTTTCAAAAGGTCAAGAAATTCCAGGTATGAGGAATCAAATGTTGTTGATAAAAGAAATGAATATATTCTTGTATCTGCCCTCTCCGTTGCATCTCCACCCGACACTATGGATGTCTAGTTGATAGATAGTGATGCCTCAAGGCACATCACTGGGTTCAAGGAAGCACTCTTTGATATGGTTGAGAAGGATACTAATTTGAAAATTATCCTTGGAGATAATGCCACATATCCCATGAAATGGACAGGGACTGTGACCCTCCACTTGTCTCAAGGTCAAGTCCTCCACTTGCAGGATGTACTCTATGTACCTAATTTGAAGAAGAACCTTGTGTCTATATCAGCCATGGAAGACAAAGGTTTCAATGTGGCATTCACTGATGGAAAGGTGTGCATGTGGAAGAAGAGCTTCAAGGAAGCTATCATGTTTGGGTCTAGAATTGATACACTCTACTAGGGTGGAGGAAGTCCACTGGGAGGAATGACATGAGATGCTATTCGACAGACCGATAATGGCACTGAATATGAGACAAACAAGTTTAAGAACTTTTGCAGAGGAGATAGCATCAAGAAGGAGACCACAATGTTTGTGGGCTACAACAAAACTTCGAAGGCCTATAGATTCTATGTACCTGGTCAAAGGAAAGTGGAGATATGCCACGATGTCACCTTTGATGAAGATGCTTCCCTGAGGAAAGTAGTCAATCTTCTGAGATCCGAGGAAGATCATGAAGCAAGGCCTGGAAATCAAGAGGAACCGAAGGATGAGACGATGCCTGATGCTGAAGGACCAATGGACCCGATTGATCCACCTCCTTCACTGGGAAAGAGACCATCATGGCTCAGGGACACTCTCGAGGATGCTGAGGGACATATGGCCCCAAAGGGGGACATTCCGTGAAAGCAAGAAGCCGAGTAGATACCAAGGGTATCTAGTAGCCATGAGTACTATTGTACAATCTGAGCCTGGATCTTTTTGAGGAAGCCATACAGCATCAAGTCTGGAAGGATGCTATGCACGAAGAGTATGAGTCCATAATGAAGAATGATGTCTGGGATGTGGTTCCTAGACCAGAGGTCAAAGCAGTTGTCACCTCAAAATGGCTCTACAAGATCAAGCATGGATCTGATGAAAGTGCTGAAAAATTCAAGGCAAGATTCGTTGCCCGTGGCTCCTCTCAAAAAGAAGGAATAGACTATGATGACAAATTTGCACCTGTGACCACCATCCAATCTATCATAGCCCTTGCTACTACGCAAGGATGGAGTCTTCATCAGATGGATGTGAAGACCGCACTTCTGCATGGTGCGATAAAGGAAGAGGTGTATGTGGAGCAACCTCTGGGGTTCGAAGTCCAAGATCAGGATACCCATGTCTGCAGGTTGAAGAAAGCCCTCTATGGGTTGAAGGAAGCACCCAGAGCTTGGTACGAGAGGATAGATAGCTACCTGATGAAGCTGGGCTTCACTTGTAGTAATGTTGATCCGAACCTTTACTTCAGGGTTCATAGAGAGAAGCCTCTCATTCTGGTGTTGTATGTGGACGACCTCTTCCTGACAGGTGCTGACCCTGTCATTCATCAGTGCAAGAGGGAGCTCGCTGCAGAGTTTGAGATGAAAGACCTAGGACTGATGCACTACTTCCTAGGCCTGGAGGTCTGGCAGAGACCTGGCGAGATTTTCCTTTCTCAAGGAAAACACATTGTGAAGCTTCTGGAAAGATTTAGTATGGTGGACTGCAAGTCTGTGTTGACACCGATGGAGCTCAACTTCAAGAAGTTGAGTGGCAGTGCTGCTGGGCCCGTATTGACAAATCCTATTGAGTATCGTCAACTCATAGGGGCCCTGATGTTCTTAGTGAACACCTGTCCGGACATATGTTGTGAAGTGAACACTTTGAGTCAACACATGGTTGATCATAACATTCACTGGGTTGGTGCCATGAAACTCTTGAGATATCTCTGAGGCACGATAGACCATGGGCTGAGATACACTGTCGGGAGTATGACACTCCATGGATATATTGATGTCGATTGGGCTGGCAGTTCGGTGGATTGCAAGAGCACATCTGGATGCTACTTCACACGTAGATCTGCTTCAGGCAGGAAACCGAAGTCGGTAGCCTTGAGCACCGCTGAGGCCGAATACATTGTAACATGTATGGCCTGTTGTGAAGTCACTTGGTTGCGAAAGCTCTTCAGTGAGCTGTTCGAGCATTTGCTAGATGCCACCGTTATCCTTTGTGATAACTAGAGGGGGATTCGTTTGTCATAGAATCCCGTGTTCCACGATCGATCCAAGCATGTTGATGGCTGGTACCACTTTATCCGGGATATGGTACAGCGAGGCGCTGTAAGGCTCGATCATAGGAACTGATGAGCAGGTCGCGAATATTCTCACTAAGCCCCTGGGGAAGGTCAAGTACCTAACCTTTCGTGAGAGTCTTGGTATCGTGGAACGACCCTATGATGTGGGTCCCGTTGGACGATAAGCTCTGGGAGCTCTGGGGGGCTTTGGGGACAGCTTTTCAGAGCTATGAGCAACCGCAAGGCTAGGATTGCCGAACCTTGTTGGTGTGCTTGGACCCCACCGTTGTGATTATTGAGTTGGTTCACCTCTCATTATCTATGCCCTGTATGCATCCTACCCATTGAGTTCAGGGCTCATGGGAAGTACCTCTCATTTGGCCAATGAGGTGGGAAAAGCTAGAGACTAGTAGCAAATAATGATGGACGCATCAGAGATTGCCGTACTCTCTATCTAGGATGGCACGGTCCAACCACTTGATCTGGGATCAAATATAGTGAGGTTTCGGACCTCCGCCTGACTTCGGGTCAGATGAACCAACTTCGGGTTGGTTGGAGACTCTTTGTGAGTCTGATAGTGAGGTTTTGGACCTCTGCCTGACTTCGGGTCAGATGAACCAACTTCGGGTTGGTTGGAGACTCTTTCTGAGTCTGATAGTGAGGTTTCGGACCTCCGCCTGACTTTGGGTCAGATGAACCAACTTCGGGTTGGTTGGAGACTCTTTGTGAGTCTAATAGAGGTTTCGGACCTCTGGGCTGGATTTGTCAGCCGGGGGATGATGTCTTTGTGACTGACCCACTTCTGTTATGAAATAAAGAGGCGAGCAAAGCAAGTTACGACGGGATGACGCATGATGTTTGGTTGCACTGATGGATGGAGTTCTCCCTAGTTGAGAGGGAGTGTTAAAATTGTACAACTAGGTCCAAACTCCATGTTGTGATGCTCATATGAAGATACCAATATTTTTATTGGGTTCCTCTTTCGGAGAGGTGTAAGATCGATATAAAATTGATCTTAATCTGATAAGCAGAACATGTATTTTGAATTTATTATTTATAATAAATTATATGTGCAGGTCGGCCTTAAGGTTTTACACCCCAGCAGATGAGTCACACACCTCAATGATGGATATAAATACAGTCAAAGTTGGAGAGCATTTCACTCATCTCATCTCATCACACCTTCTTCTCTTCTGATCTAGTACGAGCTCCTTGGAGGACAATTTCGGTTCACATGTGGGAAAAGAAGGACGAAGAGGTGTTGTTGCCGTTGTTGCCGTTGTTGTCGGTGTTGCCGGTGTTGTTGCCGTTGTTTCCGTTGTTGCCGGTGTTGTTGCCATTGTTGCCGGTGTTGCTGCCATTGCTGTCGTTGGGGCAACGTTGAATTTTCTGGGGTTGACTTTGAGTTGACCGTGTGGCTGTTTTGAGGGTTGTTGTGACACATGCTGGGTTGGTTGACCAAGGAGACTTTGCTGGTTGAAGCATCCTGTTGACTGCCGTAACGCACCACCACATTTTTTCTATTTCTGGTTTGTCTTCTATAGATCCACTGGTATGTTCTATCAACATTTTACTTGATTGTTTATGTGATTGTTGTGGTGAAAAGTAAAGTTGAATCAAGCATAGAACATCTACATAATTTTACAGGTTTTGTACTGGTCGGCACACTGAGATGCATACTTAGCTTCCAACGGTGGCGCCAATCTCCATTTCCCGCCGCAAATCACCCGCGTAGGCTCAGTCCAACAATACCTAGCAAATCTACATTGAAACGGTGAATATGGATGCCATTTCCCACAGCATGTCATCTGTGGGGTTAATGCCCAACCCTTCGCATCAAACCCACATCGAAAGAGGGCCAGATGGGGATATTCGGCCGCCATCGCCCATCTTGTAAGCAGAGCTTCCGTCTTGAGACGATGCCAGTGGTCCAAGCATTCCTTAGTGAATATAAGTTCGGCCTCCGGGTAGGAACGGGTAAAGCATCGCACTATAAACCACTCATTTGTCCCAGGGGCGAGGCCGAGGGCCTGCATAGCACAGGCGATCGTCTCAACAGGTAATCCTCCATGAAAATTCGCTGCCGCACTGGCCAACAGTTCAGAGCTGAAAGAACTAGGGTAAACGCCGACCTCCTTTGCGCTCCACATTTTTCTTTGGTCAGTCATGTCAGCTTATATACATGGGAAAAAAAACTATAAATGAGCAGCTTGGCCGCATTTCATAAGAAATAATTTCGATTGAGCAATTTGGTGAACTAATGAAATAGGAGGAGTGCGGAGTTCATAAGAAGGTATCCTACTAACAAGTGAGTAAGGGAAGAGGAAGATAGAGCTCATTTAAATATTTATTTAATGCTACTGATTGGGTAAGTGGCAGAAACTAGGGTTTCTGTAGTGGGTACATCTAATCTAATAAGGGATCGGAAGAGGATCTCCAAATTACTTGTTAGCCGAGTTCATCTGGAGAATCCTCCAAATATAACGAAGGAAGGAAACACCTCCAATATTATTCCTACTCCTCAGACATGTGGAATTACAGCCACTTCTCTCATTGGCAGATGCTTTTGTTGGCACAATAGCCAATGGCCTCTCCACTCCCGCACTTTACGCTAACAGATTAACATACACATTACGTTACACCATTGGATCATCACCGCACATAATGGATAATTACCTCACTTGATAATGCTAACTGTATAGTTGTCAAAATTATAGGAACAATTTCCCTGGTAAATGTGTTTAAAAGTTTTACATAGTTTTCATCATCGATTTCTATTAAAAAAATAACATAAAACATCGAATTTGAATTTGACAAACTGATTGTTTTCAAATTCCAATCTTATATGTTTTTGGAATCCTAAAGTTCAAAATTTTCCATGTTCAATAATTTGTTTATTCTGATTTCAATTTAATATAACATATCAAATTTAAATTTAATTAATTAAAAATTAGAAAACTAGATGATATTTAGCAATTTCTAGAGGAAATATAATAAAAATGACTAGTATTAATTTATTATAATAATAATAGTAAATATAATAATTTGAATATATAAATATTTAATTTAATTATTTATAGAATGAATTTTTAAATAGAATAGATACTATATTATTAATTTAATTTAGTCAAGGGTTTGGATGGTAAGCAGTTAGGTGTCATATTGTGGGCAGGGGAGGACTTATTTGGTGTGGAATTGGGGGAGGGTGGTAAGGGTTTCAATGAAAGGGTTGGGGAGGAAGATGAAGGGTTTATATTTTTTCTAGAACGCAGTGGTCAGGTAGGAGGAAAAAGGAAGAAAAGGAAGGTGATTAAAAATATTTCAGAGTTTTTGAATCTGGTTTTGGGAGTGGACATCCAAGTGAACAGGGAAATGGCAGCCTCAGAGTCAATTTTGGTGCGTAGAGCTCGTGGTAAATTTTTCTCGGATCAATTCATCTATGAGTGGATTGAGAATTCATGGGGAGTGGCTTCGGACAAGGATGTGGAGGTTTTTACCCTGTCGAAGGGTTGGTTCATGATTAAGTTCATGAATTCAGTTACACTAGACTAGGTGCTTGCCCAGAATTGAAGTTTGGCATTGCACCAATTCTTTTTAAACGTTGGTCACCAATTTTTGATGCTAAGAGGGAAAGGGTGGATGAGATCCTAGTTCGGGTACGATTGTTGGCGTTGCCTCCTCATTTATGGACCCTAGGTGTCTTCAAGGAAATTGGGAACAATTTGGGTATTTTCTTGGAAGTAGACATGTCTTTCTTGGAGACAAAGACACTGAATGTGGCTCGTTTAGTGTCTAGTTCCTCGTGATGGTTTAATGGAGAAAATCCATTTGCATTTTGAAGGACATTCCTTCTATCAAATTATTGACTATGAGCACCTTCCCTTTCGGTGCCGTATATGCCATAAGTATGGACATTTAGGCAAAGATTTCCCTTTGGGAATTAGTCGGAGGAGGTGTCATAGGGGGTTTAATAGGTTTGTTTTTGGGACTCGGGAAGCCCATTTGGATGCTGAAGATATTTCCCAATCGGAGGAGGTGGGGTAGGTTCAAGACGAGGGACCGAGCCCAATGGAAGGGTTGGAAGACCAGGAAGCACAGGTGGGAAGCCCTCCTGTTGATGCTTTTAGCCAGGCTCTAGAACAACAGGCTATGGTGGATACTACTACGAATTCGACGGGTACTTTCTTTCACTCCTCTTGGTCTGTTATTTATAGCTTTGGTCTTGGCTTGCTGCTACCCATCAAACAGATTTTAGTAGTCTAATTTCTGGTGGCTCTTCCTCTGGCTCATCTGTTTGTGCCCCTGTCTCATCATCACTATCATCTCCACCTTTAAGGTCCCTACGCTTTCCTGCTTCCACTGCTGCCAAACGTGCTGAAAACACTCTAATTTATTCGCGCAGTTCTTCATTTGCTGCCCCCTTTGCAGCTCTTCCTCCTACTTCAACTCTTCCCTGACCTCTTATTCCTACTTCCATCTTCACTTAGGAAGAAATTTTTGCTCTGATACCAATTGATGCAGACTAACTACAAAATACCAGAATACACTGAGGAAATGAGTTTTTAAAACTCCACACAAAATTTCCCTTTACACGCAACAAGGTTCAACCTTGGAAGGTCCCAACATACATACGTGCGGGAATCATGCAGCGGAATTTCGTAACATACACAGACCATATATATATAAGTCCAAACCAATGCAAATACCGGGATTTTCTTACCAGAGGGTCCCACACAGTTCTGACCAATCGTGGACAATCACACTTCGCGAAATTTACAACGTAACCTTAAGAGTTAAGCTCTATTCCTTGTGGGATGCGATGTTGCGTAGGGTCGACACGTGTCCCTCCAATTCGTATCACAAAATTTTTAACTTACCTTGTGATCGCCCTAATGCTATCCCATTAACGTTGCGATGGGATAATTGTAGTATTAGAGAACAAATTATTTGGTTTTTCATTTTAAATGATATATACTAAATAATATTAAAATTAATCTTCCCAGATGCGGGTGATCCCTAGGAACATAGTCATGGCAGCTCCTCCGCAAGGCGCATGGCCTTAGTCCAGATGCTCTTAAATGGGGCAGCTGCTCATTCATCACTTGCATTAACCCACTTGCTTCAAGCATTTACACCCGTCCGCCCTGCTACCCTTCCCTGTGTTTTATAGTGCACTGCAATTACATTTCCGCTATTTTAAATTAATATATAATTTTAATCATTAAAAATATATATATATAATTAAAATTAAAAAAAAAAACTTTATTTAATAATAATTTTATTTTCTACATTTTTATAAAATATATAACTAATTTAATATAAATAAATAACATCTATATATAAATTTAGTTACAATATTTTTATAATTCATTTTTTATCCCTTTTAAATACATGTAAACCAAGAAAGTCAATAAAATCTAAAAAAATCCAAAGAATTCATCGAGAAAGGAATCTCAACAATATTACGAGCTTTGTAAATTTTTACCTGCAAGTATAGAGCGGCCATGGTCGCAATCAGTAACTTGATAATCATGGCTCTCGTATATTCGGCGTTCGCGTTTCGTTTGAGTGCTATGCCGGTGACGGATTTGGATGTAAAGCAGCATTTGAATGGGAAGTTGCCTACTCAGGTAGTGAAATAGCTCGGAAGGTAGTAAATTGTTGGAATTCGGTAAACTAAAATTTAAAAAATCAGGTAGTAGTTGGAGTATTTGGAATCTATTTTGGAGTGTTTGGAATCTATTTTTGATAATGGAAATAGATTCAGCATTATCAAAACTCTTAAGACACTCAAAATAATAAATTTTAACAACTGTAAACAAAATTCTGAACAAATCTTTGTCAAATTTTTTGAAAATCATTACCCATTTCTGAACCATTTCGCTGCCTCTTTAACCTATGCGTTTAAATGGCAACCACGCAGACAACCACTTCTCTCATTGGCCGTTGCTCTAGTTGGCACAGTCGTCAATGACCTCTCCACTCCCGGGATTTACGCTGGCAGCTTAACGTACAAATTATGTTACACCGTTGGATCATCATCCCACATAACGGATTCTCACTTGATAATGCTAAAGTGTAGAGTTGTCAAAACCATACGGACAATTTCCCTGCTAAATGTGGTTACAAGTTTTACATAGTTTTCATTATCGGATTTTATTTATAAAAAAAAAAAAAAAAGTGCACTATAGTTGCAACCATCGAATTTGAATTTGACAGACTCGTTGTTCTCAAATTCCAAACTTAATTGTGTTGGCGTATTCTAAACAATCTTTTCCGGAATCCGAAAGTTATAAAAAATTGCATTGTCATAATTTGTTTATTCCGATTTGAATTTAATATAATGTATTAAATTAAAAAAATATTTCAAATATAATGTATTAAATTTAAAAAAAATATTTCAAAAGTGTGTACATTCTATTTTAAAAAAATATTCCAAAAGTGTGTAAGTAGAAAAAAAAAATCTAATTTAATATAATTGTATCTTTTACATTTTAAATAAAAAATAAAAAATAAAAAACCATAGGACATTTAGTGCTTTCTACGGGAAATATTATAATAATAATTAGTATTAATTTATCATGACATTTAGTGCTTTCTACGAGAAATATTATAATAATGAGTATTAATTTATCATAATATTAATACCAAATATTATAATTAAGAGCAGTTTGAATATTTAAAATATTATATTTAACTTTATGTAAATGAAATAGAGGTTTTTTCTTTTTTTCTTTTTCTAAATAAGTTAGTTTTTTTTTAATAGAATAAGGTTGTTAGGTTTTAATAGTTTATTAAGGTTTGAAATTGAAGCTAATATAATAATATTCATAAACACAAAATTATTACAATAATAATTATTAATAATGTTATCAAACATAATGAACATATTTAATTCTACTATTTTTGTGTTAAAAAAAAAACATAGAAAAAAAAGATTAACATAAAAAAAACATATTTAATTCTACTTTTCTAATTTTGCAGAGAAGGGAATTCTCCATTGCAGCTCTGCTCAATGCTGGTATGCATGGTTTGAAGGCGTGGAATATATTCATGAATGGGTTCCACAACATGGTTTGAAGGCGTGGAATATAATTCTAAATTGTGATGAGTCGCTAGAAAATCCCAACAGTTTTCGACCTTAGAACTACATGGATAGTAATACAACAATGGGAATGGTAAAATATGGTTGCAGAAATAATGCTATTCTTCTATCCGTCATTGATCCCAGCAAGTCTAAACCCGCTTTCCTGTTTCAAACCTACAAACTCTCCCCAGATTTTTATCGAACTGCGCTAAAATTGGAAGACAAACGATATAATCAATCCCAATGAATTTCCAAATTTTAGTGAGAGGCAATCAAATTTATCTAGCATTGTTCGATGGCAGATAGTTTGCAACATCTCTACTGATATCAGTAAAACCTAAATGTGGTATTTCAAGTCTGTACTCTCTTGTAAAACCTGTGCCTATAGAATCTTCCATACATGATAATTTTGTATAAGATTTGTTCTTTTAGACTCTTTTTTAAATTAGTGTATATATTAGTTAAACAGGGTTTAAAATGTATATAACATATGAAAGTGTTTAGTGTGAATTTAGGATGATTTTTATTTATATTTCTAAATATTTTATTTGTAAAAATGAAAAAATTGGATATATATATATATATATATATATATATATATATATATATATATATATAATTTTTATTTTAATAATTTATAAATTTTTAATTTCTAGGTAATTCAATTGGTGATCAAAGTAATGTAAAATCTATGAAAGTTCAAATCCTTTTGTCTTTGCTTGGTTTACAAAGAGGAAGGCAGGCCATAAGCCTTAAAAATTTACTAGTAATTACATGTTAAACACACTGTTAAGTTCCTCTGTGTCCCAAAAACAATTAAAAAGTAATATTTCGTAATTTTAAATTTTAAATTATAAAAATAAAAAATAGTAATTATAAAAAACTCAAAATAAAAAATCACACAATATAATTATAAAAATCTCAAAATTAAAAATCACTCAATATAAAAAGAATATAATAAATTATAATAAATCAATAACATAGTTAAAATTATACACATTAAAATTACCATAACACAAATTTAAGTTAATAAAACTCAAAACTAGATTAATATAAAAAATTAAATTTAAATTAATACAACAAAAAAAAAAATATAAATATTTGTAAATATTAATTATTAAAAAGCAAATGTAAAATAAAAATTACACAATATAAAAATATGTTAGATCGAAGAATTTTGTGGGCCATAATGTAGATGAATGTCTTTCTGATATCTTTAGGATTTGATCGAAGTTTCGAATCAACCAATGTGATTCATCCTCATGAGAAGCTAATTGATCTTAATGAATAAATAGTGAGGATGCATCATTGCTCGGAAATAACCATTAAAAGCTAGCTATTAATAACTAGCTGTTAAGAACTAGCTACTAATAAGTTAGTTAATACATTTTTTTATAGTTAAGAATTATTATTAATTAATAAAATTAATCAATTATAAAAATTAAAAATTAAAATAATATAATAGAGAATCAAAATTTAAAAAGGGGTTTAAAAACTACATTGTATGTTGTTTCTATATATATATATATATATATATATATATATATATATATATATATATATATATATATATATATATATATATATATATATATAATAAAATTTAATTAAATATAATAAGAATTAGTGAAAGATAAAATTAATAAAAAGTTTTATTTAAATTATTTATGGAAATAATAAATAATAAATATTAAAGAAAATAAGAAAATAAAATAAAATAAAGCAAGGGACAAGGAGTTTAAAAAAAAAATACAGAGAGAAATTACCTTGCGAGAGTCGGAGTCGAGCTCTTACTTAATTTCCAACCATCATCTCCATTGAGATTCTCAGCATGCCTTTCAATTTCGATCACCTCTCTTAATTTCCTATGGTGGAAGTGATCAACTTTAGCAACGAGTTTGGAGTCTTCAATACAAACATGGTGACACGTTTTTTCCGCATGCTCAGCAAGAGTTGAGGTACAAGATCGATTGTGTCTAATGTCCGCAACATGCTCTCAGATTCTTTGTCTAATGGATCACCCTGTTTCTCCAATATAGAGAGTTCTACAAGAACAAGGAATCAGTAAACTCCTTTAACGTCCTTAGGGTCGATAGGGTCCTTAACAGACCCAAGAAAGTTCTAATAGTACTGAGACGTTTGAAAGAAGCAGAGACATTATTTCTTCTAAGGACATGGGCAATTTTTTCCATTGTCCCATGGATAAACGATAGTTACTTGTGGTGTTTCGATTGGTTCCCCTCTCTCCCCCATAGTTGCTAACTTATTTATGGAGAATTTTGAATCGAAGGCCCTGGCCTGAGCTAAATTCCGCCCCTAGGAAGTGGAATAGGTCCATGGATGATATTGTGTCATTTCGCCCCATGGTCGCGAGAAATTAGATCTGTTTCTTGGGCACTTGAATTCATAGTTAGATTCCATCAAATTCACGATGGAAGTGGAGGTTGATGGCTGCTTCCCCTTCTTAGATATCCTTCTCTAGAGAAATGAGGATGGTTCCATTTCTCACCAAGTTTTTTGCAAGAAAAATCACATGGAACAGTACCTCCACTCTGGTTCCCATCATTTTCCTATTGATATATAAAATTGTTATGATACATTCTAAATGAATAACGAATGGGGGCATTCGTTAATGATACTTTAATACACAACCTTTTGTTTATTTTAAAAGAAGAGAATAATTTAATAATTACCTTGAGTTAAAAGAGGAAGTAACTAATTGGTAAATATTCCAAGAACCCAGGGAAAAAGGGGTTGAGATAGTTCTGGCAGTTACCTTTCCAAAAGGATTTAGAGGAAAATCGTAAGTGGGAAAGGGGTTCTGTGCAGAAATGGAGGAGGTTTAAGCAACAAGTGGTTGCTCTGAACTGTCCAGAGCTGGTGTGTGAACCAGTGGAACTCAGGAAATTATCCCAGAGAAGTAAAGACTGGATTCGATCATGCAGTCTAACTTCTTGTCTCAGGAAATTACCTAAGCCCTGGTGCGGAGCAAGAGGGGAGCAAAGGACGTAATAGTCTCGCTCAAGGTTGGGAGGACCAACAGTTGCTAGAAAATAACCTCTGAAATAGGTATTTAAGAATCTTGAGTATACTGTTTATTACTGTTAACAATCAGAATAAATGCTAGATTAACATTGCATTAAAATTACAGAAATGAATGCTAGATTTACATTGCATTTAAATTTTGGAATAGATAGATATAAATAACAACTATATTTTATTCTAAGACAGAAAAGCTATAGTTAGAATACTGTATAGAATTAAAATAGAATTTGTTCTCTGTCATGAAGATTAAATGCAAAGCCATTGTAAAGAGTTATAGAAGAACTACAAAGGAAAGATAGCGAGCGAGGACAAACTGGTAGTTACAATTCATGGTGAAATAGAGTCCCATTTCACAACTAGACTTAGCATATCTCACGGTACAGAGAGAAACTTGAAGTAATTAGCAGAAAACTTAAGATCAACAAAATTATTATATTGGCAGAAGTATATGGGACTAGACCATGGGTTTAGAACCAGGACCCAGGAGTAGGGTCGAGGTTCTGGTTCCATTCTACCAGTTTCCCAGACCACAAAGGAATGCAGAGTAGGAAAACAAATAACCATGTAAGTTCAAACTAAGAAATTGAGGTTTTTAAGCCGACTGTGCAAAAGAATCATAAAGAACTTGTTTAGAGAAGCACCATAGAACTTGTCATTTATCTGGCAATAAAATAATAGTATTGCATGGAAATTAAACAATATAAACCATCCAAAGTATAAAATGAGCATACCCTCATAAAAACCATCCTGAAACTGGAACACAAACTACTACATGTATTAGGGGTGGAATGATGGAATTAGATTCACTGTAGAGCTGACTAAAGATCAATAAATGGGCGAACCATAGAGCCTAAGAGAAACCAGTCATTTAAAGTAAGAGAAATGAAGTTTTGGCATACATAATTTAACCGTCTTGAGTTCTATAACGACCACGAGTATTACAAATCCAGAAAAGAGGGAAAATCCCAGATAAAAATTTCAACTATATACTCTAGAATAGAACTATTATGCTATGGTTGGGTTGGAAATGTCCAGGAAAGCGAAACCCCAGCCCTGCAAGAGACAAAGGGGGATAACAGTGGTTACTGTCATGTGGATACAATGGTCGGTGTGGTTTAGGGTTTCCGAGGAGGAACAGGGAGTGAAACATACCGATGACTGAGGGAGAGAAAATATCAACTTAATCCCGAAGTTTCATACGCCTCTGACCATTTTAAGCCTGTGTCAACATATAAAACACAGAATTACAACCGGAAAAGATAAACATCCAATCCATAAAGAAAAAACTATGAACATAAAACGAGGAATGACAACTCAACTTACCCGCAGAGCCGAGGAGGTTGAGGATTTGTGTTGGAGCTAACACAAAAGCCTTCCTATGTAATAGAATCCAAACCTGGAGAAGTCGATAGGTTCTGCAGAAGGAGGCAGAGAACTATGTGGACGCCTGTATTGACGACCTATGCAACAAGAAACACAGGGAATAGAATAGATCTTGGAGAAGAGTTGAAAACTCAGAAATGTGCACGACAGAAATTAAAACCTTACTCCCATGCAACTGGTTCAAAGAAAAAGGGAATTAAAATCAAAATATAATACTGAACCTTACCTCCATAATAGTCGAGAATGAATAACAACATTTATGACGACGACACCTTGTCAAAGGAGGAGCATCTTAAGGGTTAAGCCTGTAGAACTATCAAATTTGCACAGCCGAGTTCCTATCCATAGCGACGGGAGAAATGTCTCTCTGGCGGGAGGTTGGGGGTGGGTAGTTATCCTAACCCTCCTCCTCTGGAAATTCCCTCATTGATTTCAAAAGGAAGGGATCAAATGATCCAGAATTCGCCAGAGGTTAGAGCTTGGACAGGTGGAGATCATCACGTCTATCGAGATATGTGGTAATGAATTCCAATATTAAAATCCTTTAATACATTTAAGTCACAGTACAATAATTTCTAACAAAATGATAAAGTCCAGCACGAGGGAGATCCATTAGATAACATTGATCGAGGTTTCGTAAAAACCAAATAATTCATAAACAGACAATTAGTGAAGTTTCCAAACCCGAAGTTAATATGTGATTAATCTAATATTTCCACATTGTAAACCAAAGTCGGTCATTATGTCATGTATATATATTTATTTCAGAAATGTGGGTAATGGAATAGTTACAGAGTTCATAGTGAGTGAGCTCATGTTAAATGATGACTATACTTATTAACCATAGGAATAGTAAAGTGTTTATATATATTAACAATTTTTTTTTAAACTTGTGTAAGAGAATGTAAATAATGTGATAGATGTTACAAGTGCTATGAGAGCCAAGTTACACGATGGGGTCAGATGGGCCAGCACCATAACAATTTTTTTGTTATTATTAAAGTTTAATGGTTGGAAATTGTGTAAAGTATAGGAACATATTAGTGTTTAGCTACCATGAGAAGGGGATTGATTCATCAAGCACCCAGAAACATAAGGGAAACCCATCCTGTGACCAATCCTGAGGTCAGCCCCAAAATGTGGGTGTAGTTAAGTGTAGACCAGCACCAACAAACAAGCAGAATGTTGGCAGAACAACAACGACAGAAAAATAGGTTGCTTGATATTGTGCAGAAACTATAGACATAGATTCTCAAGGTTCACAATGGCAATGAAATTTTGATGAGGGAGCATGAGAGGATATTAAAAAGTCTATCAGATAGACAAAATCAACCTAGTGGACAACCTAGCCCCGAGAGGAACACTCAGGAAGAAGGAGAACGACACCAAGCAGTGCATGATAATGTCGAAGGCAGTTGAACACCAAGAAGTAATAAAAATCGAGCATGCAATGAGGCTAAATCTGGAAATTTTCTAGAACAACAAGAGCTGAAAAAATAGAAAGTGGAATTGCAGGGAGAATTCTAGAAGATCAAGCCTCCTACCTTTGACGGAGAAGCTGAATAAATGGCAGAAGCTTAGATAATAAACATGAACAAGTACTCCCAAGTTTAATAATATAACAACAAACTTAAGGCTTGTTTAGCCATTTACTAGCTGCGGGAAAAAGCAACACTGTGGTGGGAGGAAGTGAATAACGTACGTGGAGTGGAAGATCAAAATGTAAATTGGGACGAGTTTCAACAATATTTCAAAGATAAGTATCTTACTGAACGATTCTATGATGAGAAACCCTAAGAATTTCATGATCTAAAATTGGGCCAAATGTTTATGGATGAATTTATTACGAAATTCACTTCATTATTCAGATATGTACCTTATTTGCGCGATGAAAAGGAAAAAGTACAACGATTTTTTAGCAGTTTGTAGATACACATGAAAGAAAGAATTGAGTTCATAAACCCAAAAACTATGGATGAAGCGACAAGGAAAGCACGGATGTGCTATCAGCAATCCAAAGCGAAGGGAGAAACTGGGAAAATTTGGCCGCCCTGAAAAAGGCAAATTTTTTTTACTAATAACAGAAATAACAGATTCGGAAATTATAAGAATGTTGCAAGGAATCCATTGAGTAAAAAGAATGGAAAAATTCAAAAAAAGACCAAGTGGGTTGGTGAGGAGTGGCATACTGAAGCTTCTAGCAGACCCCGCATTGGATAGTCCCAAAAGCCTCCGTTGCAATGATGGGGGTGTGGCGAGGCACATTATTTCAAAAACTGTCGTCATCGAGGAAGGAGTGAGGTGGCAAAAAATCTACAAGAGGCATCGATTGTGGGGGATGTAGCTCGAAACATACCGAGAATCAATGCAGCTCTGGAGGATCAGCAAGCAGTCTACCAACCAACCATGATAGAGTTAGAAGGTAAGCTACAAACCCAATCTATTTCTATTTTAGTTGACCCAAAAGCCAGCTTCAGCTACATAAACCCTCGTGTAGTTGAAAACTGTAAATTGCAGAATTAGTAATTTAAAAGCCCTTGGTTAGTTCAGTTGGCTACAGGGGAAAGAAGGCGAGTCAATGCCAAAGTACCAAATTGTGAACTGAGTATTTGGGACCAGCACATAACTGTAGAACTCAATATTCTACCCCTGGGATCATATGATATTTTATTTGGGATGGATTGGCTGGAGAGGCATTGGTCATTAGTATACTGTAAGGATAAGGGCATTTATTTTAAATCAAATAATGGGACACGAAAAGAATTGCAAGGTATTAAAAAGTATTTACAGTTACGACCTATTACAACATCTCAGCTAAGTAAATGCATGATAAAGGGGTGTCAGCTCTATGCAATTAAAGTAGGATTCACCAACACAAAAGACAAGACTCTTATGCTGGAGAATATTCCTATTGTGAAAGAATTCCAATATGTATTTCCTGAGGAAATTCCAGGACTGCTACCAAAAAGAGACATAGACTTTACTATAGAACTAATACCCAGGGTAGCACCTGTGTCCCAAAATCCATATAGAATGAGTGTGACTAAATTAACATAATTAAAAATGCAGTTGCAGGAATTGATGGATAAAGGCTACATTCAGCCAAGTGTGTCCCCATGGGGAGCATCAGTGTTGTTCGTGAAGAAGAAAGATCACACTATGCGCATGTGTATGGATTATCGACAGCTCAACAAGCTGACTGTTATAAACAAATACCCACTACAACGCATAGATGACATATTTGACCAAGTCAAAGGAGCTAAAATGTTTTCCAAGATTGACTTAAGGTCAGGTTATAAGAAAGACAACCCTTCACGAAGATATAAGAAAGACAACCTTTCACACCAATTATGGGCATTATGAGTTTGAGGTATTACCATTTGGGTTAACCAACACACCAGCAACTTTTATGAGCTTAATGCATGGAATTTTTCACCCATAATTGGATAAATTCGTTTTAATTTTTATTGATGATATATTAATTTATTCCAAGAATATAGAAGAGCATAAGGAACATCTGCGCATTGTGCTGAGAATGCTAAGAAAGCATCAAATTTAAGCTAAGTTTAGTAAGTGTGACTTCTTTAAGGAACATATCCAATATTTGGGGCATGTGATTTCTATTGAAGGGATTGTTGTGGACCCAGAAAAGATAAAGACAATTATGGAATGGAGGGTCCCAAATAACGTAGCTGACATACTCTCATTTATGGGTTTGGCTGGTTACTACCGACGATTCATCAATGGATTCTCCAAAATAGCCTTTCCTATTACCTCCTTACAGAGGAAAGTGTTAGCACCTGAATTGGACCCCAGGCTGAAAAGGCAAAACAGGGTAACAAACTAAACCACACTCAGCCTTGTAGCTAGCCCTACAAGGACATGAGAGGGATTTCTCCGTGAAAGAATATCCAATAAAGTGCAATAATGATATGATATTAGGCTAGATGAAATGATAGGGATAAAGGTTTAATAAAAATGACTGAATGAATTTTCAGGGATGTGTGGGACAAAAACGGGATAGTTGAAACCGAGAATTAAATCAGGACACAGGGTATTTCATGGGGCAAGATAGGCCGGAAACTTAGCAGTTAAAATTTAATGAGGATGGGATGGAAAGACTGGAGAGGAGCTGAAAAGGGCACAGTAAATGGATCCTTTTCAAACAGAAGAAAAACACAGAGCATGAATGATTTCCCAAGGCAGAGCATATAAAATGGATTCTACCTTTCTATCTTGAAAGCATTCAAAAGGAAATGTTTGTGAATGAGAGGTGAAACAATAACAATTTACACATGAAACAAAGGAAGAAACAAGTGCTAAATCTCATCCCACATGGATCCCACAAATCAGAGCTGCATCTCTTATTAATCCATGTCAAACTGTACAATGAAGCACAAAATTTTCTTCCACACTATTCCCCTACTTATGAGTTACTCAGACTGCTTACAAATGATTTACAATTATAATAAATAGGATGAAATGTGGGAACATAGATCCACAGAAAAGGGAGCTGTTCTAACAGCTGAAGAACTGAAATACAATCATAGTAAAGAAATAGTGACAATCTCCCCCTGAAAATAAGGGACAACATTGCATTTGACTGCTTTGCTGAAGGAAAAATAGGTAATCCGATGAACAGATTTCCTATTTTGCTGCTGCTGTAACAATTTTTGTCTTGAATAAGGTTTCTCGGCCTTTGACTGTGAAGGGAAAAATGTATTTTGAATGGGAAATGGGAAGGGATGGAGGCAGGACCCACATTGCAATCGGGATCGGAGTCGACGGAGCGGAGGGGATATGATATAAAATATAACAAAACCATATAATGTGCTGAAGGACGCATTACAACACGCATAGGGAAATCGAAATTGGGGGTCGGGGAGAGGGGCAGAGTAATACATATGAAGTATGTAATAAATATAACCAAAGTTCGGAATAACAAAGGGCAAGGCCCTTTATATATAAACGGGCGGAAGTACTGTAGGGTGGGCCCGAGGGTAATCGCAATCGCAATATCGGAAGGGAGGAGGCGAAACATATATTGGAAATGTTGATTGCGATGGTGCGATTGGATGTGGGCCGTTCGATTGGAATGGGAGATCAACGGCTGAGGGATAATCAGGAGTGAGCCATCAACAGGAGTCAATCGGAGGGGGACGATCAAAGGCCCCGATCGCGATGGAGCGATTGAATACGGGCCGTCCGATCGTCGATCGGATCAACAGTCGGGATCACATCGGGCAGGGCCGATCGGAGGTTCTTATGAAATGTTGCGATCAATCGCGTCGGAACTTTTCGCGATTGGCCGATTGGAGGGTCTTGCGATTGACTGGGCGCTACGATTTCGATCGGGAAATGACTTTAAGATAGCGGGGTTTATAATATAAGTTTCAATTTATATTATAATGTTTCACAAGCATGAAGGGGGAAGTGGTTTTGGGAACGACGAAGTTTATATAATAAACTTTGATATTGTTTATTATAAAGTTTTACAACGGGGAATGGAGGGGAAGTGGTCATGATCGGAGGGGAATATATATGCATAAACTTTATATTAAAGTTTAGGGGTAATGGTGGGGAAGTGGTTTAATCGCATAAGTATTTTTTTAAGATTTTAATAATGCGATTATGTAATCGGAAGGAGGAAAAAGGGGTTTTTAGGGAGAATATTAAATTTCAAACATAAAGTTTAAGGGGAACATGGGCAATAGGGGAGGTTTAGGGAATTTTACTTCACTTAGGCATAAAATTCAATCCAGAAGTCAGTTTTGAGAGTGTAGTATACCGTTGGAAAGCTCTTTTCAGGCTCCTTCTGATGGGTCTACTTGGATGATGATTTGGCGTTGAAAATGTTGCAGAAAACTCTTCTGAAGGCAGGGACATCACTTTGTGGAGATATCAACTTCTGAATTGTGACTTATTACATATGATGATATAAAATTACATAATGAATAATAATAAAGGCAAAATATCATGTTTTCATCTCAAAACATAGTTTTGAGGTGAAAATTACATCAAACTGAATAAAATATATCTTTGATTTTGCAGTTTGCTGTGACTTTGAGCTTATTGACTTCCTCATGACCTTGCTGATATTATTGACATTTGACTCATTAATTTGACCTTGGTGAGACCCTGGAAACTAATGAGACCCATCCTATGACCTAATGACATGATTTGAGAGTGAAGTGACTCATGACTAAAGACCATAGAGAGGAGAATTAGCAAGTACCTCATGAGGGAAAAATGATAAAAAATTACTACCATCAATGAATCCATGACCTAGCGGAATAGTGAAATTTATTCGGTCTGAGACACCTACTATGCAAATGAAAAAGAACAGTTTTGATCACTGATGGTAGTATGACTAGACTGACACTAACAGAAAGGACGAATCTTTAAATGGAATCAAGAATGTCAAAAAATTTTTGAGTTATTAAAGGAGCTGTTAACTACTGTCCCTTTCTGAAGGTTGCAGATCCAAGTAAAGAGTTTGAAGTATGTACTGATGCATGCAAGGAGGGTGTAGGAGCAGTTTTGACTCAGGAAGGAAGAGTCATAGCATATGAATCTAGGAAGCTAAAGGATCACGAGCAGAGGTACTCAGCCTATGACTTGGAGCTAACTACGGTAGTGCATGCCTTGCGGATATGGAGGCATTATCTGCTAGGGAAAAGGTTCGTGCTGAGAAATTATCACAGTAGCTTAACTAGCTATTTTAAGCAAGCTAATCTGAATTCTCTCCAAGCCAGGTGGAATGCTTTCCTTAGTGAATTCGATTTTGATATCCAACACATGAAAGGAAAAAAGAATCAAGTGGTTGATGCTTTGAGAAGGAAACTGCATGGCATCTATGAGCTTTACTTTAACCAGATTGAATTCAAATTTCAAGAACAGATTATGGAGGCAGCAAAGAAGGACCCAAAATACCAGTCTTTATGGTAGAAAGCGAAAGAAGATGAAAGGTAGGGGAAACAGTCCGAGTATGAACTCAATGGTAAGCAGTTCCTATTTTACCGGAAAATAATATATATACCAAATCAAAATATTCTGAATAAAATTATTTTGGATGAATATCATAGGAGTTCCTATGCCGGACATCCAGGATATCATAAAATATTAACTGCAATTAGAAAGGACTATTCCTGGCTTGGAATGCGAAGGGAAATTGCAGAATATCTGAAAAAATGCTTAGAGTGTCAACAAATTAAGGTTGAACATCAACATCCCGCAGGATTGCTTCAGCCGATTCTAGTGCCCGAATGGAAGTGGGAAGTTATCTCCCTCGACTTCACCACTGGAATACCCAAAAACAAAAGGCACAATGATTCGATTATGGTGGTAGTCGATAGACCCAACAAGGTGGCTCATTTCATTCCCATTCAATCTACTCACAAGACAGTTCAAATTGATGACATCTTCATGAAAGATATTTTTCAGATTGCATGGTATACCCCGAACAGTCATTTCAGATCGTGATATAAATTTGACATCATCATTCTGGAAGATATTATTTAGTGGTATGGGGACGCAAATACAATTTAGTACTTCCTACCATCTGCAAACGGATGGGAAAACAGAAAGGGTAAATCAATTTTTAGAAGACATGTTGTTCATGTACGTAATGCAACAACCAACGAAATGGGAGGAGTATCTGCATTTTGTTGAGTTTGCTTACAACAAAGGATATCAAGAATCCCTTAAGATGAGCCCCTTTGAAGCATTGTAGGGAAGACAATGCCAGACTCCTATAAATTGGAGCAGTCCAAAAAATAAGATGATGCCTGGACCAGATATGTTAGAAGAGATGGAACGGGAAGTCAAGAAGATCAGGTAGAATTTGAAGGCAATGTAAGACCGACAAAAATTGTATGTTGACAGGAAAAGAAATTTCTGGGATTTTGTGGTAGGGGACCATGTGTATGTGAGAATTAAACCAACGAAAAACACTCTGAGTGGAATTCTTGTGCCAAATTGGCTCCCCGCTATTGCGGACCCTTCGAGATCCTGGAGAGGATAGGACCAGTGGCCTATCGAATGGCACTGCCCAGCCATATATTAGTACACAACGTATTTCATGTGTCATTACTGAAGCATTATGTACAAAATCCCAAACGTGTCATACACTGGCAGGGTATACATGTAAGTCAACAATGTAATACAATTAGAACAAAATTAGTTTTTTTATTTGAATTGATTAAAAACATTGTTGCATGCAGGTAGAACTGGACAGCGAGTTCCTGGTATAACCACAACATATTCTAGATCAGAGAGAAATAACGCTCTGGAAGCGAGTCATCCCCCAAGTAAAAATGCAATGGAAGCACTTTGTCCCAGAGGAGGCTACTTGGGAGGACGAGCATGTTATTCATGAGGCCTATTGGGAGTTGTTCTTAGAGAACCAATAGCACCGAGGACAGTGTCTATTTCAGCGGGGGAAGATGTGACACCCTTTTTTTAATTTACCTATTGATATATAAAACTGTTATGGTACATTCTAAATGAATAACGAATGGGGGCATTTGTTAATGATACTTTAATACATAACCTTTTTTTGTTTTAAAAGAAGAGATTAATTTAATAATTACCTTGAGTTAAAAGATGAAGTAAATAATTGGTAAATATTCCAAGAACCCATGGAAAAAGGAGTTGACACATAACTGGCAGTTACCTTTCCAAAAGGATTTAGAGGAAAATCCTAAGTGGGAAAGGGGTTTTGTGCAGAAAGGGAGGAGGGTTAAGCAATAGGTGGTTGTTTTGAGCTATCCAAAGCTGTTGTGTGAACTAGTGGAACTCAGGAAATTACCCCAGAGAAGTAAAGTTTAGATTTGATCCTGAGGTCTAACTTCTTGTCTCAGGAAATTACCTAAGACCTCGTGCGGAGCAAGGGGGGAGCAGAGGACGTAATAGCCTCGCTCAAGGTTGGGAGGACCAACAATTATTGGAAAATAACCTCTGAAATAGGTATTTAAGTGTCTTGAGTATACTGTTTATTACTGTTAAGAGTTGGAATAAATGCTAGATTAACATTGCATTAAAATTATAGAAATGAATGCTAGATTTACACTGCATTTAAATTTCGGAATAGATAGCTATAGATAACAATTATGTATTTTATTTTAAGACAGAAAAGTTACAGTTAGAATACCATATAGAATTAAATTAGAATTTTGTCTTTGTCATGAAGATTAAATGTAATGCCATTGTAAATAGTTATAGCAGAACTACAAAGGAAAGATAGCGAGCGAGGACAAACTGGTAGTTACAATTCATGGTGAAATAGAATACCATTTCACAACTAAAATTAGCATATCTCATGGTACAAAATTATTATACCCGTAGAAGTATATGGGACTAGGTCGTGAGTTTAGAACCAGGACCCAGGAGTAGGGTCGAGGTTCTGGTCCCATTCTGCCAGTTGCCCAGAGCACAGGAGAATGCATAAAAGGAAAACAAATAACCATATAAGTTCAAACTAAGAAATTGAGGTTATCAAGCCAATTGTGCAAAAGAATCATAAAGAATCTATTTAGAGAAGCGCCACAGAACTTGCCATTTATCTTGCAAGAAAATAACAGTATTTCATGGAAATTAAATAGCATAAACCATCCAAAGTATAAACTGAGCACACCCTCATAAAACCCATCCTAAAACTGAAACAAAAACTACTACATGTATTAGGGGCGGAATGATGGAATTAGATTCACTGTAAAGCTAACTAAAGATCAATAAATGGGTGAATCATAAAGCCGAAGAGAAATCAGTCATTTAAAATAAGAGAAACGAAGTTCTGGCATACATAATTTAACAATATTGAGTTTTATAACGACCACGAGTATTACAAATCTGGAAAAGAGGGCAAAGCCCAGATAGAAATTTCAACTATATACTCTAGAACATAACTATTATGCTACGGCTGGGCCGGAAACATCCATGAAAGTGAAACCCCAGCCCTCCAAGAGACAAAGGGGGATAACATTGGTTACTTTCATGTGGATACAATGGTCGGTATGGTTTAGGGTTTCTGAGGAGGAACGGGGAGCGGAACATACTGGTGACTAAGGGAGAGAAAATATCGACTGAATCCCAAAGTTCCATACACCTCCGGCCCTTCGAAGCCTGTGTCAACATATAAACCACGAAATTTCAACCGGAAAAGATAAACCTCCAATCCATAAAGAAAAAACTATGAACATAAAATGAGGAACGACAACTCAACTTACTCGTAGAGCCGAGGAGGTTGAGGATTTGTTCTAGAGCTAACACGGAAGCCTTCCTATGTAATAGAACCCAAACCTGGAGAAGTTGAGAGGGTCTGCAGAAGGGGAAAGAGAACTATGTGGACGCCTGCATCGACGACCTGTGCAACAAGAAACATAGAGAATAGAATAGATCCCGGAGAAGAGTTGAAAAATTAGAAATGTGCGACACAGAAATTAAAACCTTACTCCCATGCAATTGGTTCAAAGAAAAATGGAATTAAAATCAAAATATAATACTGAACCTTACCTCACAGGGGATTCACTCAATGAACCTCTGACATATCGCGTGCATTCATGGCATACTAAACAATACCCCTAATTTGACTACATATTGGAAAAAACCTCTAAAAAGCACATTATTTAACCCCCTACCAATATGAACTCAATAAACCTCCCGAATTAAAAAACCCCTACTTTCACTAGATATTGTAGGTATCCATTTTTTCATTAACATTTTTTGTACCCCTTTATATTTTTTCATTAACTTTGAGCTCCATCTTTTATTCCTGCCAATATAAAAACCCTTTACCCCTTATATATCGCCCAATATATTAAGTCATTTTTTCCTCAATATATATCCCCCAATATGAACCCACGTGGTATGGTATTGCTCCCCCAGTGAAGCCCCTATGCCTTACCTCCACAATAGCTGAGAATGAATAACAACATTTCCGTCGGTGGCACCTTATCAAAGGAGGAGCATATTAAGGGTTAAGCCTGTAGAACTATCAAATTTGTAGAGCCGAGTTCATGTCCATAGCGGTGGGAGAAATTACTCTTTGGCGGGAGGTTGGAGGTGGGTAGTTACCCTAATCCTCCTCCTCTAGCAATTCCGCCGTTGATTTCACAAGGAAGGGATTGGACGATCCAGAATTTGCCAGAGGTCAGAGCTTGGATAGGTGGAGATCATCGTGTCTACCAAGAGATGTGGTAATGAATTCCAATATTAAAATCCTTTAATACATTTAAGTCACAGTACAATAATTTCGAACAAAATGATAAAGTCCAGCATGGGGGAGATCCATTAGATAACATTGATTTAGGTTTCGTAAAAACCAAATAATTCATGAAAAGACAATTAGTGAAGTTTCCAGACCCGAAGTTAATATGCGATTAATCTAATGTTTCCACATTGTAAACCAAAGTCGATCGTTATGTCATGTATATACATTTACAAATTTAATGGAATAGTTGCAGAGTTCATAGTGAGTGAGCTTATGTTAGATGATGAATATACATATTAACCATAGGAATAGCAAATTATTTATATATATACAAAAAAAATTTAACTTGTGTAAGAGAATATAAATAATGTGATAGATGTTACACAAGGGTTGTTTTGAAGCGAGATTTAGGCTATCCATTAAAACATGTAACCACAGGTCAACATGGTGTTGCTTATTCTGGAATTGTTTTTAGGATTGGGGATCAATCAAGTGTCAAGCGTCCAATGTGATTATTGTGAGAGACAATCTTATTGTTTACAAGTGAGAAAATATTAAGGTTTGTTTTGAATTGCAATTATGGTTGGTAGAGGGACTATTTCCCTGAGGTCTTTGTTTGTATTTTTTTCTCTATAACAAATGGTGTGTGGAGGCTCAAATTCATATAGCTCCATCCCCAACAGAGCATTCTGCATTCTTGCATTGGGATCTACTTGCCGTACTAGGCAGGAAATCCATTAAAAATTGCCTCCTATGTCACGGTATAGGATCATACGGAGCAACCTTACATTTTTCACTCCATTGTAACTCTGCTCAATACCAGTATGAAGGATTTGAAGGTGTGGCAGATATTCATTAATAGGTTCCACAACAAGGAGGTACTTGTCTGTGCGTACAATGCAGTGATGTCAGATGGGTCATCTTTTCCTGCTAAAGTGGGCAAAGGTATTGTTTTGGCAGGTTTTCCACAGACAGATCTCAAGACTACCATTGAAACTGTTGGGGACATGAGCCATATTGTGGTGCAGATTGTGATGTAAAATACTGAATTTGGTGTTAGCAGAAAGAGGATTCCCATGCTTATCAATGCTAGCCTTGCTTATGAAAGATACACATGCCCAAGTCTTCTCAAATAATTATTTACCATTTTTTAAAAATGTGCTTCTATAATATCAATAACTAGCATGAACCCATCTAAACTAGGGTACTTTTCAAAGTATAATTCTCTTGATAGAACTCTCACTTTGTTGGGATTTTTTCTTAATAAATGAATTTTAAAGTGTTGCATTTGCAGAGGGCTAATGGAAGTTTGTTGCACATAGGATCCTGATCTATAGATTCACAAGTTTGTCATGAGAATGGCAGAGGGGTGAATTTATTCAAACCATGAAGATTGCGGAGGCATTAGAACAAAGTTAGAGTGACTGCATCCATTGAACAAGCTCTTGGATATACATTAGAACAAAGTCAGAGTGGCTGCATCCATAGAGTTGTAGGCTCTTAGTACCAAGGGATGGATTTTTCAACTGTGATGAGAACAAAGTCAAAGTGATTGCATCCATGGAGTTGTGGGTTCTTACTACCAAGGGAAATTTTTCTAAATTGTGATGAGAACAAAGTCAGAGTGATTGCATCCATGGAGTTGCAGGCTCTTACTACCAAGGGATAGATTTCTAAATTGTGATGAGAACAAAGTCAGAGTGATTACATCCATGGTATTGCAGGCTCCTACTACCAAGGGATAGATTTCTAAACTGTGACAAGTTGCGAGAAGATCCCAACAGTTTACGACCTTAAAAATTCATGGCTAGTAATACAACAATGGGAATGGTAAAATATTGTTGCAGAAACAACGATATTCTTCCATCCATCATTGATCCAAACAAATCTAAATCCGCTTTCCATCTTCAGGCCTACAAAATCTCTCCAGATTTGAATCGAACTTAAATTAGAAGATGAATGATAAAATCAATCCTGATTATCAATGTGGGTAGCCAAGGAGGGTGGACCCAGCTGAATTTCCAAATTTTAGTGAGAGACAATCGACTTTATCTACCATTGTTCGCTGACAGATAGTCTGCAACATCTCTACTAATACCAGTAAAACCTAAATGTGGTATTTCCAGTTTGTCATCTCTCGTCAAATCAATGCCTATAGAAACTTCCATACATGACAATTTTGTATAAAAATTGTTTCTTTAGAATTTTTTTTTAAATTAGTATGTATGTTAGTTAAAGAGAATTTAAAATATATATAACATTTAAAAATGTTTATTGTGAATTTAGGATGATTTTTTTTCTTCATAATTTATTATAATCTATAGATATATATAATTTATTTTTTATTTAAATAATTTGTAATTTTTAAATTATAAATTATAAAGATAAAAAATACTAATTATTAAAAAACTCATAAAATTAAAAATCACAAAGGATATAATAAATTATAAGAAATCAATAACATAATTAAAATTATACACATTAAAATTAGGATAACACAAACTTAAGTTAATACAACTCAAATGTAAATTAATATAAAAATACAAAAAATTAAATTAATACAACTCAAATATAAATTAATATAAAATTTTTAAATTTTAAATTAATACAACTCAAATGTAAATTGATATAAAAATTTTAAAAATTCAAAATAATACAACTCAAAACTAAATTAATAAAAAAATATTATAATTATTAATTATTAAAAATCAATTGTAAAATAAAAATTATAACATATACATATACATAAATTTAAAAATATCAAACTTTAAATAAAATTTTAAAAAATTAAATAAATAATTATTATAATATAATATTTTTATTAAATATATCATTATCATATAATTTAAGAAAACAATTAACAGGAAAGTACATAATACAAATTTTAATATATATAATATTATAAATAATAAGAATCCAATAATGAACAACTCCCTACTTTCAAAATGCCAAGGCCACAAGTTCCTAGCTGCAGAACCTATGTCGACCATTCCAGCAGTCCACCGGCTTCCTTCCTTCTCCTATTCATCCTGATGCCTTGACATACATTAGCTCAGAGGAAAAAGAGCATCTATTCAAATCTTTAATTAATTATTTTTTAATTAAAATAATTAATTTAATAATAACCTTTCATAATTCAAATCTAGTATTCAAGCCTTTCATATATTGGACTCTTCCAGACCAATTATTAAAAACGAAAGTAAATGCATGCAAACCAAGCCCGTCAATAGAATCTAAAAAAACCGCTAGGAATTCATTGAGAGAGAAATTTCGGGAATAATAATGATATTGGGTCGATTTTATTTTACTTGTAAGTACAGAGCAGCCATCGGCGAATGCAGAGCCTTGATATCTGTTTTGTACTCGCGTTTCGTTTGAGTGCTATGGCGGTCAGAAACCATAAGGCCAATTTTTCTGGTAAATGTGATTACAACTTACCAGTTTTACATGGTTTTCATCATCGATTTTTAGTTTTAGGAAAAAAAAAAATGTGCAGTATAGTTGCAACTATCGAATTTGAATTTGACAGACCATTGTTTGAATTTAATATAATGCATTAAATTTCAAAATTTTGTGGAACTAGAAAAAAATTCCAATTTAATGTAATTGTATCTTTTAAATTTTAATTAAAAAAAAAAAAATTAAAAACCACAGGACATTTAGTGCTTTATACAGGAAATACTATAATAATAATTAGTATTAATTTATCATAATATTAATAGCAAATATTATACTTAAGAGTAGTTTGAATATTTAAAATATTATATTTAATTATAACTAAGAGTAGTTTGAATATTTAAAATATTATATTTAATTTTTATGTAAATGGAATAGAGGTTTTTTTTTCACTAAGAGTAGAATAAGGTTGTTAGGTTTTAATAGTTCAATGATGTTTTAAATTGATGTTGGAAATATTGTTATTGATGGAACAGGAGCAGAAAGAAGCAACACCAGAATTATCATTGAGGACAAAGGAGCAGATCACGATCAATTGGAGTATAAAGGAGAAAGAAGGCAAAAGTACAATGGAGGAGCAGAAAAGAGGCAAAGGAGTAACATTATGCAAAAAGGAGGCAAGGAGCAGTAGTGTGCAACAAAGTTCAAGTTGGGTGTATGTGTGCAACAAAGAAAACAAGTAATAAACGACCTTAGGGTCGAACCGCGAATGCGTGCAACAAGAAGAAAATGAGTGAACGAGTGGGTCAAGTCATGCAATCTCCGTTCAAAACAATTCAAGAGTCGGGTTGGTATATGCATTAAGAACAATGCAGGTCAAGGGTCAAGTCGTGTAAATTCAAGTTCAGAACAGTGCAACGGATCACATATCACAATTGGAGCAGGAGGAACATCGCACAAACACAAAAATCACAGACACTGCGAAGTGTGATATGGTGATGTTACTAGATGACGTGGCGGTGACATAGGAAGTGACGTGGCAAGTTGTCGTGGCAGTTGACAACAGATTGTAATAGAAGTTTGATGACGTGGCACGCTGATGTGGCATGATGACATGGCAGTGACGTGGCACCCCCAATGGGACCCGAACCCTTTATCGCATATCGCAAGTCGCAAAGATCAGAAGGGATAACACACATAAACCACTTTGAAACGCCGAAATGCGAAGTGCGATAAAGAGCCCAGATGCGATACGCTTCAAAGCCAAAGACTAAAGGATTTAAGGAACGACATGGGACCCAATCAGATATTGCAAATCACAAATCTCAGGAGGAATAGCGCATAAGAACAACACCGGAATGTGAAATGCGATAAGAGTATCAGATGCAATTTTATTCAGGGTTCCATTGTAATGTGTTTCAAGTCCAGTCTAATGACATTTTATGAAGAAAGTTTGAACATGGGCATAAAGGCTCGGGTACGTGACCTGACATAGAGCAAAGGGTAGAGAAAGCAGAATGTTTTAGTTATGAGGAGATAAGCACTATGGGTCGAGTCGAGCCCATCAACACTCCGGGCAGTGTCAGGTGTTGAGACAAAGGTGAAGGCCGAACGCTGCGGGCACGAGCAGAAGAGGCAGAGTCGGGAAAAAGGAGATAAGGTGGCACTGTTGGAAACGCAACAGTTGGGTCGAGTCGGGAAAAAGGCATTTGTGCAGAACTATTATAATATAACACCAAGTACAAAAAAAACAGTGACAACAGCAGAAAGGACAAATGCACAACGAGCCAAGAGTTGAAAGGGACGAGTGAAATATTATTGTAGGTGTAAATATATTTATTATTTTTTATTGTATGTGATGCAAGGGAAAGTCTCTGTAGGCATAGGCAAAAATCCAATGACTGTTGTAATGATTATTTCTGATGTAATAACCTGAACTGAAGTGTAAGGAATCGAATAGGTGGAAGGCATAGGATCATGCCTATTCATTTCGAATTCCCTGTAGAATGCAAAAAATCATGTAGTTATCTGTATAAAACATGTAATATCAATGTGCATAGAGAGGCTATAGAGGTGAGAGAGGGAAGAGAGGGTGGATGAATGAGAGAGAGATGTTGCACACATCCAGAACTAATATGAAGTAGATATGAAGGCTGAAGAGACAATAGTGAAGAAAGAGTATAATAGAGTTGATATCCAGGTAAATCAACAAAGTATTGTTTATTGTAGTGCATGGGAGTTGGTGCTTCCATTTCAAGTTGTAGCTTGATAGATGTCCACTTGGAGCTGGTTGAGGTAGGAGCCTCCTGTGGGTTGTATCCTGCAGAAAATACATGGGAGTTGGTGCTTCCATTTCAAGTTGTAGCTTGATAGATGTCCAATTGGAGTTGGTTGAGGTAGGAGCCTCCTGTGGGTTGTAGTATGCTAGAAATAGATGGGAGTTGGAGCTTCCTTGCAAGCTGTAGCTTGCAAAATTTGAGGTACTAGCCTCCTGTAGGTTGGAGCCTATAGAAAATCCAGTTATGAGAGGGAGTTGGAGCTTGCCTTTGCATCAAAACAATAATAAGATGTGGTTTTCTCCCTTATGGGTTTCCACCTATATCTATTGTCTATGTGCTTGATTATGTGGTGATGTGATGGTTTAATCTACTTAATTACTAGTTGTCCACACATTCATTTTGTTGATTCATTATGTATTATGTTGCTTATAAAATGAAGTAGTTAATGGGTGTAAAGAAAAGAGTTTTAATGTCCATGAATGTACTAAACTGATTCACCCCCCCCAGTTTAGCCAAATATTCATTAATTGAAGCCAATATAGCAATATTCATAAGCACAAAGTCATTACAATAATAAATATTAATAATTTTACTAACAAGGATTTGAACCTAGATAAGAAAAATAACAACCATTCCACCCAACCACCCTAAATACCCCAATTGACTAATGTAATTTAATTATCAAACATAATGTAACATATTTAATTCTACTATTTTTGTGTTAAAAAAAGCACAAAGAAAGAAAAAGGGATGGAGTAGCTCCTTGGAATGATTATTGTGTTTCTCCAAAAAAAAAAAAAAAATTATATAAACTATATGATTTCATTTAGAATTTTAGATTAAAAAAATTATGAAAAAATGCTTTTTACAATTCATTTTTTTATTATTATATTATTGTTTGTTTTATTTTTATATCGTTGTTTTATTAGGAATCATGGTATTACTTATTTTTATTGTACTTATATTCTTCTACTCTTTGTAATATCTTAGTTTTGAAGCCTATAATGTAATTATGTATAAATTGTAAATATGAGTTATAATGACACACCATGCAAGTTTAAATGAACTCATTTGTAAACATTGTTGGTATATTAGTATAAATTTTTAGTGTAGAGTTCAATGAGAAGCCTCAAATAGTGAACGACTAGCCATGTTTGATGAAAATATGTTCCTTTGTTCCATTTGGTAACCTTGACACTATGAACTCAAGCTATGTAAATACTAATGTTGGAAAATAATATAAATTTATGTAAATATTAAAGTTGGAAAATAACATTAATTGTTCTAGATAACTCAAAGCATGAGAGGGGATGTGATTCCACAAGAGGAGAAGAGAAAATGGGGCATAGAGGAAAGTAAATACCCTATTGCAATTATGGATTTTATTTGCTTTTGTGATGTTACTTTTTATTATTGCCACTTGCATTGCCTATTGATTTTTACAATTGGCCGCTAATTACATATTTGGGGGTCTTGAAACAAGTTGGGTGAGATGGCAGGGAAGGCATTGATTCTAAAGAAAGGGGTTATACATGAATTCCATATTGAGGATGAACATGATAAAATTACAATGAAAACATAAGTGGTTGGAAAAATTTAGGCATGACAACAATGTGACAGCCGAATAAGTTGGTTGGGTCCATGAAAATGATGGACAACAAAATGGTAAAAGGGAGTTCTCTTAACCCTGACCTTATTGCACATAAATTTATTACATATTTGATGACATATGTGGAGGTGAGCCTTTGGATTCCCTTGTTGCTTTGGCAACCGATCCAACATGACCGTGGGGTGGGCACTTGGAGCCCTAGAGTAGCATGACTGTGATCCAACATGGTTGTGGGGTGGGTACCTAGGCAATTAGCCTGGAGGGTGCCTGAAGCTCTGGAGAAACATGATTTTTGAGTTGGTACCCAGACAAATAGTCTTGAGGGTACCTAGAGCATTGCAACAACCACTTTGGATCGACATTTTTATCATGGAGGACATGATATCGTCTGGGTGCTTATCATGATAGGTAATCGACCCCATGTGCATAAAAAGAGGAAGTCTTCAAATCAAGATAAGTATCAATGCTAGTTCTCTTCTGAATTTTTAAACTACGAGCATGGATTATGATAATTTGAATTATTGAGCTAACTTGATGATATGTTCTAATTTATGATGGCTGATTTATGCACTAACTTGGTTGCGGTAAGAATTCTAGAAAAATCCAAGTTCATTGTGAGGATAGATTGCTAGTAAGTTATCATTTAGATTTATTACATTTTCCTTATATGATAAGTCTTATGGGATATGTGTGCCTATGATGCAGGAACAAACATAAGACTGCTCATTTCATATGAACAGAGTTGAACACAATATGGAATAACAACATTGTGCAAAAGCCAGAGATTTCAAGAACGAGGCCATTATGGGACACTAACACCAATGGTGCCAATTAATTTCTATAAATCATGTTATGGTTGGCATGATGGTTTTGAGGCAGGGACATGCCTTGGTTTTAAGACCCTCTGATGGAAGGAAGCATGGAAAGGGGGGTGACCGAATTTCCCAAGGGACTAGAAAGAAAAGAAGGCAAGGCCGGAAAAATGAATTTGTTTTTGGTCATTAGTATAGCTGGTTGGAATCATAAGCACGTTGGGGTGTGCCCAGAAACAATGAGCCACTAAACTTTTCAATGAAGGAACAAGGAGCACATGATATAAGCACTAATTATTGGATATAGGAAACACTCCAGAGGAAGGGAACTATCCTGGTTGGATTAAATGTATCCAGCACCAAAATAATGTAAAAAAGAATAATTGGAAAATGATTAAATTCAGGGTTATTGAGCGGCTAGGTGAACCATTGCGCATATAAATTCTATTGTAAAATATAAATCAAGTTGCACATATAAAGCTCCATATCATTTTATTTAGTATTTTTAGCAGTTATTCTTATTATATATGACCATTGAACACTGAAGACGTTGTTCCCCCAAGGGGGAGGGGTTTGTACTAAGCCGATCATTTTTACCTTTATAAATGCATAATATTCATGAAGAAATCGTAAGAACATGGGAAAAAGGGACAACAGATTCAGGGGCTGAGGTGGAATTTTCTTAAGGGACAAATGGCAAGGAAATGGAGATGTACTATTGAGGTGATTGGTCTACAAGACCAAGTAGGAAAACATGAAGAAAAAGGTTGAAAAGATAACCAACAAAAAAAATCATAGTGACTAAGGACAGATGGGTTGCATTTGATTCAACCATAAGTTCTGGGCCAGCCTGACAAAAAAAAATAGGTTGCTAGAGGGAGGGGGACTTAAGGATTCTCCTTGTACCCATTGCGAGGGGGGCACAAGGAAAAAAAAGGGGATTTGAGGAGAAGCATAAGGTTATGGAACCAAAGGGAATTATTTCATTGCTAAAGCCCCTGGATCTATGGATAACTTGGGTCTTGTCCTTTTAAGTAGGCTCCTTACACTCTGGAAATTTGACTTGGGGGAGACTTTTGCATAAATGAAGGATCTGGGTGCAAACAATATGAAGTTGGGCAGTGAGTTCTTGTCCATGTTTCTTGTCTTCCACAGAGGTAAAGTTTATTTTTAGAATTCTCACCCAATGAGTTATTATGGTCACTCTTATTGAAATGCATTATGATGTATATATTCATGTGATTAAGTTGTGTCACGAAATGAATGGATATCTATGATGTGTTTGGCTAATCATCAATGTAGCGACCTACTCTATTTTGAATGCTAGTCTTATCTTTGTATTATGTTTCAATTGACACATGACCACGTTATACAGACACATAATCATTGCTTGGGGTTTTAAACTAATTATACTTAATTTCCACCATTTGACTTGTCTAATTCCCAAATAATTTCGTTTTTTTTTCTATTTGACAATTAGTGGCATTACATGTTGTTGCATTATCCATGGAGCCCCTTTCAATCACACATTGCCTTATTTCCAAAACATGCATTGCAGTATTATTAATGAATTCTTTTTTGTTTGCTCGAACCTTGTTTCTACTAGGTCATAATGAAATTAAGATTGATTGTTTTTCCATTCCGGTGAGTGCTATGTTTAAAGGAATCTAGTCCTCTGATAGGGGAACGCGGAATGAGATTTTGAATATTCTTACGGCTTGTGACTCTGGTTTGGATGATGATGCGCACAACAATCGTATTCTCTGAGTAATTTTATTTAAATTCTTTTGTGTATCATTTTAGTGTGTGTGTGGTTTATACGATGCATAAGTTGAGTGTTGGATGAGGCTTTATATATATACTTGTTACTGTAGAGTTATGGATCATAACTCTCTGTATCTCTATGTTGTTTGTGGCCCTATGTGTTGGCAAGGAAGAAGAGTAAAGGCACAAATAACACAAATAATTCACACACTAAACACACACGAGTTGTGCCTCTTCTATTAATCACACGAACTTCAATCGCGCTGAATACAATGAACCCGATAAAGGGTATTTAACCTTTTCAACTAATGACTAGCTTGATATGCACACACTTACATAACTTGACTTGACCATCACTCACTTCACTGACTCTCTAACTCACTTACCAAATTCATCTATCACACAACTCGACTTACGCAAAGCTTACTTAATAGGTTGTTTAACTCTTCATGCGAGAGTTAATTAGACATTTTAACACTCCCCCTTAATTACAACCGCTAAACTAAAACATAACTCATGACAACTCAAACATGCTAGCTGGTTTATGTCTCAGCTAGCTTACAACACACAAGTTTCTTTTGTGAAACTCAAGCAAATATTTTGCTAATGGATTTGTAAATATATCAGCCAGTTGATCACTAGATTTACAAGGCTTCAAGCGAACTTCTCCATTGCTCAGAAGTTCTATAATAAAGTGATATCTAGTATCAATATGCTTTTTCTTTTGATGAAACACACTATTCTTGGATAGTACAATCGCTGAGGTGTTTTCACAATATATTGTTGTTGATCCTTGATGTTTCTTCTTGAGTCCATCCAATACTCTTCTTAACTATACTGCTTGACATGCCGCTGATGTTGCTGCTACATATTCTACTTCTGCTAATGATAGTGTCACAATGGGCTGCTTATTAGATGCCCATGAAATCACACCTGAACCAAGATGGAACACATAACCGGAAGTGCTCTTCCTATCATCCAAACTACTTGCAAAATCACTATTTGTAAATCCAATCAAATTTTATTTTTATTTATTTTATTTTATTTTTATTTATTTGTACTTGCATACATTATTCCACAATCTCTAGTTCCTGCTATGTATCTCATAATTCTTTTTCCTACACTCCAATGTGTGCCTTTTGGAGTCTCCATAAATATGGAAATCAATCTCACTCCTTGCATAATATCTGGTCTTGTAGCTATCATATACATGAGGCTACCAACCAATATTTTGAATAAAGTACGATTGACATCTGATCCTTCGTCATCCTTACTTAATTTTGTACTTGTTGCAACTAGTGTAGGTACTTGTTTGCAATTATCCATCCTGAATATTTTCAGCAAATCTCTAGCATATTTATTTTGGAAAATCAAAATTCCTTTTTCAAATTGCTTAACTTCTATGCCAAGAAAATATTTCATGAGACCAAGATCTATCATCTCAAATTCTTTCATCATGGTTTCTTTAAATTCATATAACTCAAGATCACCTATAAAAATCATGTCATCAACATATAAGCAAACAATCAAAATCTATCCATGCTCATTTAACTTTGTGTACAAGGTAGGCTGAATGTTTCTTCTACAAAATCCATTATTAATAATGTAACTGTCAATTCTACTATACCATGCTCTAGGTGCTTTCTTGAGACCATAGAACACTTTATTCAACCTGTAAACTTTATCTTCTTTACCTTCAACTTCATAACCTGGAGGTTGCGGCACATAATTTTCTTCTTCTAGAATTCCATTCAAGAAGGCTTATTTGACATCCATCTGATATACTTTCCATTTGTTCAGAGCTATTGTGGCTAGAACTGCTCTTACAATATCCAATCTGGCTATTGGAGCAAATTTTTCTCCAAAGTCTATTCCTGGTTGTTGTAAGAATCCCTTTGCTACAAGTCTTGCTTGAAATCTGTCAATTTCACCCTTTTCATTCAAATTTTTGTTGTACACCCACTTCACACCAATGAGGTTTTTATCCTTTGGAAAATTAACCAAATCCCATGTATCATTCTTTTCAATAGAATCAATCTCTTCATCCATGGCTTACACCCAATTTTCATGTCTGATTTCTCCTTCAAACGAAGAAGGTTGGAATGATAACAATGAAAAATTTGAACTAACATCCAAATCATCATAAATATCTTTCAAACTTCTCATATTTCTCTTATCATTGCTTGATTCATTACCTGGCTGGCCGTTGAGAGAATTTTGGTCTATTGATATGCTTGAAGATCCATGTTGCTATGAAAATCTTGGAGTCCTTGTTGGTGTGACTCTGTTTGGTGTCTGTTCTTTTGATTCTTGCTGCTCCTTTTCTGCTACATCATCCTCTTCCATCAATGGTGTTTGTGCATCAACTATTTTGTCTACAGTCCCATTCCATGACTCTTGTTCTTTGAACACAACATATCTGTTGATTATGGTCATCTTGGTGACAGGGTTATACAATTTGTAACCTTTTTACTGCTCACTATAACCAATAAATATGCATTTTTCACTTTGATCATCCACTTTTCCTCTTATCTGCTTAGGCACATGTGCATAGGCTACACATCCAAAAACTCTGAAATGAGATACATTGCATGACATACCTGACCATGCTTCTTTTGGAACTCTGTTCATCACACTCTTTGTAGGAGATATGTTTATCACATAAACACCACATGCAACTGCTTCTGCCCAATACTCATAAGACAAGTTTCTTGCTTTCAACATGCTTCTTTTCATGTTCATACTTGTCCTGTTCTTTCTCTCTGCTACACCATTCTGTTGCGATGTGTATCTTGTTGTAATTTGTCTTATGATTCCATGTTGTTTGCAGTACTCATGGAATGCTTTCAAATCATATTCTCCACCACGATCTGATCTCAATAAATTGATCTGCTGATCACTTTGGTTCTCTGCTAAGACTTTGAATTCTTTGAAATTTGCAAAAGTTTCAGACTCCTGCTTCAAAAATTAAACCCAAGTCTTTCTTCTATAGTCATCAATAAAAGTGAGGAAGTAACAACTTCCACCAATTGACTGTGTCCTCATAGGTCCACACAAGTCTGTATGCACCAACTCAAGTGGTTTATTTGTTCTGTATGAAACTCCTGTTGGAAATTTTTTCATTGATGGAAAAGGAGCACAAAGGAGCAACACCTGAACTAGCAATAAGGCAAAGCAGAAGACAGGGAACAGAGGCAGCAGAGAGGTAGCAGAGGCAGCAAAAAGAGAATTAAGGAGAAATATCAGTCAAGGAGCAGAGGAAGCAAAGGTAGTGAATTGAGAGGTTCAATAATAAATTGTATGAGTTTGTGTGGGCATATATGAATAAGACTCTGTGATAGGGTTTTGGATGGTACTCTGGTTAAATGGAATAGTCGATGTCAAGGATCATGATTTTATACTGAATGCATTAAGGGTTTGTAATTGAGCTCGTATGTATAAATGAGGAATTTTTTCTGAAGTCTGTGTGAAGGTGTTTTAATTCTATGGGAATTTATATGAGGGACTTTGTAACAGATCTTTGAGTTTTGTATTCAGAATGAGTAAGATCTAGTACATCTTGGAAAGTTTCAATTTCAATGTCGAATTCGTAAACTCTGTATGAATGGAATAGAATTCATGAGTAGTTGTAGAAGAATGATTGGAAAGACTCTATAATTGGGGCTTTAATTGATGTGTTGTGTATCATTGAAGTAATGTTAATGCTGACATAGTGACTTGGAGTTGAATTTATCCTTGAAAGGACTGGTTGAGATTGAGTAGTTAGTGTTAAAAATGCGATAGTGGAACCTCATGCCCCAAATGCGTATGGCTCATTTCCCCTTAATACTAATTCTGTGGTGACCGAATACATGGTGTAGTCTGGTCCGGGGTTGAAGGTTGGGCAATACCATTTACCCAAAACTGTAGAGTGGAATTCCTCAAAGAGGAGCCAGTTCTGTTGGAACTTGTAATCAATGAAAATAACTGTAATACTCTACATAAACGGTGGAGGTCGAGTTTTATGTAATCACGGTTGAAGGAGGCTCGATTCCCTTAAATTCCTGAGATACTGTATTGTGGAGAAAGTCGAAATCCTAGTCTCTGCGTGAAGAGGGTTTCTCTGAATTCTAATGATATTAATATAATCCTATGTGAGTATTGCGGAATGGAAGTTGATGAAGTTTATGGCATAACAGAGTATGAGTGCAGTGACGGGGTAGATGAGCGGAACCTTGACTAAGCTGAGAGCCGGAACCGGGAGTATTGCCATAGCGAATGCACAGTAAAACCGGAGGTGGAATACTAATGGTCTCGTGCTTTCAAAAAGTGGTATTTAATTTAAAAAAAACGCGATGTGTTTCAGCGTTTGACACCTAAGCCAGGGGTGGTATTCAAAACCCACTCATATTGCGTAAAAATTGAGCATTAAGTCTTGGATGAAAGAAAAATGTGATATTCGTAGTCGTCGTCCGATCTTGATCGGAGGAGATCCAATGGATGCTATATCACACGATGGATGAAGGTTAATGATGTGGGCCCGAGCGTCATTATATGAAGTCAGGGTTTGATATCCATTGCAATGTTGATATATTAAAGTTGAATGCGCATATAAGAATGGCCTATGTGGGTTGGATATGTTATGATGTGGGGCCGAACGTAGACTGTGTTGAGGTTTAAATGTTAAATGGATCGGAGTTAATAACCACTGGATTTTAATGTTGGCAGAGTCTTCACATAAAGCCTAAGGTTTATTAAAGGGCTCTTAACACTTGAGTTAGGGAATATATATATATATATATATATATATATATATATATATATATATGTATATATATATATATATATATATATATGTTGATATATATCTATATTACATTGGTATGAGATGACAAAACCATAGGATATGGAGTTTGGTCGATAGCGCGGTGAATGCATATATATAGATATGCGCATGTAGTGCTTTAACACATAAGAAAGGTTTTTATGTGTTAACAAAAGTTTGTGCACTGGGCATATAATAATATTGGGCCTTCATAAAGTTCATATTTTGGGTTGAGCTCCATCGGGGCGAGAAATTTTGAGTTAATGAAAATATTTTGACCATAACACTTGGGCACATAATGCATGGATTGATATGTTAACCAAAGCTAGAGTTGATATGAAATAAGAATGGAGTGGTCGGAATATTCGAATATTAATTCGACAAATTATAAGAAGGGTTTGACTATGGTTTTAACCACAGGTTCTGAACAAAACTTCTGATATGTGAAGATTGATTCATTTGTAAAGTTTTAAATCAGAAATTTAAAATATTGCGCATCCAAATCAAAGGTATGTGAAAGGATTTGCAACCAAAGTTTGGAATATTAATTTCAAACTCATAAAGTATATTTTTGACCAGAGCGCATAAAATGAAGAGCTACTTCCGCAATGATTTATGAAATGAGCTTCCGCAATGAACATAAATTGCCCAGAAAGTGAACATGTGAATATGCATAGGAATGAGAATGTGGGTTTGACAGGTGTACAAGCACAAAAAGCAGGAGAGTGTACAAAAACCGAAAAAGGCAGTGAACAACAGAGGTATGCAGAACAATTATATGACAGCAGCAGAAAAGACAAAACCAGCAAGCCAAGGGCCAGAAAAATGGTTGAGTGAAATTGATGTATGTAACTAAAAATGTGAATGTAAATGTTTTAATTGATTTCATATTGTTTGTGTTGCATTGGCAAGTCTCCGGAGGAAAACAAAAATCCCACTGTAATATTGAAATTAGTACATATTGTTATATTTTTTCTGAATGAGCTGGTAAAATAAATGAGAAGGCAGAAGTCAAAGAGGCATGGCTGTCCATTTCAAATTCCCTGAGGAATGCTAACAGTCATAAGGAAATCTCTATAAATAATATCTCATAGATATGCATAGAGAGGTTAGAGAGGTCAGAGAATGCAGAAATGAAGCAGTGAGGCAGAGAAGAAGGAGGAGCTGATAGAGAATCTGAGAAGATGCAGAGATGATACAAGGCAGATATGAGGACTGATGGACAACAGAAAAGAAGGAACAAAACAGAGTTGATATCCAAGGTAAATCAGCAAGTGTTTTCTTTTGAAAGAGTAAGGAAGTTGGAGCTTCCCCATAAAGTTGTAGCTTGATAGATGTTAGTTGTAGCTGACTGAGGTTGGAGCCTCCTATAGGTTGGTGCCTGTAGAAAATAGATGGGAGTTGGTGCTTCCATGTCAAGTTGTAGCTTGATAAATATCAGCTGTAACTGACTGAGGTTGGAGCCTCCTGTAGGTTGGTGCCTGCAGAAAATTGATGGGAGTTGGTGCTTCCTTGCAAGTTGTAACTTGCAGAATTGAGGTAGGAGCCTCCTGTGGGTTGGAGCCTACAGAAAATCAGTGGTGAGAGGGAGTTGGAGCTTGCCTTTGCATCACAACAATAACAAGATGCAGTTTTCTCCCTTTATGGGTTTCCACTTATATCTGGTGTCTCTGTGCATGATGTTTATGTGTTGATATGGTTTATCTCATTTGCTTAATACTTGATGCTCTCATATTAAGTCTGTTGTTACATTATATTAATACTTGTTGCTCACATTCTAAGATTACTCACATATTAAGTTGAACATGAAATGAAGGTTTAAATAAGTTTTAATGAAAAAGTTTTAAAAGTCCATGAATGTGTTAAACTGATTAACCCCCCCCTCTCAGTTTAACTAAGGGTTCAACAATTGGTATCAGAGCTGGTTCCTTTAGAGTAAGCCTAATAGCTTGAAGGAGATCTGGTTGAGTCATGGACTATAAAAATGTACCTGTGTTAAGTACAACAAAATTTCCTTAATGGAGAGATAAGGTTAAAACAGGTTTAATGGCTTATGAACCTGAGGTATGGAAACTTGTATGTGATGGTTACTACACAGACTCTCCCTCGGTGCAAGAACAACATAGGAATGCCAAGGCAAAATGTGTGATATTCAACAATATTCATAACAAGGATCTTGAGTTAATAATGGATTTAACCTCTGCAAAAGAAATCTAGGATAGATTGCATTTCATGCATGGAGTAGACCCTAAGGACTGCACTGTCAAGATCAAGAAGAGAATTAAGAAGAAGAAAAATTCATGTCAACGGGAAAATTTTCAACCAAATGAGGTACCTGCTAGTGTGAATGGAAGTAAGAACCATGAAGAAATTGCAGCTGAGGAAAATACCAAACTTGACACAACCTTGACTGAAATAGAGAGATTGAAGAATGAAAATAAAGACCTGAAGACAATGGTGCAAATATGTGATGAGAAAGAATATGAAGATAAGAAAGAAATTATTGGCCTGAAGACACAACTTGAAGAAGAAAATAAAGTAGAAGACACTTTGCTGCAACAAATGAGAGAGAAAAGTCTGGAATGTGAAAAATTGGAAGAAGAAGTTGTGTGCTTGAGAAAGAAATTAGAAAAAGCCCAAAGAGAATTATTAATGAATACACCTACAATGAAAAGTTCTGAACAGTTTGACACGATACTGAATGCTCAAAGGTCACCTCTCATAAAGGATGTATAGGATATGAAGGAGAAACTAGTTAGTCCAAGGTGGAAGATAACAAGAAAATCATCTTTGTAAAAGCTGTAAAGGAAAATGAAGCAGCTCAGAAGATTCCTACAAAAGTAGATGCCAGCAAGAACTTGATGTGCAAAGAAGAAGAAAAAAACAAGTAGCAACATGAAAGGACAGAGAATGAGAGGATGAAACAGTCAGCTGAAAAAGGCTCATACACTCCTGAGGATGAATTAAATAAATTTGGAAGATGTCAAAGAAGGTTGTTTCCTCCTATGGGAAGTATCACTTGTTTTTCCTGCCACAAACCTGGACATATTGCAGCATATTGTAAGAAAAATCCAATCCAGTCCAACCAGCAAAGGGTGCAGAAAATGAGAAGAACCCCTCAAGCAAGCAACTTGAAAAGACAATCTTTCACCAGGTACATAAGTCATTTCCATGGCTACTGTTATGCATGCAATAATTTTGGACATAAATTTGTTGAATGTGAAATGTATTAAAAGAGGGGAACAAAGTATTATACATCATCTGAAATGTACTTTGATAAAATAAGATGTTATGTATGCCTCAAGCTTCGTCACAAAGCAAAGGACTGTAAAATGCCATATATATTAAAGAACTCTAGATAGATGATGGAATCAAAGAAAATCAAACAAAACTATGAATCTAAAAGAAGTGCAGACATTATGATGAACCCCAATAAAGTATGGAAGGAAAAGAGAAAGGGGGAGCTTGTTACATCAATAACATAATGATTCTATCATAGTCTCAGGGGGAGCTGCTCTAGGAAACAAAGCTAATATCCAACCAGTGATAAATATGAAGCAACATCTTAGGGGGAGAGAAATTCATAACTAGTCCCCACAAAATCAGTCTAAGAAGAGCTCCATGAAATGATAACAACTATGAGAACAGGAATGGAAAGGAAAATCCCTCTAACAGAGAACTATTGAGGAAGAAGATGATCTGAAGCATTCAATAGCTGACAAAGTGATGGAAGAAGAGAAGGCAACAAGCAACCATGGTAGTAGAGAGAACTTCAACCATAAACATGAAAGCTAAGAAGGCATCAGCACATTAAGTGATGATCACATTGTGCATCATACTGCTAGAATTAACAATGAATCACATTAAGAAGGATGAGTAAGAAAAGTGCCTATCATCATTTCATTACATCTTTCATCTATGAAAAGTCCCCTTGGAGGAATGCAGATAAGTGAGTAATAAATCTTAGAGTAATCAACCCATGAAGGCTCATAGAAAAGAAATTGAAGATGCCTTCCCAAAAATATTTATACTAGAATTGTTGAATTGATTTTTAAAGCAGCAATGATTCTGGAGCAGTTCTAGAAAGGAAAATGCAGTGGCAGAATAAGCAAATGGTTAATTATGCCAAGATCAAATTCAATACATTGATGATTGTTGTTGAGAACAGTGGAGAGATAAATAATAGAAACTATAAAAGTTTTCTTAACATTGGGTTCATGAGAAAGCTGAAGTGAAAGTAGTATTAATTGGTACTTGGTACAAGCAGTATGCCTATCAACAGAATATCAAGTGTTATCATGGAGCAGCAGTAAGGTACAGGTCCTCAGGATCAAAGGATTATGGCAAGAGTACATCCAGCATAAAAGGGTCAATGAAAAGGCAAAAGGATCATTATTTGTGTACACTTGAAGTATTATATTGAACATTGAAGCAATATATTTTTCTATATACAATTGCATGCCTTCCTGAAGTCAATACAGATATATCTTCAAGGCCTCTTTTCTTAATATCATTCATAACACCGTGTGAAATCTGTTTGCTGAGATTTAAATTAAACATCTTGAATATGTTTTTGCTGAAGATCATCATGATAGAACAGTTAAAGTATCGAAAGTATGAAGGATTAGTTGTGTCAGTTGAAGCTCAAAACATTGTTATTGATTCATCAAGAGCATACTTCATCAGAAAGGATTTGCCGACATTTCACCATTAAAGAGAGATTGATCATTGACATACATAACCCCTTATGTCATAAAGGAAATTGCATGATTGAAAAGTGAGACTAACTAATACATTGAATGTATCTAGCCTCAAGGGTTTGTTTTGAAAATACATTGTACAAGCAAGAAAGTCATGTGGTCTCTTAGATTGAAAGATATCATCTAATCTCACAATAAGTTGTAAACTCTAGCTTAATTCATTGATCACATCAGTAACAAGGACCTTTCAGCTATCAAGTGTAATATCCTTATCAGCATCTTAGCTCATATCATCACCAACAGGTAGGAAAGGTGAACCACAGCTATAAGAGATATATTGGCATCATCATCATAATTGAACAGGTGTTGTACTATAGATGTGTATCGCAAAAGAAGAAATATTCCATCTACAATAAAGGTACAACCCCATACCTAAAAAAAAAAGAAAAAAAAAGAGAGAAACAAATCTAAAAGTGTGCAAACTCAAATGCCACTCCTGAAAAATACACTTCTAATTAGTCATACAACCTAATCATGAATAATTAATTTTAAATTTATTGCTGATAGGTTAGAAAATTTGATTTGCCAAACAATTTAATCTTGGCTTATCAGTTAGGAAGATTAGGCTAGAAATTAAAGGTTAAAACAAGCTCAAAATCTGAACCTAAGTTTTCAAAAGAAATAATGACTCCTATCTGTTTAAATTTCTGAGTCAAAACAGAGGTAAAATTGGTTCTAATCAGCTCAAAATCTGAACCAGATAATTAGGAAAAAACATCTCAAAACAGAAGCAAAAACAGAGCGGAAAAAAGAGAAGGTCGTGCTTGAACTTTCAGATCTAAATCCTTCCATTTTGATTTAATTTTCTTTAAAATAATATCTATGTGTAGCTTGTTTTTTATGCCATGGATCGACAACAAGTTAGACTGTTCAATCCTGACTTGTATGCTTCTAAATTTCTGTTTTAGAAATTAGTGAATAAAAATCTGTTAGACTGTTTAATCCTAACAGATTAGTAGATTAGGTAGAGAAACATATGGACTCAACTGTTTAAACTGAGTTCATGGAGGAATAAGGAGTAGAATTAGATTAGTTTTTTGTTTTCAAAAGAATAAAATGTTGTAAAAAGAGTTTTCCAATCCAAGTGCACTCTAAAGAAGAAAAAATTTTAGATCAGTAAGATTGGGTAGGTAGAAAGCTTGTATTGATGAAGTTCCATTGATTTTTCATGGCTGCTAACAACTTTTCAGAGAAAAATAAGATCATCCAAATGAAGTTTGTAGCCCAATGGATGAGGCACTGATCAGCCTCCAGAGAATGCAAGTTTGAAGTTCTTGATGCCTTCAAAAAGCCACCATCCCCAAGTGGAGCCACTGTTAGCCACCAATAAAATTTGTCATATCAAATGGTGGCTAAATCATTTTTGGAGCCATCAAGAAATAAGTTTTATTGCTAAAAATTGTTATCTCTTGAAGACTCATGAAGACATCATGCCCTTTGTTTAATCTTCACTACTTTTTCCCTCTCGAACTCAGAAATTTTGCTGATTTCATGAAGAAAAGATTGCTGCAAAATCCCATTTTTCCCCTCCTCAACTCAAAAACTAACCTTCATTTTTACCCCTTTATTCCCCATGGAATTCCTCTATTTTCTTTTTATTCCCCTTTCCCCTTCATGAAAATCCTTTTACAAGGTTTAAAACTCACTTTAAAACCTTGCCGAAACCCCCAAATTCATCAAAAAACATTGAAGAATTCATAAAAAATAAGTGTTTTTGACTATGGGTTTAAGCCCCTTTGGGCTAAGTTCTAAACCACTTCCCTACATGTGCCCACGCCCTATAACCAGGCGCTAACCCAGTCGGGCGCTTATCGCATCGGGAATAATCATAGCGTGTAAGTCTATTTGTTTCATTGGAGCCCCGATGCGATTCACCCCTTTATACATAGGCCCCAAGTCTTCTACTGCTTCATATAACCTTCATAGCCCGCAATCGGGCCCTAAAATTTGTTAATAAACCATTCCCGATTGCTATTTTCCTTTGAAAATTCATAAAACCCTTTTATCCTAAGTTTTGGTCTAAACCCGCCGGTTCATGTTATTATGTAAGAAGGACCGTTTATCTTATGAGCCGATCAACGGTAAATAGAATCTTGCATCGGAGATCTGTTAAATGGGTATATTGAAAGACCTGCACCAAAGTTTCGATGCGATTGGCCCTTATACATATAAATCCCTGGGCCTATTACTTTCCATATAAACCAACGGCTTCGCAGACGGGCGCCAAGCCACTTCATATATATAAACCCGCCCCGAGCCATAAACCTTTGTTTTTCCATAAAAGTTTTGGTATTTTATGTTGTAATATGGTCCCGCTCATTCATTGGTCATAACCCTTCTCCGCCGTTGATCGTTGGGCCAATCCGATGGCCAACACTATATCACATCGGAAATTTTTCATCAGGCGCGTTAATATTTCCCCACCTCCGATTGACATCCCCCGATCCATTCTCCATTGTCAATCTGATTTGCAGATCGACGGCGCACAATTAATCACTTTGGCATCATTCAAGTTCTCCCCCCGCTGATCGTATGCCTCCGATTGCATCTGGGCCGTCCATGTGTCTAGATCGGACGGTCCAGAATGCGTCTCCCGACTTTGGTTGAAAACATGGGCCCGTTTCATAATGTTTTTCCAACAAATCGCAGCCATTTATCTCTACAGATCAACGGCCTATATTAATCCTTTTCTTCGCTTTGTAAATTTTTTTATTATCCCTAGTTTCAATCCCGACTGTTGATCTGTTCCATTCAATGGCCCATATTAACTCCGACAGGTCCGACCCTTGTGGGTCTTGCTTTCTTCAAGATTTGATCTCAGCCGTCCATCTTAGATCAACGGCCCAGATTGAAACCGCCCTTCCCGCTTCTGCCCACGCATCTATCCAATATCGCGCTCGCTCCCCACCGTTATATCTGAGGCCCCAGATCTAATGGTCGACGTTCCATATCGCGTAACTTCAAACACGAATGTTAATACACAAAATTTAAGCGATATAAGCTGTTTTGGATAGACACATGGCGGCCTGTAATGCATATCGCGTTCAAAAAGGCAAAACCGCCTCCCCGCCCTTTCACCATGCGAAACCCGTGGTTTTCTCCTCCGAAACCATTTTTCCCCATTTGTATTATAATTCATTGCACGCGCTTTCCACCGTTGATCTTTGCAAATCAATGACTCAGATCTAATTTCTCATTACACCATCGCCCTCCACCTTAACCAAAGGATTTCAATGAGTGATCTCCACCGTTGATCGCTTGGGCCGATCTCATCCGACGGCCCAGGTTATGTCTGAAGCCCTAATTTTAATTCTTAACAGATTTCCTCCGCCTAAAGGGATTTTCGATATTTTCCTTTGTATTTCTTCTATTTTCACATAAAGCGGCCCTTCTCCATTTGTATTAACCTGGTCGCTCTTGACCGTTGATCTCTGCAAGATTAACGGTTCTGATATAATTTTCCATCACTTCTTCATCTGCCGCTCTCCTTCTAATCCCTGCAAGCAGATCTCCACCGTGGGATGCTTTCATCCAACGGTCGCGACTTAACCGCAGCCTTCTAAGCATTCTTACTGAAATAAACGCAGGATTTATTAACTTTTATTGTTTTATGCAGGTTTAAATGGTTTTTTCATTATATTAAAGAAAAGCCAAAGGCTGGGATGACGATCCCCACGCCTTTATTCATAAAAGAGAAGCCATTTACAGGGTTCAACGCCACGTTTTTTCGGTGTCTCATGAACGTTGGCAGCTCATGCTTATACAAATGCGGATTGGGCTGGAAATGTTGATCGAAAAAGCACTAGTGGTGGTGCATTATATGGGGCCCCGATTAGTATCTTGGTTCAGCAAGAAACAAAGTTCTATTGCCTTATCTATAGCAGAAGCAGAATATGTGGCTTCTGCATCATGTTGTACATAACTCCTTTGGATGTTGCAGACTCTATAGGACATTGAAATCAAAAGTTCGCCTCCCATCTCCATTTTATGTAATAATACAAGTGCTATTAGTATCTCAAAGAATCATGTTTTGCATTCCAAGACTAAGCACATTCCTATTAAGTTTCATTTCCTACGTGAACAAGTGCTTGAACAAAAGGTGAAATTGGAGTAGGTTCGCTCCAAAGAACAAGTTGCTGATATATTTATTAAACCTCTTCCCAGGGAAGCATTCAAATATCTCAGACAGAAGCTGGGAGTTGTCTCTGCCTCTTTGATTAAATCTGCTTAATTTCAGAAGTTTAAATTTGATACGCTGGTTTCATAAAGACGAATCACATATATCGTGAGTTTCTATGCATAAAACCACGTATGGGTTTTGCTGACAGAAATTCTCTGGGTCAGCACTCAGGAAAGTTGTGGTGCTGTTGGGTAATCTTTGTTGTTGTTCTAGCATTCATATTTCTATATCGTTCTTTGATGAAGATGATTTGATGAATTGGTTGTTGATGGTATTTAGGGTGCATCAGCTTAGGGGAAGCACCTGTATTGCTGAAAAGGATGCATTGTTGGCATTCTGATTGGTTTTCTGATATATGATCTCTCTCTTGAGATCTTTTGGTCCTGTTAATGACATATCATTTTTGTAATTTGATGAAAAGGGGATGTTGACACTCATGATGTAAATTGTTCTATTCAGTCATGTAAGGACTTGTTCTACTTTGTAAACCCACTTGGTTGGGTACTTGATTCAAAAATTTAATTCCACTTGGTTGGATCATTGATGTAAGTATGAGTCCTTGGTGATAGGAAAGGTCATACTTGGTTGAGTTATAAAGTCATGTACTTCATTGAAAAATATGCCTGAAGATTCAGCATGAACTCAGGGGTTGCATGGTCAAAATAGTGCCCTTTGCTCTTGATGTCAAAGGGGGAGAAGTTTTTGGGTGTTTGAATAATGGATATGTTTAATGTATCTATCTGTTATGTTGATCAAACACCATCATGGTTGCCATAAAGTCCAAAGGGAGATATTTTTGGCAATATGATTCCTATGTCTTAATATGTTGTCCTTGATGGAAACTCTATGGTAAAATATGGAGTATATGTCTTCAGTAGAAGCTCAGAAGTCCATCAGAAGAAATGTGTAATGTCCAGCAGAATATTTGGTAATATTCATATTGAATATTCTATACACGGGTTTGTTCAGGCCAAGTCGTGTATACACGCAGATAAGAACGATCCAAGTCGTGTATGCCTTTTGCACTCCAAAAAGATAATACCAGGGGGCATTACCATGGTATTAGCCCACAGGATTGAGCGCCATGTCGTCTATTTTGATTTCGTCCAAGAATACCATCGACAGCTGTGTGGTTTTGACTCATGGTATTGGTAAAGGCTAAATATATGTAAGGAGAATAAGGTCATAGTGCAAAGGTGTGCAGGTGAAAGGGCGATCACTAAATACTTCTCTCTGAAGTATATCTGCATAGGATGAACTATGTTTTATTGATAACTTTGAATTTATGATGCACCCTTGGATAGATTGATGGATCAAGATCTCTAGACCTGAAATGACTATGTTCTTGCGTGATCCATTGAAGAGATGATTAGATATGAGACCTGGCGCATGTTTGTTGAAGTGGAGTGAAGAAATATGGGTAAGTGCTATAGATCTGAAACATTCTGCTAAATCAATATTTACAGATCTATACGCTAGTTCGTCTCAGTAAAAGCGTGTATATACGCGGGTTTGCTTCAGTTAAGGCGTATGGAAGTTAGGGTTTTCTGAAGCTTATTGCAAAGGTTTTTTTCTGTTACTGCCGCTATTTTTCTGTTGTCTGTCAATGAAGTCTTCATGTAGATCTGGGTTGCTTGATTGATGTATATGTTGCTAAGTTGATTATGTAAAAATCTGATCAATGAGTGAGAAAATATGTGTTATGATGATTGACTGATCAAGGGTTTTGAAAATTAAAAAAAATATCTGACTGAATGACTCAGATCTGGATCTGAGACAGATCATATTCTGAAAAATAGTATTCACAGATCTATACGCAGGTTAGTGTTAAGGAAAGCGCGTATACACATGGGTTCAGTGAAGTAAAGTAGCGTATGATTTTTGAGATAACGAATGTTCAGGGTTGAATTGGATTATGCATACTGATTCTAAAATCTGGTTGTTATAGTGTTTTCATTACAGTGATCTCACTATTCAATTTGATGTATTGGGTGAAGTTTATTGTTATTGATCTTTATGAAGGGTTGTGTTGAAGCTGTGTGATCCAGTATGAAAATTGATGAAACATGGTCTGCAGTGATTCTAAGGGAAGTAGAAGCTTCCTGCCAGTAGAAGCTGGTGTTCTAATCAGGGGGTTGAAGCTGCCTTCCAGTAGTGGCTGGTAAACAAGATCAGGGGGTTGTAGCTCCCTTCCAGTTGTAGCTAAAAAAATGAGAGAAGGTTGCAGCCTTCTGCAGGTAGATATCTGCGTACTGATATGAGTCTGCATCAGTACAATATTGTAAGCAGTTTTCCATATAATAAATATTGAAGATAGAGACGACAACAAAAGTGGTTTTCTCCCGAATTGGGTTTCCACCTTAACTATTGGTGTTCATGTGTGTTTCTCTTGCGTGATGATTCATTCTGTTGTTACTGCACATATTTACTAATTAACTAATAGATGCATGACTGATAAAATGAGTTAAACATTGTTTCTGAAAATTTTTCTAACAATAAAATTATATCAGTATACGCTAGTTTCTTTTGGTATATGCGCGCGTATATGCGAGTTGGGTTCATCAAAGCCACATATGGAATTTAGTAAAGAAAAAGTTAAAATTATCAGTAAGCTCTAAATACTGATTCACCACCCCCTCTTAGTATTTTTCCCAACATCAACGACTTGGATTAAAACATAATAAAGGGCTAAGATTAACTTGAATTGACCTTTGTCTTTTTCTAGAAGAATCACACCTAGTTCTATTAATATACTTTAATTATTTTAATTCACTAAGTTTAGACTTAGGTTCCCATTAAAAATAATTAATTATTTTAATAAAACCACATACGGGTGGAATTTCCCAAAATGTTTTCTGGTTTTTCTGGAAGACATGTGTCCAAGCCCCCCTGCAAAATTTGAGACTTATAGCACAACTGATGCTACCAGAAATCAACACTCCTTAGCGAGGAACGTGCTCTAGTCATGCAACTTTCTGAAGCATCACCCTAACTTTGTAACATCTCCCTCTACGCTGCTTATGTTTGACATCATTTCCCCCCAACTACTGCGTTGTTGCATATGTGTTGTTGTTGACTCTGCATGCTACTGCCAACAACATCTGCATTGTAGCTATGCTGTTGTTGCATCAGAAAACATCCAAAACACTGAAATAATTGTTCAACATGATGCATCTGATACTAAACATTTGAATACTTCTAGTCTATGTGCTAACCCTATGAATTTGTTGTGCTGCTACTGACTCTGTGTTATGCCTTACTACATTGTTGCCAACTCTGCTATGCACTGATTAGTTTCTAGCGCTCTCTAGCCACTGCGTTGTCACTCCGGTACTCGTCTGCACCAACTGACACTGGTCCATCCTACTACTTCTAATATGGGCTCTCGTAGTAAGGTATTGATCCAAGTGGTGGAATCCTCAAGGATCTTTCCCAACTGTAGTTCTTTCGAACTACAGTTATAGATCACCCCAATTCTCCCCTGGAGATATGTGGGCAATCATCTCAAAATATTACTCCTCGATTCTTGCAGTTGCAACCTATAGATCATGTTTCTCGTCCTTGTCCTTCTTCTTGAGAGGACACCGCGTAGCAGTGACCCATCTCACCACACTAGAAACAATTGATCTTTGAGACGTCCTTTTTCCGCCTATGCTGCTCCCGTTTCCTCTTAGATTTGATGTTGCCACCAAGTTTACACTTGATTATATCTCGCCTCATCTCATCATATTTTCTTGTATTTGTGTTGCTAAAGTAAAATTTTTGTGTTTAATTTATTGCATGTTTTCTATACCACTGTAAATTTTCTATTTGGAATATTACAGTGGTATCATAGCATGTTCTTGGCTAGGGTGGGGAAGAAGAGTAGGTGGTGCCATTGAGATACCAAGAAGTGCTTTTTCATAGAGGTCACAATAGAGGCAGAGGTAGAGAAGGTAACCCCGACCCATTTTCATACACAGAGGTAAAGGCTAGGAGGGAAGGAAGGGACTGACACGATGAGGAGGAGCATCCCAAGCTAAGGGAACCAGACCAGATTTTGGAGGAGTTGCTGAGGGAAAATCAACAGATGATGAGACAGGGGCAGTTCATGATGGACATGATGCAACAAGTGATGGGATTGCATGTGGTTGGAAGGCCAGATGGAGCAGCAAAGCCTCAGGGTGATGGAGGTTCCAGAGTGGGAGGCAGCCTTACATTTAAGCTCCCACACACCCCACAACGTGTACAACTTGGCATACCTTTGATGCCAAAATTCGTAGAGGATCCAGAGCCTAAGAGGGAGCTGAATCTAGTTGAATATCTAGTGCACTCAGTTGCATCATACATTGATGAGTATGAAGGTTTGGATGCCCGGATCAGGAGGGTGACGCCATTTGGTGAATTCATTCACCTAAAGGAGAGAGACACCACAAGGGCAGGTATTTATTTCAGAGGAGGATCATCTAACCATGAGGTGCAAAGGTTGGTAGGGAAGTTCACACTTCCAAATTTCGATGGGGGAGAAAATAGTTCTGCACGAGCATGGATAAAAAATCTGGACACCTATTTTCTCTTGGACCCAATGAAGGAAGAAAATGCCATACAATTTTCCACCCTTCACTTGGAGGGAGATGCCCAAGAATGGTTTTACCATGGGCGAATCACACTTGGACATATCCACATCACTTCATATCAAGAGTTTACTCGAAGGTTTTTGGAGAGATTTGAGAGGAAGGATCCGGAGCTACAATTCAGAGAGTTGGCCCACTTGAGACAGATAGGTAGTGTAGAGGCCTTCATCACTAAGTTCTAGAGGCTAGCAGTGTTGGTGACAGATATTTCTGAGAGTCGTTTGATCATGATTTTCGTGGAGGGGATTGTTGATCATGTTGTTCTATGCTGAGGAAAATGGTTCTCTGACATTCTGGAAGGCTTTCCAGTCCTCTAGAAGTTTTTCCTCCAGCTAAATCAAATTCTTCTTTTGAAGCAACTGTGCTGCCTCACTAGGAATAACTCGACCTCTTGTTGTTGCCTCTCCAGATCTAGAAAAATTCCTTTGTATCACTATCTCCTCCCCTCATTGTCTCTGCTTCCTCACTGAAGCTCGAAATCTTCGGCAACTGACTGGTGCTACTCTGGAAATCGAATTCTCCAAGTGTCTTTGGTGTCATCTCCAAGTGCCCATTGACTTCTTCTTATAATCCGCTGTTGGAGCACCAAAAACTAAGATTAGAACTTAATCAAGGGCCCAAATTAATTCCCTATTGATCCATGTGATTTTCTAGAGAATTCTCACCTTGACTTAATTAATTATGATTAATTAACCAACTTTCCTAAGTTTAGACTTAGGAAACATTAAAAAATAGTTTAATAATCTAATTAAGCCATATCTAGGTGGAATTTCAAGAAACAATTTTTGGGATCTTGATATCTCATATGTTCTAGCCTCTCCACCAAGTTTCGTGACTAGAACACATTCGATGCTACAAAAACTAACATTCCTCTTAGCGAGGACTATCTTATAGTGCTACACACCTTGCCACAACACCCTGTCTCTGTATCACCTCCTGTCACGTTCTTGATGTCTAGCTGCTTCTACCAACCAACCATTGCACAACTCTGATGATGCATCCATGTTGTTTCTGACACTTTTTTATTGCTCCCGACTCCGCATCTGCATTGCAACTCCCCCTCATCTGTTGTTGCTACAGTTGCAACAATTACATTGAGAAGCATCTGACATAATGAATCAATTGTGTTCATTATGATGCATATGTATCCCAAGTCTCCAACTACTACTAGCATCTGCATTGTCATTGAAGAATCTATGTTGTTGTTGACTCTGCTATTGTGCCACTCTACATTGTTGCTAACACTGCACTACACTCCTCGGTATCTAACTGCTACTAGTCTGCAATTATCACTCTGGAATCTAACTGCTTCTTTGACACTGTTCCATCTTGCTACTGAATATTGTGGGCCCCTATAACAATGTATTAATCCATGAGGAGAACACCTCATTGGACCCTACCCAATCTTTATCTCTCTGATCTACTCATACTATTGTTTCTATTTCTCTGCTACTATCTTTGCACTACTACTATAACTACTACAATAATGAGTTTGATCTCCCTAGATCCTTAAGTACTAGCTTCCATAGGGCTGCTCCATTTGAAGCTAGACTCCCTCTGAGTCTCAATATCCATATGGGAAATATGCATACTCCCTCCTGGCATCTCGCATTGTCCTCTTATACTGGAAACTGGACTGCATAGATCTGCGCTGGTAATCTAGCTGGAACTGCACCTGCATACTGCAACTAGGAAATTCACATTGCCTATGTCACTGCATCTAGCTCTGCAATTGTCTCATGTGTACTAACTGCAACTAGATATGTAGTTGCCATATAAATGATTGAAAATGCTTGCTGACACTGAACCTGCCACTATGATATTGTGGGCCCCTCTAGCGAGGGTGATGGTCCTGCTACAACAATCTGGAACTGATTTGACTAATCTTTTTGTTGCAGATGTGTTGGACCATGTCCATCTGGCACGATGGAGTCTCATACTCCTCCTCCTAGACCTGGTGCTCCACTATCTCCTTTCGATCCTTGTCCCTTACAGAGACCTTTCTTCGCTTTGCAACTCACACTAGACAAATCGTACTTCCTCCAACACCTGTCTCCAAAAATTGGAAGTTTCTATGCTGCCCAAATATGCATTTTGCCTAACTCGCATGACCTACTTTGGCAATATCACATGACCATCTCTGCAAAGCTGAAAAATCTACGAAACTCAAAACTGGAAAAAATAAACTCGGAAGCTCCCTCTCTTCCTTGCTCGACTACCAACATTGTTATTCACACTCTCTTTTGGAGTGAGAAAATATGCCTGCTACTACTATCGTCTACAACTGAAGTTTGGATTTTTGAGGCAAGTAACCCTCTCAGAGAAATTTTCTCTGTGTTTTCCTTTCTCTTCCACATTACGTTAATTCTGCTGCAAAACCCTTGTCGGCCCAACTGAGGAATCTGCTCAACAAAAAATTGAGTTGTTGTTTCTCCCTCTGCCTATTGGAATCATTATTCTAGGCAGCTCAAATTTTCTGCAACCCTACAACTGAGAATCGAACCCTTGCATAAGTAATTCGGCTTGCCTGGCTAGGTCCTACGCAACACTAGAAAATTTCGGCTTGATGCTCCCTCTGAACAGAAAAATTCTCTTCTTTCGCTTCTAAACTTTCGTCTGATCACCCATGCTCTGATACCATGTGAAAATGTTTATCTATCACAACAACTGGAAATTATTTTTCTAATGGTTAATTTATTTAACAATTTATTTGTTGTCTTTTACGACAAATACCAAATAATTCATACTGTGATTTTCACAAATAAAATTGCAGAATAAAATAGCATTGGAAACTGAGAAATATGCTAGCACACACACAAAATTAACACAATTATTTTTGGACAAATGTCCCTAGAAAAACCCAACTTGGGAAAATCGATGCAACAGATGATGATTTTATTATTACGCAACAATTAATTCTAAGTACAATCTATGGATGCCCGACTAGCAATCCAAGCACCAAGAAAATATGGCCAAAATTATCTAAGGGAAATTCTCTTCCTCCACAAGCAAATCTGACACAACTAAGCTTAAGAAACTCATCCTCCTGGACCCTCTGCACAGTGCTAGAGTAAACCCTTTAACGTATATCCTAGAACTGTGTCTGATCAAGTCGTTATGCCTATCTCTGCCGAGGAAAATGATTTTCCGACCTTCTGGAATACTTTCTTTGCCTCTGCATGTTGAATTGAATTTTCCTCCAGCTAAATCGATTTTCTCTTCTGAAGCAATTGTGCAGTCCTCTGTGCTACCTCACTAGGAATAACTCGGCCTCTTGCTACTTCCTCTCTGGATATGGAAAAATTCCTTCAGATCACTGTCTATGCCCTTCATTATCTCTACTTCCTCACTGAAGCTCGAATTCTCCAACATCTGACTGCTTCTACTCTGAAAATTCAAATTATCTGAGTGTCTCTAGTGTCATCTCCAAGTGCCCATCGACTTCTTTTTATAATCCTTTATTGGAGCACCAACGACCAAGATTAAAACTTAATCAAGGGCCCAAATTAATTCCCTGTCAATCTATGTGAGTTTCTAGAGAATTCTCACCTTGATTTAATTAATTAACATGTTTTCCTAAGTTTATAATTAGGAAACATTAAAAAAATATGTTAATAATCAAATTAAGCCATCTCTAGGTGGAATTTCCAGAAACTGGAGATCTCATGTATTCTAGCCTCTCCACCAAGTTTCATGACTAGAACAAATTCGATGCTACAAAAAATAACATAAACCAACTTGTGTATACATTATCATTCTAATTGGATAGGAGAATCAATATGTGGATAAAAAACACTCAGTGTTGTTGATGTTTGTAGCTCAGGCTGGTACTTATGCACAAGCCTATATGTCTAGGCATGTAGAAGTTAGTCAAATATCTCCTTAAACACTTGCTCTAGTGTGAGTAAGTTGTTTTTGTAACTTAGTCTAAGTTGGACTCGAAAAACATATAATTATTATATTGTCTTATTTAGCTAAAGAAAACATAGGAAAATTAAAGTAAATTTCTTTAGTGAATATGCTTTAATATCAGCCCTTGATTTAAAGTAAGGAGATGTATAATCTCATTCGTCAATCACTTTGGAGATCAAGGTTATGGATTTAGCTCAATTTGAAGTTATAAAAGCAAGGGTAAGGAAAAGGAGAAGACACCATACAATAACACAAAATTGAGAGAGGCATCTTAGTAAGTGTGTTGGGTCTGAGGAAGGGGCAACAAGGAGATCCAAACTAGCTAAGGAGGGATTGATCGACTAGATCATATTAAGTGTTGTATATATTTCCTTAGTTGGACCATTTTTCTAGGAAGGGAACCCAATTAAGTTCTGAAGAATTTAAAGAACTCTTATTGGGAAGAATCTATTGTGTCATTTTTCTTATTAAAATTGGTAAATTTAATTCCTCTGGGTTTTTGTCTTAGGAACCTAATTGTGCATTTAATCAATAGATAATTTTTCTACCAAGAATTCTAACATGGTATCAATGTGTAAACATTGAGTTACCGATCTCAAAATCATAGGTTCCAGGTTCATAATAGATCACCAAGGCCAGGTTAGGCCACTGTCTTACAAGAAAAGAAAACAATTCAAGGAAGGCCAAAGAAATAGGCCATATAATCTCACTGAAGTGAATTTTTTTTAATGGGATGAATTTGACTGAGTTAAATTCAATTCAATGAAAAAAAAATAGAGGAAGAGGCAAGTGGTTGAGTGAGCTAGCTGCACCCAGCCGCTAGCCACTAAGAGAAATTTTGAGGGATGTGGTGTCCAACAGGCTAGACCCAATCGAAAAATCTCTATAGGCTGTAGAAAGACAGTGCAAGCTTGGTGGTGGTTTGTGAGCGTCAGTTGGCATCCAAATAAGCAAATGGCATGGGAAATGATGATTGGTTTTCAAGGCCATTAGTAGAGGGGTAGAGTGTTGTCGGAGGAGGAGAAGTTGTCGACCAACAGCACGAAGCAAGGACTCGGGGTGGTAGATAGAATATTTGTTGTAACCTGTGAAAACGTGACAAGGTCTAGGCAAAGGAAATGGTAGGCATTAAATGGAAAGCTAGCCATAGAAATGATGTAAAGTTCATGTGCATTTGTTGGTCGAGTAAGCTACAAGTTTCCATAAGAGTTAGCACAAGAAAAGAAACAGGTTTGCTGAAAGCCAACAAGCAAGCATAGGGATTGGCCAGGTCATGACACTGAGGAAGGTGTTGCCACTAGGAAAATCGACAACCATCAAGCAACTCCCAAGGATAAGACAACCTACTTGGGGAGGTATAGTCGAGCAAACCAATCGTCGATACTTGGGAGATAGTATGATCAAGGTTGTGGGCGTGAGGACGAGCCCCACTGCCCCCGATAGGACCAAACATATAAAAATGTTGGATTGAGAAAAATAGTTATAGCCCATCAGGAGACAAGAGCAGACAGGGACAAATCAGGCCAACGTCCAAACATGGTTTTCAAGCTAGGTAGAGAATGTTGTGGCCAAGGTAGGGCCAAATTTATACAGTGGAAAAGAATTCATTCAGAATATCAATGAATAGGTAGTCAATAGAAAATGGCTAAATGGTTGTATGGACGATTGATCCATAGGCAGCGAAACAAAAGGAACTAGAGATTGGAGGAGGTCATCTCTTAGAGGGAGAAAGAGATACCATACCAATCAAGGCATGATAGAATTTTTCAATGATTTTCCAATTTCAAGATGGCATTAACCAGTCTTAGGTACGAGGAAAAGTTATATGGGGACTACAACTTCTGTCCATGGAAGGAGAGGATGACATTGGTCCTCAAGGAGAACAACGTAGGAGAGTTTGTAACCACCCAGAATACAGCTCCTACAGATGTTACAACTCTAGCATCCCATGAATTGAAAGACATGAAAACTTGACATATCATCATTGATGGGGTGAAGAATCATGTGATCCCTCACATATCAAGGAAGGATTGTACCTTTGATATGTGGAAAAATGAAAAATATCAGGAGTCTCAATCAAAATTGAAAAATGGAGTTGAGGGAGAAACTCAAGAATACCAAGATGAATAAATCAAATACTATGGCAGCATATCTCACAAGGATTCAAAAATTTCAAGATGAGCTTGAAGCTATTTGGGTAGCCTTCCAAATGATGAGCTTGTAAGGACAACCATGAGAGATTTCTCAAAACCATAGAATAACTTTGTGACAAGAATTATAGAAAGTATACCAAATTAGAACAAATTGTGGGATGACTTCACCTAGAAGGAGATATGGGAGAAATATTTTTCTGGAGGACAACAAAAGCATGGGAATGATGAGAACATTACTCTTTCCATTTAGTTAATGAGGAGCAAAGGCTTAAGTAGTAGGGGTGAGGAATCAACCTCACTTCTAAAGAAGAAGGATAATTTGACTAAGGTCAAGTATTTTTCCTGTCACAAGATGAGACACTATGCTTCTCAGTGTCAAAAGAGGAAGAAAGGGGGAAGGCATGCAACCAGTCGTAACTACATTGAAAAATATCAAGAGGAATTTTCTAAGAATTTTGAGACTAAATTTGTTCTTGTTTCCTACCTTACCTCGGGAACATTACTAGTGGCTACGTAGTTTCTAGATAGTGCAACCACAAGGCATATGACATGAGCACGAGAATAGTTTGATAGCTTGACCGAGTGGGATTCAAATTACAAGTGGACTTTGGTAACGATGCCAAACATGTTGTAAAAGGGTTGGAATAGTGATATTCTAACTTGAGTCAAGGGGCAAGATGGAAATGAAGGATGTGTTGTGGGTGCCAAAACCCAGGTGGAGTTTGTTGTCAGTCTCTATGATGGAGAAGAAGGGGTTTTGTTGCTTTACATGATGGGAAGGTATTGATTAGACCTAGAGGATCTATTTCTGATGAGAGACATTTCATAGGAGTTAAAAAGAAAAACATGTATAGGATAAAGGGCTAGCCTATTTGAGCGAAGGCACAAAGAAAAGCAGTGACAAAGAATAAGGAGTAGGAAACTCTGAAGGTTAAGAAACTTAAAGGGAGTCAACGTTCAAGTTTGGGAGGTGATAATCAGTTAACAAAGTTGTCCAAATTTTTCAATAACATATCTTGGTATGAGATGAAATTACAAGATGTTCAAGAGTAGGGGGCTTCTATAAACCATTCCAAAGACAACAATACTTTGTGGATGTTTCCAAACTAGATGGTAGGGAAGGCTTCCAGTTCAGAAGGAGTAGCCAAGGCAACGAATTCATTTCTATGATCAAAGTCATTTCCAACTAGCAGAATAACCCCCCTTGCTAAGGAGCCCTGACATTTGTGGCTCACATAGATAATTCTACACGGGCCTAAGTGTCTAGGTGTACAGAATTTGCCCAAATGTTTCTTTAGACACTTGCTCTAGTGTGAGAAAGTATTTTTTTTTATAACTTAGCCTAAGTTTGACATAGGAAAAGCACATAATTATTATGTTGGCTTATTGAGCTAAAATTAAGCTTAGTAAAGTAAATTAAATTACTTTAGTGAATATGTTTTAATCTCAACCCTTCATCTCAAGTGAGGCAATATCTATTCTCAGTCATCAATCAATTTGAAGATTAGGATTATGGATTTAGCTCAATGTATATTTATAAAAGAAAGGATAAGGATAAGGAGAAGAAAACACACAACAACACAAGATTGAGAGTGACATCTCAGTGATTTTGTTGGGTATGAGGAAGGGGCAACAAGATATCCAAATCAACCAAGGAGGGCTTGATCAATTGGATCAAATCTAGTGTTTTATGTATTTCCTTAGTTGGACTATTTTCTCAGAAAGAAACCCAAAGTAAGTTATAAGGAATTTAATGAAGAAATATGATTGGGTAGAATCTATTGTGTCATTTTTGTGACTAAGATTGGTAATTTTGATTCTATTGAATTTTTTTGTTAGGAACATCATTGTGCATTTAATCATTAGATTAATTTTCTTTTAGAAATTAAGTATCAGGTGCTAGGTTTGCAGGAATTCTAACAAGTGTTAGACATGAGCTTATTTTATGGTTATGATTGCAATATAGGTGAATGTACCATTGGGATGGATATTCCATCTTTTTCCATGCCATCATGGAAATCTAAGCCAAAAATCAAAGGATGTCTAGACTATTTTGATCTTGTCATGCATGATAGATCCAACAATGATACCTTGACTCTAGAAAATATGTGATACTGGTCCAAATTTATCTCAATCAAATACCATTCTTTTTTTCTCATTGAGACAGTAAAAAATGAAAAGCTATGTTTCGATGATAAGCATTTTCATCTTATCCCTCATGCTTCAAAAATGATGACAATGTTTTGTAGAGGATTTGGAGATATCCAAAGGTAGAAGTTTGATGAGTACTCTGAGTTGTTAACTGCCACTAGAGGAATAGGTACCCATATTTTTTCTCAGTCCAATGATGATGGAGAAGTTATCCTACCAACACCTTAACTTTGATTTATGCATGTATTACATGATGATTAAACAAAAAGGAAAGGGGGGAATTTATTTTTAGGTGGTGACATTTTGAGGTTCTCATGCACTCCTGAGAAGAGACGATGTTCACAAGTAGGATTTTAATGCCACTTCCTAATATAGAATGGTTTTGATATGTTAGATTAGGTTTAGAATTTGGGAAGAAATGGATTTCAAAATTAATGCAATAAGTAGGTCCTTAAACTAGAGGATGTTTATGCAATTGATAGGGAAGAACATGATGCATATTTTCTTTGTAAAGCAATCTAAAGAAAGCATGTGTTGCTTTAGCATGGATTGTGTCTAACACACTTTGTTGGTATCTTGAGTCAAGAATCTAGAATAGCTCCTCGAGAGGCCTCAACAATTGAATATATATTTACTAGAGGTATTTACTGGCCTAGTAAGAAAAAGTGCATTATATTGTTACACACATGAGAAGGATCCCGTGGATTGGATGTTGCTTAGTAAATAGACATTGAGAGAAGTTCATAACACATGATACTAATTATGGAATAACTGTGGAATGTGTGTGAAACATCTTTTAGTGGATGCTCCACTCATCATCAAGCACAAATGACACTGTTGAATGATTGAAAAGAGGATTAGACTCGGTTAAATAGAAACAATGGGGGAAATTAACAACTAGAATAGGAAGACCCTAAGAGAGGGGAGGGGGTTTCACCAAGTAAAATAATGGATCCAAGTGTTAACAAATTAGGTTTAATTGGACAAAATATTAAAGAGAGAAAATTTTAAAAATTTTAAAGAATGACCAATTGAATTGACTAGGAGGAAATTACCCAACTTTTGAAAATTTTGAACAATTTTTACAAGGATTTTTTATTTTTTTATTATTTTATTTTTATTTTTATAACATTACAAATTAAATTATTAGTTTTAATGTTAAGAACAATGTATAATTATAATTATTAAAGTCTAATTATATTCTAATAATAATACTATTAAAATTTATTATGTTATTATAATATTAATGAGTAAAATTGTTTTATATTTCAAAGTTAATGAAATGAAATGAGGTTGTTATTGTAACATGGAATGCAATTACTATTTTAAAATGTGTTATGTTTATATTATTATTATTATTATTATAAGTTTATGTACCATTAATAACGACTATATTATTAATATTACGAATATTGTGTTGTTGTTGTTAGGGTGTGAATCATTATTATAATAGTTAAATTATAAACATTATTATTATTTTTAGGTTTGTATTATTATTATTAATCTTAATTATTATGAATATTATTAGGTTATTAATAATGATTAAAATGAAATTATGTATTAATATTAGTAATATTAGTTTTGTGTTATTTTTGTTGAAGTTAAGGTTTATTATTATTATAGGAGGTACATTAATTATAATACTATTAATAAGTTATTTTATTATTACTAATATTAATAGTACATAAGAACATAATAATAATAATTAAAATGATAACACATTTTAAAATAGTAATTGAATTCCATGTAACAACCTTATTTAAAATAATTTTACATATTAATATTATAATAACATAATAATCCTCAATGGTATTATTATTAGATATTAGGCTTTAATAATTATAATAATACATTGTTCTTAACATTAAAACTAATAATTTAATATTTAATATTATAAAATAAATAATTAATCTTTGTAAAAAATGTTCAAAATTTTCAAAAGTTGACTAATTTCTTCCTAGTTAATTCAATTGGTCCTATTTTGAAATTTGTAATTATTTGTCTTTTTAATAATTTGTCCCTCTAACCCTAATTTATTAATCCTCAGGATCCATTTCTTTCCTCTTGGTAAAACCCCTTCCCCTCTCTTGTGGTCTTCCTATTCTAGTTGTTAATTTCCTCAGTTTCTCTATTTAACCTAGTCTGGCTTTCTTTTCAGTCATTCAAAAGATTCACATGTCCCTGATGATGAGTGGAGCATCTACTCGAAAAATTGGACATTTCACACACATTCCACAATTCTTCCAGAAGCAACATCATATGATATGAATTTAAATTATGAAAGCATACAATCGCAAAACAAGTTCATAAACTGGGGGTATGATGTATATGGACAAACCTCCCAAAGGAAAGCATTCAGCAAAGGGCATGGTAAGTTATAGAGCTAGGGCATTTTGTTCACCATGAAGATTTTGAGAAACCTTTTGTGGAAGAGGCATAAACTTTCCACTCTATTAAATCTCAACAATTTATTGAACGTTGTGATTATGGGAACTATCTGTTGAACGCTAAGAGAAGGATACATGAAGAGATAGAGAGGGTTTCACACTATCTTGACTCAAAGAGTGAGGGAAAGAGTTAGTCACTAACCCAATAGAACTGAAATATCCTATGGAATTTCAACAATGCCTTCTTGATGAGAAAAACAAGTACAACAATATTATAAGTGAGATTCAACAATGACAAAATCTTTCGATATTCACATATTCATCTTTTATGTTTTTCATTAATTTGAATGCAAGGTCACTTAAGTTTACCTTTTTATTTGTTGATGAAATTTTTTGGAAAGGTATCAAAGGGGCCAATGAAGAAAATGTTAAAGTGGTTTTGGACAAAGTGATGATGTCATTTTGGTATGTTCAAGAGAAGGACGTCTTTGAGAAGCACTACAAGCCGCACTTGACCAACCAAATTCTTTTAACGAAAGACTGTTTCAAATGACAAAAATAGGAGCCTAACTATAAAATTAAAGATAGAATGTGGTTATCATTTCACATCAAAATCATAAGGTATGTTTACATACATGAAGACTTCTTGTGACATAATGCAAAGTTTTACTACAATGTTGGTTGTATATGGTGCAGGTAATGAGGGCGCTAAAGTGACTATCTAGGTTCTCACAACAGCTTCGTGGTCAACACAAATTGGTGCTAGGTGCAACTTTCCAAGATAAATATTAGCAATATGTGAAAATTTTAAGGCATACTATCTTAGCACTCATATGGGCCATGGCTTGACATGATCAAAAAACATTTGACAATGCCTTTGGAAGAGAGTATTGATGTTGGGAATGATGTGATTATAGCTTATGGAAATATTATACCTTCATATTTGGTAAGTTGCATGACATCATTCATATATAGCATGTCATAAAGACTACAACACCTAAAATCCACCGTCAAAATGTTAATTATTGTAACTTGTGTTATCACCCAATTTTTTTTTTCAGAACATTGTATGTCAACTCTATTTTTTATCATGGTATTAAATAGGTTTGAAAGTCATTTTTAGTTTGGTTAAGGGTAGGTCATAGCTTTTAGAGCTTTAATGTTCATCATTTGAATTCAAATAAGGTATTTAGAGGTCCATTCCATTGTTAGGTCAATTGTTAGTGGCTCACAAAGACCAAATAGTCCTCCTCATAGCAGTTTGTCATCCAATGTTTCTGCCATTCCTAAAATTAACACAGTACCTCTAACCATGGTTGGAAATCCACCTGCTACACCTGCTAGATATGCTCCTCTTGTCCTTCCTATTTTCTTACATGACCTCCTAGTAAATATGCTGCTAGAATCAAAACTTGGGGAATTGATGAAGACATCATAGCAAAAGATCATGTGCATCAATTTAATGATTTTATAGACAGGGAAGAGGTTGATCATGAAGATGTTAAGTTGAGGTTGTTTGCTTAGAGTTTTATTGGTGAGGTTAGGAAATGGTATAAAGCTCTTACTCCTGGAAGTATTCATAATTGGAATGAATTTGAAGATGTTTTCCTAAGAAAATGGGGAAATAGAACTAATCCAGTACAAGCCCTCACTGAGTATAGTACTTTGAAGAGAGTTGTTGATGAAACTATTCAAAACTTTTCAAATTTTTTTAATAAAGTGTTATACTTTATTCCTGCCCGTTTGAAACCACCAGAAGCCTTAGCTCAAATGAGGTATGCTGAAGCTTTTGACTATGAGTTTTCCATGATGTTTAGAGAAAGAGAATCCCCTACACTTGCTAAAATGAAAAATGATGCTGTGGAGGTGGAGGTTAACCTGATAGCAGCTAAAAAGTCAAAAATGGGTAAGGCTAAATTGAAAGAAGAAGAGAAACCTTCATCCTCTACCTTTCAGGATAAGCTGGATTCAATGATGAAAACAATGGAAAATTTGATTGATAGATTAGCCCTTGGGAATACCTCTGCTCCTCCTTCACAACATGAACCTCAATTTAGAAACCCTCAGTTTAGGAGACCCCAGAATCAACAAAGACCAAGGGAGAATAGAAATCAACAGCCTGATCGTCCAGTGAGACCTCCTTTTCAGTAGAATTTGATTGATGAAGAAGATGGCCTTGAAGCTCCTGAGGAGTATATTCATTGTTTTGATGAGGAAATGTCAGGAATTTTCTTGACTAAAGAAGAGCATGATAAATCATATCAAAACAATCATGAAGAGGAAACATCAGACTATCTAAATGGGTATCAACATGCTATTTTTGAGATGCAGAAACAAGATAATCTCAGAAATAGGAATGTGCCTGTCATTGCAAACAAAACACAGCCTAAGAAGGATACACCTAAGGTTATTTTTGGAAAGAAGGATACTCCTAAGGTCTCTGAAGGTAAGAAAGAAGCACCGGCTATTCCTCCTATCAAAGAAGCTGAAAAATTTGTTTCTGTTTTCAATCTTGAGAATGAAATTTCTAAGATAAAAATAGCAGTCCCTTTTGGTGAGATTCTCAAGGTAGATGAATATAGAAGCAATATTGTTAAAATGTTAAATTCACAACCAGGAGCTGCTGATATCTTGAATATATTAGAAGGTCATCCAACCATATATTTGGTTCCAAGACTAGAAGATGATCATAATGAAGAAGTCCCCCCTTTTTATGTAAGCCTTAACATTCACGACATGACATTGCATAATGCTATGTTGAATGAGCTTCAGAAAATAAATAGGGATTGGTCTTTCTTTTTCTTTATGAATGGATTTGAAATGGAAACCCTAACCTTAGCTAGGAACCATAAAATTAAAGGGAATCCTTCACCACTAGTAGCAAAATCCAGTCAACCAGTGGTTACTAAAGCAAAGAGGTTTGTAAAGTTGAAACCAAGGAAACAGGTTGAAAATGAAACAGAGAAGACACCAGTACTTGTTGTAGAAACTCCTTCACCTGCAAAACAGAGGTTAAAAAGTGTCAAAGAGGCTAAACAAAAACAAGTGGCCAACAAGCAGGAAATCCAGAGAGTGACAATGAAGCCAAGCAATAGCATCAAAGGGAAAAATAGTTGTTTCAGGTTCAGATGACAGCTCAGTGATGAAAGGAAACTTAGATGACATCTTAAATGCAATTGATATAGAAGAGTCACCTATTGTGCAAGCTAATTTTATTGGAACAGATGAACACAAACAGAAAAAAGTGAAATCAGCAAAGAAACTAGAATTTGAAGGTGAGAATGCAGCCTTTGTCTTTCAAGCTAGGAAGCCTTTGACTAGGCATACTAAAAAGCTCAAAGAAAATAGTAAGGAGGTCCAAGAAGCTACTGAAATAGTCAAATTACCTAAAGAGGTGGTTGACCTCTCATCACTAGTAGTATAGCATGCACCTAGCAGAATAATGAAGGAAAAAGAAGAATTGATAGAGTATAAAAGGCTTGAGGAGAAATTGACATAAACAAAACAAGAGATTGCTAAGATGAAGAAAAGGGCCAAAAAGCACATCATTGAGAAAACAAAATTTAAAATAATGAAGGCTGTTTGGGAAGGTCAAACAATTTCTAGGTCTGAAATTCCAAGCAGTGCAGAGCAGTTTATTACATGGACAGTTCCAGCCATTAAAGAAGCAAAATTTTTCAAAGTGATCAACACTCACTTGAGAGCTAGTAATAGAAGACTAAGAGGTCAAGTGGAAGATTTGGAACTACAACTGAAACTGTCTCAAGATGAGCTAAAAAACAAAGGTGTAGAATGACAAATTCAAAGCAAACTCAAATGGAAAATGAAGAATAAACTTTATGAAAGTTATGTTTTTAGTCCATATGGCTGATGGTTTTGATGAATCCAGTGATTTTTTGAAGTTTTGGCACCTTTTTGTTTCAAATTTTGAATAAAATTTGGTTAAAACTGCTTACACAGCAGTTTCGTAGTGCACACAGTGCAAAAATGGTGAAATGCACTACGAAACTGCTATAACAGCTTTTTCACCCTTTCTTTATCAAGTTTTGGAGGGAAGATCGTGTTTTTTGATTTGAAACCTCTAGAGAAGCTATGTCAAGTGAATATCAAAACAAACCTGAAGGAAAGGAAAGAAAAATTTGAAGGAAAATGGGTAAAAAGACTGCGCTACGAAACTGTGCTGCTTTCGTAGCGCAGGTCTGTTTTCACTATTTTGAGAGTTCGAAGTTGATTTTTCATAGCTGGCACGTGGGGATGATTTTGGACATATTCTATTCTATTTCCTGCAGCAAATAGCCTCAAATTATGGGTTCATAGTGGTCAGAGTGTCTTAAGAACTTAAAGAATCCTAAGCCTAAAAATTAGGGGAACAATTTCCTAGTTTGCAGGAGATCAACATCATCAGCATTATGGTCATAACAGGTTGGAGCTCATCATCAGGATTCGACCTTATGGAGATATAGGTGGCAAATGATGTAATCAAGATTAAATAAAGTTGTTATGAGTAGCGTTAAAGAGTTCTAATTCTATTTGTAATAGGACTCTGTATTAGGTTTACAACTGTCTTTGTAATAAATACCATGTTATATGGTTAGGATAGGTGTCAAAGATAGGAATTCGATGTATCTAGTTGAGGATAAGCTTATATTATGATGTAAATTATCTATAAAGGATCAAGGAGTCGAATTAGAGTGGGTTGGAAATTTTTAGCAAAAAGACTGTGTTTATTGTAAGTAACTATTTTCAGTTTAATACAGAGTTTTCTACTTAGCCAACTCAATATTAATGAAGAGTTCTTGTATGTTCTTGTTCTGATGACATATTTTCAATATCCTATTGCAGTGGCGTTTGCTTATGTTACTCAAAATTCATCATTGATGCTCTAACTTCCTTCATAGACAAACTAATTGTGTGTTTTACTGTTTCACATGTGTTTTCTTTGACTTGAACTCTGATATGCCTTGAATTCCATGCTAGGTAGATTGTTTCATTTAGCTGAAGATTTTATGACTCCATAAGCCCAATGTACATTTTCTAATTTGATTTACAACCAGTTTATATCATTTATCTTGTTTTATCCCATATAGAGTTAGCCATCTACATATTTACCAAAAATCATAAACCCTTGAGAGAGCCCTCTCAGGTTGAGGAGGCTAAGCCTCAACTAAAAGATTGGTCTGAAATAGTTACATGAGATTAACTTGATTGGTAGCCTATCAGGTCTGATTTTGTGATAACATTTTGGTGCATTTGCTGGGAGCGTGAAGATTATACTTTCCCGAGATTTTGAAGCTAAACTTTTGAAGGTAGCAGGAGATCAGAAAGCTTTTCGAGGCTGCATCTACCTTGGTAACTCCATTTAAAGTTTATATGTTCAAAGTTGGCTTCGAGAAGGAGATACACGAGGATTAATCCGGACCCAGATGCACCTACTATCGTGGACAATCCAAACACCATTTCACGAGGCAGTCAAGGAATTTTTGAAATATCAGGTACTCCGTCTCATTCAAAATCCTTGTCCTCTGAAATATCAAGAAATCCTGAAGATAAAAGAGTTGATGATAAAATTCATGAAGTTTTGTTTAGATCAAAAAATGAAAAGGAGCTAGTTGAAATTATCTTAGACTTTCATAAGAGAGGAATTGACACCTCAACTCTAGTAACACAAGAAGACAAAGAAGAATTTTGGGAAGCTGTTACTTCAGAGTTGTTGTTGGAAAGAGAGTCTTTAGATAAATTGAAAGAGCTTGATCCTTTTGAATTATTGTTGAAAATTAAAGTTGTTTTACCTCTTCCAAACCGGAGCTCAATTTTTAGTGGCTCATGCTAGATATGCTCCTCTTGTCCTTCCTACTGTCTTACATGACCTCCCTAGTAAATATGCTGCTAGAATCAAAACTTGGGGAATTGATGAAGACATCACAGCAGAAGATCATGTGCATCAATTTAATGATTTTATAGACAGGGAAGAGGTTGATCACGAAGATGTTAAGTTGAGGTTGTTTCCTCAGAGTTTTACTAGTGAGGTTAGGAAATGGTATAAAGCTCTTACTCCTGGAAGTATTCATAATTGGAATGAATGTGAAGATGTTTTCCTAAGAAAATGGGGAAATATAACTAATCCAGTACAAGCCCTCACCGAGTATAGTAATTTGAAGAGAGTTGTTGATGAAACTGTTCAAAACTTTTCAAAAATATTTAATAAAGTGTTAGACTATATTCCTGCCCGTTTGAAACCACAAGAATCCTTAGCTCAAATGAGGTATGCTGAAGATTTTGACTATGAGTTTTCCATGATGTTGAGAGAAAGAGAATCCCCTACACTTGCTGAAATGCAAAATGATGTTGTGAAGGAAGAGGTTAACTTGACAGCAGCTAAAATTCAAAAATGGGTAAGGCTAAATTGAAAGAAGAAGAGAAACCTTCATCCTCTACCTCTCAGGATAGGCTGGATTCAATGATCAAAACAATGGAAAATTTGATTGATAGATTAGCCCTTGGGAATACCTATGCTCCTCCTGCACAACATGAACCTCAATTTAGAAACCCTCAGTTCAGGAGACCCCAGAATCAACAAAGACCAAGGGAGAATAGAAATCAATAGCCTGATCGTCCAGTAAGACCTCCTTTTCAGCAGAATTTGATTGATGAAGAAGATGGAATTGAAGCTCCTGAGGAGTCTATTCATTGTTTTGATGAGGAAATGTCGGGAATTTTCTTGACTAAAGAAGAGCATGATCAATCATATCAAAACAATCATGAAGAGGAAACATCAGACTATCTAAAGGGGTATCAACATGCTATTTTTAAGACGTAGAAACAATATAATCTCAGAAATAGGAATGTGCCTGTCATTGCAAACAAAACATAGCCTAAGAAGGATACACCTAAGGTTACTGTTGGAAAGAAGGATACTCCTAAGGTCTTTGAAGGTAAGAAAGATGCATCGGTTGTTCCTCCTATCAAAGAAGCTGAAAAATCTGTTTTTGTTTTCAATCTTAAGAATGAAATTTCTAAGATAAAAATAGCAGTCCCTTTTGGTGAGATTCTCAAGGTAGATAGATAAATTGGCTTGTTTTTCCGGGGTGGACGTAGCCAAGTGGAACAAGGCAACGGATTTTGAATCCACCACGCAAGATTGTTAAAATGTTAAATTCACAACCAGGAGCTGCTGATATCTCGAATATATTAGAAGATCATCCAACCATATATTTGGGTCCAAGACTAGAAGATGAACAGAATGAAGAAGTCCCCCCTTTTTATGTAAGAATTAACATTCACGACATGACATTGCATAATGCTATGTTGGATTTAGAAATAGCTAGGCCATATAAAGACTTGTTTTTATTTTGATTCGAAAAGAGTTCAATGCATTGGTTTGATCAAGGATGTTTTTTTTGGTCTAACAAAAGTTCCTGCTAAGACTGTAGTCATGGAAATTGTAGTAGCAGACATTCCACCGAAGTTTGGTATGTTGTTGTCAAGGTCATGGGCAGCGAAAATTAAAGGTACAATGCAGATGGATCTTACTTATGCTACCATTCCTGTTTTTCGGGAGCAAAGAAGATTGTATCGAGAGACAAGAATGGCCTACATGGTGAGTAGTAAAGACAAACCCCAAACTTTCCAATTTATTCTCTTGATACTAAAATTGGCTCTGTTATTATTTTCAATGAATTAACTAATGAAGTAGAAGAGGAGAAGAAAGCAGAAAATCAGAGTTCTAAAATTTAGCAGTCAGAAAATTAGCAGACAAAAGGTCAGCAAGTCAACAATAAGGAGGAAGAAGGTTGGTGGTCATTGCATTTTGATGGATCAGGAGGCAGAGAAGGAGCAGGAGCAGGGATTTGGATTAGAAATCTATGTGATGAGAGTAAGTTCTTTTCCTATAAACTAAACTTTGATTGCACAAACAACATGGCTAAATATAAATCCTTGATTTTGGGTCTAGAAGTTTTGAAAAGAATGAATGCTCAAAACATTTCTGTTTTTGGAGATTTAGAATTAGTCATTAAATAAGTTGAGGGTGTTTATCAAACAAAATACACAAGGATGAGAGCATATAGGAATTTGGTTTTGGACATTTTAGAAAACTTTCAAGCCTATTCATTCATGGTCAAAACTAGAGAACAAAACTCCATTTCCGATTCTCTTGTTGTCTCTGCAAGTATTTTCATTATTCCTATGCACTCCACAGAAAAGTATGAGGTTGAGATCCGCCATAGGCCTACTATCCCTGATAATATTACTCATTGGCAATTTTTTGAGGATGATCAACATGTTAAAAAATTTATTGAGTTGAAAGAAGAGTTTGAAAATATACAAGTAGATCAGCAGAGCATGTTGGCTGAATCTAAAGGGAATTCTGAAGTGTTGCAACTAAAGAAAAATTACATACCAAAAGGACTCATACCTCTAGAAAAACTTTTTGATCAGAATGATGTTTTTAAAACCCCTAAAATACAAGCTGATGATGAAGAAGTTGAGAGCTGTAATCTTGGTACTATAGCTATGCCCAAAATGATTAAACTTTCAAAGTTTCTTTCAGTTGATATGAAGTTTAAGTATGTTGAAATGATGAAGAGATTCATAGATTTCTTTTCTTGGAAATATGTTGATTTGAAAGAATATGATCCCACCATTATTCAGCATATTATTCCCATAAAAGAAAATGAAGGACCTTTCAAGCAGAAGTTAAGGAGGATCAACCCACTTCTCATGCCATTGATTGAGAAGGAGGTCAAAAAGCTCTTTGATGCTAAAATCATTGTCCCAATCAGATTTTCAAATTGGCTTGCAAAGTTGGTTCCAGTTAGGAAGAAGAGTGGAGAAATTAGAATATGCATTGACTTCAAAAATTTGAATAAAGCCTCCCTGAAGGATAATTATCCCCTCCCAAAGATGGATCAAATTTTGCAAACTATTGTTGGTTCTCAGAGAATGTCTATGCTTGATGATTTTTCAGGTTATAATCAGATCCTTGTACATCGTGATGATCAGGAAAAAACAACCTTTACTACACCATGGGGTACTTTCATGTACGCCAAGATGCCATTTGGTCTCATGTATGCAGGAGCTACCTTTCAAAGGGCAATGGACATTGCATTTTATGAAGAGAAGGACAAGATGGTGGTTGTGTATCTTGATGATATAACAGTCTTCTCAAGGAGGGAAGATGATCACTTGAAACACTTGGAAAGAATTCCATTGAAATGTAGAAGGTTTGGCATCTCTGTAAATCCGACCAAAATTATTTTGGCTTTGACTTCAGGTAAATTACTTGGACATATAATTTCTAAAGATGGGATTAAGATTGATCCAAACAGGGTCAATGCAATTCAGAAGGTGGATTTTCCAAGAAGTAGGAAGGAGATTCAATCTTTCCTCAGAAAGGTTAATTTTTTAAGGCGATTTATTCCTAATTTTGCTGAGATTGTGAAGGACATAACCAGGATGTTGAAGAAGGGAGTTGATATTAAGTGGACAACAGAAGTAGGAAATTCATTTGAGGAGATCAAAAGGGCACCTACACAAGCACCAGTATTGTTCAGTCTAGATTTCTCAAAGGAATTTCTGGTTTTACTTTTGCATCAGAGAATACTATTACTGGAGTTCTGCTACAAAAATGACAGCAAGGTATTGAGCAACCGATTTATTTTTTTAGTAGGACATTAGCCAATTATGAGCTGAAGTATAATATCTTAGAAAAGTAGGCCTATGCCTTGGTGAAGGCTATCAAAGATTTCAGAATTTATATTCTGCATTCTCATATTGTGGCGACGTTTGTTCCTAATACTGTTGTGAAAGACATCCTCACTCAAGCCGACCCTGATGGTAAGAGGGGGAAATGGATTTCCAAGTTGCTAGAATATGATGTAGAGATTAAGCCAACAAAATTGGTCAAAGGGAAAGAATTGGAAAAGCTGATGGCACAATCAAACTTTGACTGTCTTGATATAAATTGGATTGCAGAAATATCAGAAATTTTAGATGGTGAGGAAGAACTAGTTCCTATTGAAGAAAAATATATCACTTTAGATTGGTACAAGGAAGTTGTTTTTGTCCTACAGCACCATAAAGCACCTGCTAATTTAACAAAGTCCAAAGCAAGGTTTGTTAAGCTGATATCTTTGAGATACTCTATATTTGACATAAATCTGTTTTGGAAGGATACTGGCGGAATTTTGTTGAAATGCTTGCTGGAAGAGGAGGCTGATAAAGTGATTGAGGAATTCCACAAAGGAGATTGTGGAGGTCATCATTATTGGAAGGCGAGAGTGAACAAAATTCTGAGAGCAGAGTATTATTTCCCTACAATGTTTAAGGATGTCTACAAAAGGGTTGCTGCCTATCATGAATGCCATATTTTCGAGGGTAAGAAGAAGCTTGTACCTTTACCTTTGATGCCTATCTATGTAGAAGCACCATTCCAGCAGTGCGGACTAGATTTTATTGGGGAGATTCATCCATCATCATCAGGTCAGCATCGCTGGATTCTTACATTGACTGATTACTTCACCAAATGGATTGAAGCAATCCCAACTAGGCAAGCAAATGATTCTGTGATTATTTCTTTTTTAGAAAATAATATCTTGTCTAGGTTTGGCTGCCCCATGAAGATTATCACTGATAATGTACAGGCATTTAAGTCTAAGAAGATGATCAATTTCTGTCATCAATATCATATTACTCTCGGGTATTCTACTGCATACTATCTGCAAGGAAATGGCCTTGCTGAATCTTCTAACAAGAGCATTGTAAGGATCATTAAAAAGGTGTTGCAGGAGAATAAGAAGGCTTGGAATTTGAGTTGAACTATGCCTTATGGGCTGACATGGTATGCACAAAGAGGTCAACCAGAACTTCACCATATGAATTGGTATATGGCGTTAAGGCTATTTTTCCTACATCACTAGGGGTACCTGTTATGAAGCTGATTCAAGGGCTAGAAGAGGAGCCAAATGCAATACAGAGGAGAATTAATCAGCTGATAGCTATGCAAGAGATAAGGAATGAGGTTTATGACAGCAATCAACAATCTCAAAATAGAATTAAGAGGAAATTTGATAAGAAGATCAAGGAAGAAAGTTTTCAAATTCAAGATGAAGTGTTGAAATGGGAGGCCAGAATTGAAGAGAAAGGAAAACATGGTAAGTTTGAGAACTTATGGAAAGGTCCTTTCAAGATAGCTGCTTTTCATGGAAACAATACTTACATACTGCAGGATATGGATGGAAAACCATATGCTGGAGGATGTTTCAATGGCAGGTTTTTGAAGCATTATTCTTCCTAAAATCTGATGGATTGTTCATGTCATTGTATATATTCCATTTTATAAGTTTTTTCTGCTAATAATGACAAGCTAAATTAGCAAGCTTGAGCCCGAGGTGAAGGCCATTAGAGGTCGAGGAGGAAGCTTGGAGATTTCAAAGTTTTTACTGTTTTAGTCAAGGAAATGGATAGTAGCACTGGAACTACTGGTTCTTAGTGTACCATAGGGGCACACTATCCCGAGTGGAGCCACTGTTATCACCCAATTTTTTATTTTTCAAAACATTGTATGTCAACTCTGTTTTTTATCATGGTCTTAAATAGGTCTGAAAGTCATTTTTAGTTTGGTTAAGGGTAGGTCATAGCTTTTAGAGGTTTAATGTCCATCATCTGAATTCAAATAAGGTCTTTAGAGGTCCATTCCATGGTCAAATATTCACATTTTTCATATAAGGCTCATTCAATTAAGTTTCAGGCTAAATTTCTACAATTAGCCAGGAATCCACCGTTTTGTAGCGTCGCTAGTTCAAAAAAGAGGAAATGCGCTACGAAAGGACTACTACTTTCGTAGCACAAACTGCAAAAATTACACTGTGAGCACTACGAAAGCACAATTTCTTAGCTGTCGTGTCAAATAAGCCAAAATCTGTCAGATTCTGTTGGGGAATGATAGGATAGGGGTATGGTGAGTCAGTTAGTTACCAGATTCGATGTACTTACTTGTCCTACAGTCATCATAGTCATGATAGGATATCAATGAAGTATCATTTAGTCATGAGGTGACATCTCAAATTTGAATTTTTTCCTAATTGAGTCATCTTTAATTCATTTACCTTCACACAACTATCTGAGCTCTGAAGTAGTTAAGATAAGTCTGTGGTTGTTCTATGCAAGGGAACCATCATCATTCTCAAGCAAGGCTGTTCATTTAATCAAGCGAGGTTGTTTAATATCTTAATCAAGCCAGGCTATTTTACAGATTCTAGAGAAGCTAACAGGTTTTTCCAAGAAGCATGGAAGATGAGAAGAAAGTTCACAGAGGAGGACATTGTATAAGATATGAACCTGAAAATGTGAAGGCTTTAGTTGAGGATAAAATAGTGATGGAGGCTTTCACCAAAGCAGTTTGTCTCAAGTTTTGTGAAAAACTACAGGGTGGTCACACTCAGGAGTCAAAAGAGTTTTCCTTACGCTTCAGTGGAACCACTACCAAAATTGGAATGCTAAATGTGCCAATCACACCTGAGATCATAGCTTTTGTGACAGAGATACCAAGAGGGAAGGAATCTTGGTTTAAAGGTTTTAGGTTTGACATGGAACCATGCAAGGAATTTATGAAACCTGAATATGTAGATATGGACTTGAACAATGCAATCCATAGAAGATGTATCAAGGAAAACTATGCAAAGTTTCTATTTAATATTCAAAGATACTTTACATGTGAAGGCAGGTACCATAAAGTTTACACTTATCATTTCAAGCTTCTGTTGCATTTCACAGGTATGATATCACTAGATTTTCCATTTTACTTGCATAGAAGCCTTGCCAAAATGGCTGACAAAGTCCAAGCCAAATTTGATGGTTGTGAAACATCTTTGTTTCACCATAGTTTGATAAATTTGTTGGTTTTGAATGAGCTTCAGAAAATAAATAGGGATTGGTCTTCCTTTTTGTTTATGAATGGATTTGAAATCGAAACCCTAACCCCAGCTAGGAACCCTAAAATTAAAGGGAATCCTTCACCATCAGTAGAAGAATCCAGTCAACTAGTGGTTACTAAAGCAAAGAGGTTTGTAAAGTTGAAACCAATATTACAAATGGAATAAATCAGAAACAGATTGCAGAAAAACATAGATACAAAACTAGAAAAAACAATGGCACAAAAGAGGCTTCAACCGCATGGCATTCTCGTCATTCTCTCTTTTTAAAAGAATTTAGTTTACAATTTAAATAGATGAGAGAAAATTCCTAAGATAGTCTGTGCTATCTTAAAATCCTTTGGTTGAGATAATTTCTCACTAAAAACCCACCAAGATAGGAGTTACTAAAAAAACTCCAATATTTGAGGAACAACCCAAGAGTTAGGCACATATTCCTAACTTGGAATATTTAATTTATTTATTTATTATTTTTGATTTATTATTTTTATTTGAGAGAGGCTAACAACCAAGGAAACTGGTTGAAAATAGAACAGAGAAGACACCAGTACTTGTTGTAGAAACTCCTTCACCTGCAAAACAGAGGTTAAAAAGTGTCAAAGAGGCTAAACAAAAACAAGTGGCCAGCAAGCAGGAAATCTAGAGAGTGACAAGAAGCCAAGAAATAGAATCAAAGAGAAAAACAGTTGTTTTAGGTTCAGATGATAGCTCATTGATGAAAGGAAACTTAGATGACATCTTACATGCAATTGATATAGAAGAGTCACCTATTATGCAAGCTGATTTTATTGGAACATATGAACACAAACAGAAAAAAAAGTGAAATTAACAAAGAAATTGGAATTTGAAGGTGAGAATGCAGCCTTTGTCTTTCAAGCTAGGAAGCCTTTGACTAGGCATACTAAAAATCTCAAAGAAAATAGTAAGGAGGTCCAAGAAGCTACTAAAACAGTCAAATTACCTAAAGAGGTGGTTGACCTCTCGTCACTAGTAGTAGAGCATGTAGCTAACATAATAATGAAGGAAAAAGAAGAATTGACATAGTATAAAAGGCTTGAGGAGAAATTGACATCAGAAAAACAAGATATTGCTAAGATGAAGAAAAGGGCCAGAAATCACATCATTGAGAAAACATAATTTAAAACATTGAAGGTTGTTTGGGAAGGTCAAATAGTTTCTAGGTTTGAGATTCCAAGCAGTGCAAAGCGGTTTTTTACATGGACAGTTCCAGCCATTAAAGAAGAAAAATTTGTCAGAGTGATCAACACTCACTTGAGAGCCAGTAATAGAAGACTAAGAGGTCAAGTGGAAGATTTGGAACTACAACTGAAACTGTCTCAAGATGAACTAAAAAAAAAAGGTGCAGAATGACAAATTCAAATCAAACTCAAATGGAAATTGAAGAATAAACTTTAAAGTTATGTTTTTAGTCCATATGGCTGATGTTTTTGATGAAGACAGTGATTTTATGAAGTTATATCACCTTTTTGTTTGAAATTTTGAATAAAACTTGGTTAAAACTTCTTACACAGCAGTTTCATAGCACACACAATGCAAAAAGGGTGAAATGTGCTACGAAACTGTTGTAGCAGCTTTTTCACCCTTTCTTTATCAAGTTTTGGAGCGAAGATCGTGTGTTTTGATTTGAAACTTCTAGAGAAGCTATTTCAAGTGAATATAAAAACAACCCTGAAGGAAAGGAAACAAAATTTTGAAGGAAAATGGGTAAAAATACTGTGCTACATAAAGTGCTACGAAACCGTGTTGCTTTTGTAGTGCAGGTCAGTTTTCACTATTTTGAGAGTTCGAAGTTGATTTTGCATAGCTGGCATGTGGGGATGATTTTGGACATATGATATTCTAGTTCCTGACATCAAATAACCCCAAATTTATGGGTTCATAGTGGTCAAAATGTCTCAAGAACTTAAAGAATCCTAAGCCTAAAAAACAGGGGAACAATTTCTAGTTTTTAGGAGATCAACATCATCAGAGTTATGGTCATAATAGGTTGGAGCTCATCATCAGGATTCGACCTTATGGAGATATAGGTGGCAAATGATGTAATCAAGTTTAGATAAATTTGTTATGAGTAGAGTTAAAGAGTTCTAATTCTATTTGTAATAGGACTCTGTATTAGGTTTACAGTTGTCTTTGTAACAAATAAAATGTTATATGGTTAGGATAAGTGTCAAAGATAGGAATTCGATGTATCTAGATGAGGATAAGCTTATCTTATGATGTAAATTAAATATAAAGGATCAAGGAGTCAAATTAGAGTGGGTTGGACATTTTTAGCACAAAGACTGTGTTTATTGTAAGTAACTGTTTTCAGCTTAATACGGAGTTTTCTACTTAGCCAACTCAAGATTCATGAAGAGTTCTTATATGTTCTTTTTCTGATGACATCTTTTCAATATCTTGTTGTAGTGGTGTTTGCTTATGTTACTCAGAATTCATCATTGATTCTCTGACTTCCTTCATAGACAAACTGACTATGTGTTTTACTGTTTCACATGTGTTTTCCCTGACTTGAACTCTGATATTCCTTGACTTCCATGCTAGGTAGATTGTTTGATTTTTCCGAAGCTATTATGACTCCATAAGCCCAATGTACATTTTCTAATGTGATTTACAACCATTTTATATCATTTATCTGCTTTTATCCCATATAGAGTTAGCCATCTACATATTTATCAAAAATCATAAACCCTTGAGAGAGCCCTCTCAGGTTGAGGAGGCTAAGCCTCAACTAAAAGATTGGTTTGAAATGGTTACATGAGATTAACTTGATTGGAAGCCTCTCAGGTCTGATTTCGTGATAACATTTTGGTGCATCTGCAGGGAGTGTGAAGATTATACTTTCCTGAGATTTTGAAGCTGAACTTCTGAAGGTAGCAGGAGCTCACAAAGCTTTTCGAGGCTGCATCTACCTTGGTGACTCCATTTAAATTTTATATGTTCAAAGGCGGCTTTGAGAAGGAGATACACGAGGATTAATCCTGACCCAGACCCACCTAATATCATGGACAATCCAAACACCATTTCAAGAGGCAGTCAAGGCATTTCTGAAATATCAGGTACTCCATCTCATTCGAAATCCTTGTCCTCTGAAACATCAAGAAGTCCTGAAGACAAAAGAGTTGATGATAAAATTCATGAAGTTTTGTTTAGAACAGAAAATGAAAATGAGCTAATTGAAATTATCTTAGACTTGCATAAGAGAGGAATTGACACCTCAGCTCTAGTAACACAAGAAGACAAAGAATAATTTTGGGAAGCTGTTACTTCAGAGTTGTTGTTGGAAAGAGATTCTTTAGATAAATTGAAAGAGCTTGATCCTTTTGAAGTATTGTTGAAAAGTAAAGCTGGTTTACCTCTTCCAAATTGGAGCTCAATTGTTACTGGCTCACAAAGACCAAACAGTCCTCCTCATAGCAGTTTGTCATCCACTGTTTCTTCCATTCCTAAAATTACCATAGTACCTCTAACCATGGCTAGAAATCCACCCGTTGCACCTGCTAGATATGCTCCTCTTGTCCTTCCTACTGTATTACATGATCTCCCTAGTAAATATGTTGCTAGAATCAAAAATTGGGGAAGTGATGAAGACATCACAACAAAAGATCATGTGGATCAATTTGATGATTTTATAGACAAGGAAGAGGTTGATCATGAAGATGTTAAGTTGAGGTTGTTTTCTTAGAGTTTTACTGGTGAGGTTAGGAAATGGTATAAAGCTCTTACTCCTGGAAGTATTCATAATTGGAATGAATTTGAAGATGTTTTCCTAAGAAAATGGGTAAATAGAACTAATCCAGTACAAGCCCTCACTGAGTATAGTACTTTGAAGAGAGATACTGATGAAACTGTTCAAAACTTTTCAAAAATATTTAATAAAGTGTTAGACTCTAGTCCTGCCCATTTGAAACCACCAGAAGCCTTAGCTCAAATGAGGTATGCTGAAGCTTTTGACTATGATTTTTCCATACTGTTGAGAGAAAGAGAATCCCCTACACTTGCTCAAATGCAAAATGATGCTGTGCAGGTGGAGGTTAACCTGATAGCAGCTAAAAATTAAAAAATGGGTAAGGATAAATTGAAAGAAGAAGATAAACCTTCATCCTCTACCTCTCAGGATAAGCTGGATTCAATGATGAAAAAAGTGGAAAATATGATGGATAGATTAGCCCTTGGGAATACCTCTGCTCCTCCTGCACAACATGAACCTCAATTTAGAAACCCTTAGTTCAGGAGACCCCAGAATCAGTAAAGACCAAGGGAGATTAGAAATCAGTAGCCTGATCCTCTAGTGAGACCTCCTTTTCAGCAGAATTTGATTGATGAAGAAGATGACCCTGAAGCTTCTGAGGAGTCTATTCATTTTTTTGATGAGAAAATGTCAGGAATTTTCTTGACTAAAGAAGAGCATGATCAATCAGATCAAAACAATCATGAAGAGGAAACATTAGACTATCTAAAGGGGTATTAACATGCTATTTTTGAGATGCAGAAATAATATAATCTCAGGAATAGGAATGTGCCTATCATTGCAAAAAAAACAAAACCTAAGAAGGATACACCTAAGGTTGTTGTTGGCAAGAAGGATGCTCCTAAGGTCTCTGAAGGTAAGAAATATGCACCGGTTTTTCCTCCTATCAAAGAAGCTGAAAAATGTGTTTTTGTTTTCAATCTTGAGAATGAAATTTCTAACATAAAAATATAGTCCCTTTTGGTGATATTCTCAAGGTAGATGAATATAGAAGCAAGATTTTTAAAATGTTAAATTCACAACCAGGAGCTGCTGATATCTTTAATATATTGGAAGATCATCCAACCATATATTTGGGTCCAAGACTAGAAGATGAACAGAATGAAGAAGTCCCCCCTTTTTATGTAAGTCGTAGCATTCACGACATGACATTGCATAATGCTATGTTGGATTCAGGGGCCTCTCATAATCTTATGCCAAAAATAATCATGGAAAGAATGGGGTTAGAAATAACTAGGCCATATAAAGACTTTTTTTCTTTTGATTCCAAAATTTTTCAATGCATTGCTTTGATCAAGGATGTTGTTGTTGGTCTAACACAAGTTCCTGCTAAGACTGTAGTCATGGACATTGTAGTAGCGACATTCCACCGATGTTTGGTATGCTGTTGTCAAGGTCATGGGCAGTGAAAAATTAAAGGTACAATGCAGATGGATCTTACTTATGCTACCATTCCAATTTATGCTCTTGATACTGAACTTGGTTCTGCTATTATTTTCAATGAATTGACTAATGAAGTAGAAGAGGAGAAGAAAGCAAAAAATCAGAGTTCTGAAATTCAACAGTCAGAAAATCAGCAGACAAAAGGCTAGCAAGTCAGCGATAAGGAGGAATAAGGTTGGTGGTCATTGCATTTTGATGGATCAGCAGGCAGAGAAGGAGCAGGAGCAGGGATTTGGATTATAAATCCAAGTGATGAGAGTAAGTTCTTTTCCTATAAACTGAAATTTTATTGCACAAACAACATGGTTGAATATGAATCCTTGATTTTGGGTCTAGAAGTTTTGAAAAGAATGAACGCTCAAAACATTTCGGTTTTTGGAGATTCAGAATTAGTCATTAAACAGGTTGAGGGTGTTTATCAAACAAAAGACACAATGATGAGAGCATATAGGAATTTGGTTTTGGACATGTTATAAAACGTTCAAGCCTATTCATTCATGGTCAAAACTAGAGAACAAAACTCCATTGCTGATTCTCTTTCTGTCTCTGCAAGTATTTTCATTATTCCTATGCACTCCATAGAAAAGTATGAAGTTGATATCCGCCATAGGCCTGCTATCCCTAATAATATTACTCATTGGCAAGTTTTTGAGGATGATCAACATGTGAAAAAATTTATTGAGCTGAAAGAAGAGTTTGAAAATATACAAGTAGATCAACAAAACATGTTGGCTGAATCTAAAGGGAATTCTGAAGTGTTGCAACTAAAGAACAATTCCATACCAATAGGACTCATACCTCTAGAAATTTTTTTTGATCAGAATGATGTTTTTAAAACCCCTAAATACAAGCTGATGATGAAGAAGTTGAAAGTTGCAACCTTGGTACTATAGCTATGCCCAAAATGATTAAACTTTCAAAGTTTCTTTTAGCTGATATGAAGTTTAATTATGTTGAAATGATGAAGAGATTCATAGATTTCTTTGCTTGGAACTATGATGATTTGAAAGAATATGATCCCACCATTATTCAGCATACTATTCCGATAAAAGAAAATGAAATACCTTTCAAGCAGAAGTTAAGGAGGATCAACCCACTTATCATGCCATTGATTGAGAAAGAGGTCAAAAAGCTCTTTGATGCTAAAATCATTGTCTCAATCAGATTTTCAAATTGGCTTGCAAATTTGGTTTCGGTTAGGAAGAAGAGTGGAGAAATCAGAATATGCATTGACTTCAGAAATCTGAATAAATCCTCCCTGAAGAATAATTATCCCCTCCCAAAGATGGATCAAATTTTGCAAGCTATTGTTGGTTCTCAGAGAATGTCTATGCTTGATGGTTTTTTAGGTTATAATCAGATCCTTGTACATCATGATGATCAGGAAAAAATAGCCTTTACTACACCATGGGGTACTTTCATGTATGCCAAGATGTCATTTGGTCTCATGAATGCAAGAGCTACCTTTCAGAGGGCAATGGACATTGCATTTTCTGAATAGAAGGACAAGATGGTGGTTTTGTATCTTGATGATATAACAATCTTCTCAAGGAGGGAAGAAGATCACTTGAAACACTTGGAAAGAATTATGTTGAAATGTAGAATTTTTGGCATCTCTCTAAATCCCACCAAAAGTATTTTTGCTTTAACTTCAGTTAAATTACTTGGACATATCATTTCTAAATATGGGATTAAGATTGATCAAAACAGGGTCAATGCAATTCAGAAGGTGGATTTTCCAAGAAGTAGGAAGGAGATTCAATCTTTCCTTGGAAAGGTTGATTTTGTAAGGCGATTTATTTTTAATTTTGCTGAGATTTTGAAGGACATAAGGCCGATGCTGAAGAAGGGAGTTGATATTAAGTGGACAACAGAAGCAAGAAAATCATTTGAGGAGATCAAAAGGGCACTTACACAAGCAGCAATGTTGATTAGTCCAGATTTCTCAAAGGAATTTATGGTTTTTACTTTTGCATCAGAGAATACTATCGATGGAGTTATGCCACAAAAAGGACAGCAAGGTATTAAGCAGCCGATTTCTTTCTTTAGTAGGACATTAGCCAATTCTGAGCTGAAGTATAATATCTTAGAAAAGCAGGCCTATGCCTTGGTGAAGGCTATCAAAGATTTCAGAATTTATATTCTACATTCTCATATCGTGGCATTTGTTCCTAATACTGTTATGAAAGACATCCTCACTCAAGCCAACCCTGATGGTAAGAGGGGGAAATGGATTTCCATTGCTAGAATATGATATAGAGATTAAACCAAAAAACTTGGTCAAAAGGAAAGGCTTGGAAAAGCTGGTGGCACAATTAAACTTTGACTGTCTTGATATAAATTGGATTGCAGAAATATCATAAATTTCAGATGATGAGAAAGAACTAGTTCCTATTCAAGAAAACTATATCACTTCAGATTGGTACAAGGAAGTTTTTTTGTCCTATAGCACCATAAAGCACCTGCTGATTTAGCAAAGTCCAAAGCAAGGTTTGTAAATATGAAAACTTTTAGATACTTTATATTTGACAGAAATTTGTTTTGGAAGGATATTGGAGGAATCTTGCTGAATTGCTTGTTGGAAGAGGAGGCTGATAAAGTGATTGAGGAGTTCCTTAAAGGAGATTGTGGAGGTCACCATTATTGGAAGGCAACAGTGAACAAAATTCTGAGAGCAGGGTATTATTGGCCTACAATGTTTAAGGATGTCTACAAGAGGGTTGCTGCCTGTCATGAATGCCAGATTTTCAAAGGTAAGAAGAAGCTTGTATCTTTACCTTTGATGCCTATCTATGTAGAAGCACAATTCCAGCAGTGAGGACTAGATTTTATTAGGGAGATTCATCCATCATCATCAGGTCAGCATCATTGGATTCTTACATTGACTGATTACTTCACCAAATGGATTGAAGCAATCCCAACTAGGCAAGAAAATGATTATGTGATTATTTCTTTTTTAGAAAATATTATCTTGTCTAAGTTTTGTTTCCCCATGAAGATTATAACTGATAATTCAGAGGAATTTAAGTCTAAGAAGCTGATCGATTTCTGTCATCAATATCATATTACTCTCGGGCATTCTACTGCATACTATCCACAAGGAAATGGCCTTGTTGAATCTTCTAACAAGAGCATTGTAAGGATCATTAAAAAGGTGTTGCAAGAGAATAAGAAGGCTTGGCATTTGAAGTTGAAGTATGCCTTATGGGCTGACAGGATATGCACAAATAGGTCAATCGGAAATTCACCATATGAATTGGTATATGGCGCTGAGGCTAGTTTTCCTACATCCATAGGGGTACCTTTTATGAAGTTGATTCAAGGGATAGAAGAGGAACCAAATACAATCCAGAGGAGAATTAATTAGCTGATAGCTCTGCAAGAGAAAATGAATGAGGTTTATGATAGCAATCAATAATCTCAAAACATAATCAAGAGGACATTTGATAAGAAGATCAAGGAAGAAAGTTTTCAAATTCAAGATGAAGTGCTGAAATGGGAGGCCAGAATTGAAGAGAAAGGAAAACATGGTAAGTTTGAGAACTTATGGAAAGGTCCTTTCAAGATAGCTTCTTTTCATGGAAACAATACTTACATACTGCAGGAGATGGATGGAAAACCATATGCTGGAGGACCTGTCAATGGCAGGTTTTTGAAGCATTATTCTTCGTAAAATCTGATGGATTGTTCATGTCATTTTATATATTCCATTTTATAAGTTTTTTCTACTAATAATGGCAAGCTAAATCAGCAAGCTTAAGCTCGAGGTGAAGGCCATTAGAGGTCGAGGAGGAAGCTTGGAGATTTCAAATTTTTTACTGTTTTAGTCAAGGAAATGGATAGTAGCACTGGAACTACTGGTTCTTAGTGTACCACAGGGGTACACTATCCCAAGTGGAGCCACTGTTATCACCCAATTTTTTATTTTTCAAAACATTGTAGGTCAACTTTGTTTTTTATCATGGTCTTAAATAGGTCTGAAAGTCATTTTTAGTTTGGTTAAGGGTAGGTCATAGATATTAGAGGTTTAATGTCCATCATCTGATTTCAAATAAGGTCTTTAGAGGTCCATTCCATGGTCAAATATTCACATTTTTCATATAAGGCTCATTCAATTAAGTTTCAGGCTAAATTTCTACAATTATCCAGGAATCCACCGTTTTGTAGCGCCGCTAGTTCAAAAAAGAGGAAATGCGCTACGAAAGGACTGCTACTTTGGTAGCGTAAACTGCGAAAATTACACTGTGAGCACTACCAAATCACAATTTCTTAGTTGTCATGTCAAATAAGCCAAAATCTGTCATATTCTATTGGGGAATGATAGGATAGGGGTATGGTGAGTTAGTTAGTTACCAGATTCGATGTACTTACCTTTCCTACAGTCATCATAGTCATGATAGGATATCAATGAAGCATCATTTAGTCATGAGGTGACATCTCAAATTAAAAATTTTTCCTAATTGAGTCATCTTTAATTCATTTACCTTCACACAACTGTCTGAGCTCTGAAGCAGTTAAGATAAGTCTGTGGTTGTTCTATGCAAAGGAAACCTTCATCATTCTCAAGCGAGGTTGTTCATTTAATCAAGCAAGGCTGTTTCATATCTTAATCAAGCAAGGTTGTTTTATAGATTATAGAGAAGCTAACATGTTTTTCCAAGAAGCATGGCAGATGAGAAGAAATTTCAAAGAGGAAGACATTTTCTAAGATATGAACCTAAAAATGTGAAGGCTTTAGTTGAGGATCAAACAGTGATGGAGGCCTTCACCAAAGCAGGCTATCTCCAGTTTTGTGAAAAACTATAGGGTGATCACACTCATGTGTCAAAAGAGTTTGCCTTACGCTTTAGTGGAACCACTACCAAAATTGGAATGTTAAATGTGCCAGTCACACTTGAGATCATAGCTTCTGTGGAAGAGATACCAAGAGGGCAGGAATCTTGGTTTAAATGTTTTAGGTTTGACATGGAACCATGCAAGGAATTTATGAAACCTGAATATGTAGATATGGACCTGAACAATGCAATCCCTAGAAGCTGTATCAAGGATAACTATGCAAAGCTGTTATTTTATATTCAAAGATACTTTACATTTGAAGGAAGGTATCATAAAGTTTAAACTTATCATTTAAAGCTGCTGTTGCATTTCACAGGTATGATATCACTATATTTTCCATTTTACTTACATAGAAGCCTTGCCAAAATGGATGACAAAGTCCAAGCCAAATCTAATGGCTATGAAACATCTCTGTTTCACCATGGTTTGATAAATTTATTGGTTTTGAATGAGCTTCAGAAAATAAATAGGGATTGGTATTCCTTTTTGTTTATGAATGGATTTGAAATGGAAACCCTAACCCTAGCTAGGAACCCTAAAATTAAAGGGAATCCTTCACCACCAGTAGCAGAATCCAATCAGCTAGTGGTTACTAAAGAAAAGAGGTTTGTAAAGTTGAAACCAAGGAAACATGTTGAAAATAGAATAGAGAAGACACCAGTACTTGTTTCAGAAACTCCTTCACCTGCAAAACAGAGGTTAAAAAGTGTCAAAGAGGCTAAACAAAAACAAGTGGCCAGCAAGCAGGAAATCCAGAGAGTGACAAGAAGCCAAGCAATAGAATCAAAGGGAAAAACAGTTGTTTCAGGTTCAAATGACAGCTCAGTGATGAAAGGAAACTTAGATGACATCTTACATGCAATTGATACAAAAGAGTCACCTATTGTGCAAGCTGATTTTATTGGAACATATGAACACAAACAGAAAAAAGTGAAATCAGCAATGAAACTGGAATTTGATGGTGAGAATGCAACCTTTATCTTTTAAGCTAGGAAGCCTTTGACTAGGCATACTAAAAATCTCAAAGAAAATAGTAAGGAGGTCCAAGAAGTTACTAAAATAGTCAAATTACCTAAAGAGGTGGTTGACCTCTCATCACTAGCAGTAGAGCATGCAACTAGTAGAATATTGAAGGAAAAAGAAGAATTGACAGAGTATAAAAGGCTTGAGGAGAAATTGACATCATCAAAACAAGAGATTGCTAAGATGAAGAAAAGGGCCAGAAAGCACGCCATTGAGAAAACATAATTTAAAAGAATGAAGGCTGTTTGGGAAGGTCAAACAGTTTCTAGGTCTGAGATTCCAAGCAGTGTAGAGCAGTTTTTTACATGGATAGTTCCAACCATTAAAGAAGAAAAATTTGTCAGAGTGATCAACACTCACTTGAGATCCAGTAATAGAAGACTAAGAGGTCAAGTGGAAGATTTGGAACTACAAATAAAACTGTCTCAAGATGAACTAAAAAACAAAGGTGCAGAATGACAAATTCAAATCAAACTCAAATTGAAAATGAAGAATAAAATTTATGAAATTTATGTTTTTAGTCCATATGGATAATGGTTTTGATGAAGCCAGTTATTTTCTAAAGTTTTGGCACCTTTTTTTTTCAAATTTTGAAGAAAATTTGTTTAAAACTGCTTACACAGCAGTTTCGTAGCGCACACAGTGCAAAAAGGGTAAAATGTGCTACGAAACTATTGTAGCAGCTTTTTCACCCTTTCTTTATCAAGTTTTGGAGGGAAGATCATGTGTTTTGATTTGGAAATTCTAGAGAAGCTATGTCAAGTGAATATCAAAACAACCCTGAAGGAAAGGAAACAAAATTTTGAAGGAAAATGGGTAAAAAGACCGCACTACGAAAAGCGCTACGAAACTGTGCTGCTTTCGTAGCGCAGGTCTGTTTTCACTATTTTGAGAGTTTGAAGTTGATTTTGCACAACTATCACGCGGGGATGATTTTGGAAATATGATATTCTAGTTCCTGACAGAAAATATCCTCAAAGTTATGGGTTCATAGTGGTTAGAGTGTCTCAAGAACTTAAAGAATCCTAAGCCTAAAAAACAGGGTAAAATTTCCTAGTTTGCAAGAGATCAACATCATCAGCATTATGGTCATTACAGGTTGGAGCTCATCATCAAGATTTGACCTTATGGAAATATAGGTGGAAAATGATGTAATCAAGTTTAGATAAAGTTTTTATGAGTAGAGATAAAGAGTTGTAATTATATTTGTAATAGGACTCTGTATTAGGTTTACAGTTGTCTTTGTAATAAATACCATGTTGTATGGCTAGGTTAGGTGTCAAAGATAGGAATTCAATGTATCTAGTTGAGGATAAGCTTATCGTATGATGTAAATGATATATACAGAATCAAGGAGTTGAATTAGAGTGAGTTGGACATTTTTAGCAAAAAGACTGTGTTTATTGTAAGTAACTGTTTTCAGCTTAATACAGAGTTTTCTACTTAGCCAAATCAAGATTAATGAAGAGTTCTTGTATGTTCTTGTTCTGATGACATATTTTCAATATCCTATTGTAGTGGTGTTTTCTTATGTTACTCAGAATTCATCATTGATGCTCTGACTTCCTTCATAGACAAACTGACTGTGTGTTTTACTATTTCACATGTATTTTCCCTGACTTGAACTCTGATATGCCTTGACTTCCATGCTAGGTAGATTGTTTGATTTTGCTGAAGCTACTATGACTCCATAAGCCCAATGTACATTTTCTAATGCGATTTACAACCAGATTATGTCATTTATCTGCTTTTATCCCATATAGAGTTAGCCATCTACATATTTATCAAAAATCATAAACCCTTGAGAGATCCCTCTCAGGTTGAGGAGGCTAAGCCTCGACTAAAAGATTGGTCTAAAATAGTTACATGAGATTAACTTGACTGGCAGCCTATTAGGTCTGATTTTTTGATAACAGCTTGGACAAGTGTTATAGTCTTGAGAGGTGTTATTAAGGTTATGAACATAGCGGATTTAATTATTTCCAAGCCCATGTAATTTTTCCTAAGTTTCACCTAGGGAAAATATCTTAATTATATCAATTAATGATTTTTTAAATATTTCCTACATCTAAACTTAGGAAAAGTGGATAATTAATTGACATTAGTTGGGATAAGATCGATTTATCTCTAGAAGCTTGTCGAAAGTTGCGAAGATAATCTTAGCCATTGATTGGATCAAGTGAACTTCTAATCTTGGCCATTCATTTGTGCTTGAAAGATTATAAAGGGACCTGATGGGAAACTTTGGAGACACATCAAGAGGTTTATTTTCAGTGAGACATGAAGAGGGTTTTAGCAATAGTGATTGGGAGAATAATTTCTAGAGTTTTTTTGCTATCAATTATTTTATATAGGAGACCAAGTGTTCCTAGTGAGGTTGTGAGCTTTAGGAGGAGGCTGAGTTGCTTAGTAATTCACAAGAGTAGAGGCTGATATTATTTTTGGGAGACAATGCGAGTCTTCCAAAGGAAAGTGTGAGATTTTTAGAGGAGTTGTGAATTTCCACAAGTGAAGATCAATTTTTCTAAGAGGAAGATAGGTTTTCAAAGTGCAGTGCGAATTTTCCAAGTGACGGTGCAAATTGCTGGAACACCAGTATGAGTTTCCAGGTTGCCAATGTGACTTGCTAGAGGTAGTGTGAATTATAGAATAGGAATTCATGGGGTTTATTCAGGTTGATTTGATTATTAGAAGTGAAAATAAAATATTGTCGGAGTTTTTCCAGTGTCAGACAAACAATTGTAGTTTATCAATATCATTTTTTATTGAAAGTAATAATATAAACCCTCAAATCTGAAAACTGGGTTTCCCCACATTGAGGTTTTTATAGGGACATTCAAGTCCAAAAATACTTGTGTCAATTGTTTGATTGGTTTCTCATATATTTTGCTGCAATTTTTATTAAGTAGTTGTAATTTATCAATAACATTTTTTGCTTAAAGTAATAATATAAACCCTCAGATCTGAAAACTGGGTTTTCCCACATTGGGGTTTTTCTAGGGATGTTCAAGTCTATAAATACTTGTGTCAATTGTGTGATTGGTTTCTCATATATTTCGCTGCAATTTTTATTTTTTGAATGGTATTTTTCATGTTATTATTCATTACTTACAACAAAAAAATTAATGTACAGTGAACAAGTAATAGGAGATAATTCACTGGGTTAATAGCGCCTTATGGATAACCAATAATTTCACATGGTATCAGAGAAATAAAGCATTGAGTTTGTTGGTTATCTGAACAAAAGGGTTTCAAAGGAGAAATCAAAGGTTTTCACATAGATAGATCTATTCAGATTTATTGGATTTTATTGTTCAAGGGTTTTAGAAATGGCTTTAGCTGGGTTGAGGGACCATGACATACTTGTCTGTGCATTGAAATTTGGTATCTAAGAATCTAGAATTTTGTTATTTCTAGAGGAGCATGGACTAAAGGAATATGCTACAACAGTTCTTGTTGTACTGATATATTTGACACAATTAGTGACTTATCGCAAGGATGATGCCATGGTAAGGCATATTATCCAATATGGGGTTAAATATCACATCGTTCCCCATAGTGTATAATTGGATACACGTAAGAAAATGTGGGATGAAATCTTGAATTTGTTCCAGAATGCTACTGTAAACATGAAATCGATCCTTAGAGAGAGTTGTGAAACACCAAACAGAATAAAGGAGAAGGTATTTTTAGTTGTCTCACTACGCTTAGATTAGTTAAGGATGAGTTAACATCTATTGGAGAAAAGGTAGATGATGATAAGCATGTGAGAACTACACTAAATGGGTTCTCAAAGCAGTGGGATATGTTTTTCCAAGTAATTAACAAACAACGAGACCTGCTTAACTGGGATTTTCTATGGAGAAATTTCACTTAGGAAGAGCTTAGGTTGATTCTTGTCAGTGGAAACACTAGTAAAGGCCAGAAGTGTGAGGATGATGAAAATGTTTCTCTTGCGGGAAAGGGAAAATCCAAGAAGGGATCAAGAAAATGGCCTAACTCTAAGGGAGAGAATAAAAAGAAAGACTTGAGTAAAATCAAGTGTTTTGGATGCAGTTAACATGGACACTATGTCAATCTCTAAACAAAAGGAAGGGTGATAAGAAGAAGAAGAAGCAACAGAGGTAGCTTCAACAATTATTGATGAATTGTATTCAAGACTAGAAGATGAGTTCGCTCTCATAGCTTGCCTATCTAGCTCAACCACCACAGGTGTCTGGTATACTGACAATGGGTCATCGTGTCACATGACAAGGATTAGAGAGTATTTTTCCAACTATATAGTAGAGGAGATAAGCTTCCAAATTCAAATGAGAAATACGTCAAAGTGTATTCTAATAGGGTGAGGGACAGTCACATTTTATAGGGGGTTACGAAAAAATATCCATGTTGCAGATGTGTTGCACATGCCAGGTTTGGGAATGAACTTGATTTTAGTTTCTTCTCTTCAGGATAAGGGGTATGATGTATAATTTCAAGGACAAAAGGTGTATTTGAAGCACCAGGATTGAGAGTTAGTAAGGATATTAGGGTGAGAAGCAACAAATTGTATAGGTTGCAGTTCGACTCTCCAAAGGCACTAGTTAGAAGCAAAAATAGCAGACATATGGGAGAGTTATGGCATAGGAGAATGGGTCATATCCATCATGGAGCACTTAATTTTCTTAGAGAGACCATGACAAGTATTCCAAAAGTGAGTACAAAACATGATAACATATGCAAAGGGTGCGTACTTGGGAATTTCACAAACAAAACATTTCCAAAGAGTGACAATAGAACCAAGGGTGTGCTAAATATGATAAATTATGATATTTTTGGTCCATTATCCACTAAATATATCAAGGGTTGTGAGAAATTCATGACATTTATTGATAAATTTTCTAGGAATATCTAGATTTACTTCTTGAAGACATGGGATGAAGTCTTTAGTCGCTTCCAAGCGTTTAAGGCTCTCATGGAGAACTCAAAAAGAAAGAAGATTAAGGTTCTTTGGATAGATAACGAGGAAGAGTACATCAAGAAATAATTCAAGGATTTATGTGCGAAGGAGGGAATCAAGAGAGAATGGACAACTCAATACAACCTGCAGCAAAATGGGGTTGCAAAAAGACAGAACAATGCGATAGTTGGAGTAGTGAGGGCCATGCTATATGATGAAGACAATCCTAAATATCTTTGGGTAGAACCATGTAGCACAAAAATTTACATTCAGAATAGGGTCCCACACAATGTGTTGGGAAATATGACACCCGATGAGGCATTTAAAGGAAAGAAGCCAAAATTTAGTCATTTTAAGATTTTTAATAATATCATTTATTGTCACATTTTAGATAAGAAATGCACCAAGCCAGATTCGATTGCATAGAAGGAGTATTTGATTGGTTACAGTGAAACATATAAGGAATACTAAATCTATATTTTAGGGGGTAGAAATATCGTTGTGAGATCATGAGGTGAAATCCTTCAGGAGATCTCACGAGTTACGAGTAGTTGATTAGAGTCAGTAAGAAAAAGCTCCAAGGGTTGAAAAATAGTCTTAGGGTCATGGCACAAGTACTAGTACAATGACTAGTACATGCACAAGTATAGGTGTTGAGGAGATTTCATAGCATGTGGAGAAACAACATGATGACGAGCTTGAAGCTACATCTAGTACAGTTGGGAGAAGGAATCATGAGGTGCTTCAGATGCTAAGAGATGCACAACAGTTGGTGGGAGCTCCTAGATTGAGCACCAAGGATATGAGACCACTAGAAATATATTATAGGTACAAGGAATTGATGAATGGATTATTGAAAATTAACCTTCCAAATATGAAGAGGCTACACAACATCAAGTGCGGCTAGATGCAATATCATGGGAGTATAAATCCATCATGTTGAATGATGTTTGGGAGGTGGTGCCTAGACCATTTAATAGGATAGTGGTTGGTTCCCACTGGATCTATAAGATCAAGCATGCTACAGATGGTAGTGTAGAAAACTTCAAGGAAAGGTTTGTGGCCAAGGGGTTATATGAATGGAGTCATAGAATAGGAGGTTTACATCGAACAACTGAAGTGTTTTGAGATGCATGGGAGGTAAACCCATGTATTCAGGTTGAAGAGAGTGTTATATGAACTCAAGCATGATCCTAGAGCATGGTTGGTAATATTAATAACTACTTGCAGGAGATGGGCTTCATGAGGTATGAGGCATATTCGAACCTATACTATCTTATGGTTGGAGATGAACCACTCATTCTCATTTTATATGTGGATGATCTATTTTTTATTAGGTCACCAGGGATCATAGAAGACTACAAGAGGCACTTAGTGGCAGAGTTAAAGATGAAGGACTTAGGGTTTATGCATTATTTTCAAATAATTTAGGTGTGGTAGATAGATGGGGAGATCTTCCTTGGACAAAGGAGATATGTTATGGAGATATTGAAGAAATTAAGGATGTTGGATTGTAGACCTATGTCTACACATATGATAACCAATTGGAAGAATATTGATGCATCGAAGCAGGAGTCAATGGACCCCAAATTATATAAAAAAATTATTGGCTTTCCTATGTATATGGTCAACATAGGGATAGACATTTTCTTTGTGTTCAACACTCTTAGTCAGTTCATGGTGGAACCAAAGAGTGTATTCGACAACATCTAATCATGTGTTGAAATAACTACCAAGTACAATTAAGTATGGGTTGATATATACTCAAGGTAATGATGTCATGTTGATAGGATATAATGATGTAGTGGACATGAAAATCACCTCAGGGTGTTGCTTCAACATTGGATAAGAGGTTGTCTCTTATTACAACGAGAAGAAGAAATCATTTGCGTTAAGCTCTGCAAAAGTAGAGTACATGGTAGCAAGCATGGTTATGTTAGTTTTTGGTAGCAGAGGATAGGTGTTCTAGTCTCTATGGTGTCTATGAGGTTGAGGAACACATTTTCTCCAATACCCAAAAAAGGTTTCGTAAGCCTAACACCTAAATTAGATTAATTGGTCAATTATTAAAATTCCCTAAGTCTAAATTAGAAAAATAGGTTAATTGAATCGAATTAATTGAGGAAAATCGATTTTACTCTAGATAATTTCAGAAAAGTCACTTGATGGAGTCAAGATGATCTTAGCCACAGATTTTGATTAGATCATGGCCATTTTTTTCTCAACAAGAGATTATAAGGGCAAGTCGATGGGGTTGGAGAGACACACTTGAGCAGTTTGACTTGCCCAATTGCAGAGTTAGCAAGGGCGCAGTTGAAGTAGAGGGAGACACTAGCAGCAAGGGTTTCAACAAATATTTGGGAGGATAATTCTGACGAAGATTTCCATAGTGATTTCCAGTTTCCAGAGACAGGAAGGAGGTTGATTTTATCTACTGAAGGGAAAGTTGAATTAATCTTGGGAGTTAGCCAATTAGACAGTGTGAGTTGCAGAAGAGAGCTCGATTAAGTGTGCTAATGTTGGATCTATCACCAATAGGAAAAGCAAGTCTAAAAAATTATTGGAGGAAATTCGACTTGCATGAAGTGATTTGCAGAGGTTTTATGAATTTTTCCAGTGGAGCAGTGCACATTTCTGGTAGGTAGTGTGAATAGCCAGGAGGAGTGTAAGTTCACAGATTCTCTAGAGATGGCCATAGTAGGATTGAGAGATTAGGATAGATTGGATGGAGCCTCAAACTTTCGAGTCTTGAATACGAGGATGTTGTTCTTATTAGACGAGCATATTCTAAAGGAGTTTGCTACAACAATTATTGTTGTACAAACAAATCCCATCATACTACATGATTACAGGATGGACAGTGCCAAATCCAAGAGGATGATTCTTGATGGAGTGAGAGATAATATCGATCCACATACCGCAAAGAAGAATACAGTGAAGGATATGTGGGATTCCATCATCAAATTGTACCAGTATCCTTCAAAAAATAGGAAGATTATCATCAAGAAGAGGCTAAGGACCATCAATATGCATAAGGGTGAGGATGTTACTTCCTATCTCACCATAATTTAGTCTATCAGAGATGAAATTGCTGCAGTTGGAGAGAAGTCGAGTGATGATAAGCTAGTGTGTATAACACTCAATGGGTTTAACAAGGAATTCCATGTGTTCATTCAAGTGATTTTTTGGCTAGACAAACTTCCAGATTGGGATTTCCTTGAGTGATTTTACTCAAGAGGACATGAGGCTCAGCTTAGTCAATGGCACCAGCAATAGTGGCAAGGCACCAAAGGTGAAGGAGGAGAAATAGAATGTTTCTCTAGCAAGAAAAGGTAAAGCAAAGAAAGGTCCCACTAAGTGACAAAGCTCGAAAAGGAAGAAGGAGAAGAAGGACACGTCAAAGGTCAAATGTTTTGGTTGCGGTCAACATGGTCACTATGTTAGCCAATTTCCTAACCGGAAGAAGGAAAATAATAGGAAGCAAACAATAGCTTCAAAGAACATTAAGTATTTTTCTTCCAGGTTGGAATATGAATTAGATCTCATAGCTTTCCTATCTAGCTCCACTTCCATAGGTGTTTGGTACATAGATAGTAGAGAATCAACACATATGACGGGGGTAGAGACTACTTCTCAAACCACAAGGAGGGAGATATGGGCATCCAAATTCAGATGGGAAACAAGACGAAGTGTACTCTAGTAGCAAGAGGTACCATTAGCATTCAGAAGGAGTCAAGAAAGAACACTCGTGTTACAGATGTGTTACATGTGCCATGTTTGGGGAAGAACCTTATCTCAATATATACAGTAAAGGGTAAGGGGTACGATGTCTACTTAGTGGGGAAAAATGTGTACATCAAACATCAGAGTTGGAAGAATATCAAACAGATTAACATTCAAAGCAACAATCTCTACAAGTTGCAGTTCAATTCTCCAAAGGCACTGGTTAGTAGTGGCAGTAGCAATAATAGAGAATTGGGAGAGTTGTGGCATAGGAGGATGGGACACTTACACAATGGAGCACTTATAGAAACATCCAAGGCATATAGGATCTATATTTCGAGTAGTAGGAGGATCATCATGAGATGAGATGTCAAATTCTAGGAGGATAAAGCCAAGAGATCTCGCGAGTTGCCAGTAGGTGATTAGAGTGAGCTAGAATAAGATCTAAGAGCTGGGCAACAACTGCAGGGACAGTTGCAGGGAAAAAATAGCATGAGTATAGTTACTAGTAAGAGCACTAGCTCAGGTGCATGTGATCTTACGAGTTCACAACAGATGGAGCAGTAGGGGTAGTAAGAGGAGCTAGAAGCTCCATCCACCACTAGTGTGAGGAGGGATAGTGAAGTTCAAAAAACGTTGAAGCATGCATAGGAGTTTGTGGGAACTCCTAAGATAGGCAAGAGGGAGAAAAAATATCTAGACAGATATAAGGCATTAGTGAAAGAGGCATTGAAAAATAACCTTCTAGTTATGAGGTGGTTGCACAACACCAGGAGTGGTAAGATGCCATGGTGGAGGATTATAAATCTGTCATGATTAGAAATGTATGGGAGGTCGTGCCTACAACAATGGACAAGGTAGTGGTTGGCTCCAAATGTATCTATAAGATCAACCACACTATATGTGGATAAGTCTGTGGATTATTTCAACTACAACATCTTCCCACAAACTAGCAGATTGAAAATATTGTCATGAAGGCCTTAGGTAAAGAAAATTTTGTCTTCTTTAAGGACAAGATGGTAGTAGTGGAGAACAACTTCCTCACTAAGAGGGAGTGTTAGTTTTTGGTAGAAGCGGACAGGTGTTCTAGTCTCTATGGTGTCTATGAGGCTAAGGAACACATTTTATCCAATACCTAGAAAAGGTTTAGCGAGAAAACACCTCAATTGGATTAATTATCCAATTATTAAAATTTCTTAAGTGAATTGGTTAATTAAATCGAATTAATTGAGGAAAACTGATTTTTCTCTAGAGACTTCCAGAAAATTCACTTGATGGAGTCGAGATGATCTTAGCCCTTGATTGTGATTAGATCATGCTCGTTGGTTGCTCAACGAGAGATTATAAGAAGAATTCGATGGGGTTGGAGAGACACACTTGAGCAGTTTGAATTACCCTGTTGCAGAGATATCAAGGGTGTAGTTGAAGCAAAGGGAGACACCGACAACAAGGGTTTCAACAAAGATTTTGGAGGAGAATTCTACAAAGGATTTCTACAATAATTTCTAGTTTCAAGAGACAGGGAGGAGGTCAATTTTATCTGCAGAAGAGGAGTTTGAATCAGTGATGTTAGTTAGCTTTTCAGACAATGCGAGTTGCAAAAGAGAGCTTGATTCAATGTGCTAGTGCCAGATCTATTACCTAGAGGCAGAGCGAGTTGGTTTGGAAAATTATTGAAGGATGTTCGACTTGTAGGAAGTGATTTCCAGAGGATGTATGAATTTTCCCGAAGGAGCAATGAAAATTTATGGCAAGAAGTGCAAATAGACAGGAGTGTGAGTTGCTAGGAAGAGGCCAGATCAATTTGAAGAGGAGAGTTTGTGTCTCTAGAATATTTTTGTCAATGGAGATTATTATTTGTCGAAGCTTACCGTCATCAGGCAAGCAAATTGGTGTACTCTTAAATTTTTGAAGAATTAATAATATAAACCCTCATATGTTGTAGTGGTTTTCCCCACATTGGGGTTTTTCTAGGGACTATTGTCAAAAAATACTGTGTTCATAATTTCATGTGTGCATTGTTTTCTCGATTTCTGAATTTTATTTGTGAAGATTGCAGTAGCGAATTAATCGTTATTTGCCATAATTTTTTGAAGAAAAACAAACTGCATAAGTTAGAAGATTAATATCCAGTTATTGAAATTCATGGAAATCTCATAGGGTACATGTGAGGGAATATGGCTTCAGAAGTTGTTAGTGGCATTGTTTGGTCAGAGGATGGAGTCCACCATTATCCACTATGATAATCAACGTTTCATTAAGCTATCTAAGAATCCAATATTTCATGATCGGTCAAAACATATCGACATTAGATACCATTTCATCAAGTACTATGTAACACATGGATCAATTCGACTACAATATGTGCCTACAGATCAATGGGTTGTAGAAATTTTGACAAAGGAGTTGAATAAAGAAAAGTATGTTTTCTTTAGGGATAAGTTGGGTTTCATGCGGAACACCTTCCTCAATAAGAGGGAGTGTTAATTATTGTAGCTCATACAAGTTCTCTAGTCTTGATAGGTGTCATTGAGGCTATGAACACAAAGGATTTAACTATCTCCAATCCCATGTAATTTTTCTTAAGTTTCACCGAGGGAAAATATCTTAATTATGTCAATTAGTGATTTTTAAAAATATTTCCTAAGTCTAAACAACTTAGGGAAAGTGGATAATTAATTGATATTAGTTGGGATAAGATCAATTTACCTCTAGAAGTTTGTGGAAATTTTATAATATGATCTTAGCCATCGATTAGATCAAGTGAAGTTCTCATCATGGCCATTCATTTGTGAATGAGAGGTTATAAATGGAATTTATGGACAACTTCAGAGACACATCGAGTGGATGATTTTCAATGAGACACCAGGAGGGTTTTAGCAGCAGTGATTGGGAGAATAATTTCTGGAGTTTTTTGCAAGAGACCGAGTTTTTCTAGTGAGGTCATGGGCTTTAGGAGGAGGTCGAGTTGCTGAGTAAACTTGTAAGATTACAAGCCGAGATCATGTATGGGATGCAGTGCGAGTCTTTCAGAGGTCAGTGTGAGTTTTCCAAAGGAGGTATAGATTTCTAGGAGGGAAGATAAAGGTTTCCAGGTGCCAAATCAAGTTTCCAAAGAGCAGTGTGAATTTTCTAGGAGACATTGTGAATTGTCGAAAAACATTTGTGAGTTTCTAGGTTGGAAATGTGAGTTGTTGGAGACAGTGCGAATTGCAAAAAAGGAAGTCATGGGGTTTTTCCAAGTTTATTTGATTAGAAGAAATGAGGATAAAATATTGTCGAAGCTTCTCTAGTGTTAGACAATAGTTGTAATTTCTCAACAGTAGTTTTTTTTAAGATAATAAAATAAACCCTCAGATTTGAAAACTAGTTTTCCCCACATTGGGTTTTTTCTAGAAACATTTGTCCAAAAATACTTGTGTCAATTGTTTTACTTGTTTCTCATATATTTCGTTGCAAATTTTATTTTGTGAATGGTGTTGTTTATGTTATTATTCATTACTTCCAGCAGAAGAATTAATTTATTTTGAACAAGTAATAGAAAATAATTAACTAGTTAATAACACCTTTCGGGCAGCCAAAAATTTCACACAGAATTAATAAGGTTGAGCTTGATACATTCTAAGGAAATGCACCTAAATTTTCACACCTTATGATGTTTATATATGTGTGGCTAGTAATATTATTGGAGAAAAGTTAGTATAATAGGCCAACCTATCTTTGGGAAATTTACATTCATTCATTCACCTTGAAGGGACATATTTTCAAGTTGGAAGGCCTTGCACTAGCTATCTAGGTTCTCACAACAGGTTTGTAATCGATAGAAATATTTATATTTTCAATATAAATATTACATACTTGGAGTAATATATATAAAAGGATATTGACATTGGCATTAGACAAAGGAGCAACCAACACAATAATTAAACAGATTTCCCTAAATTAAGGAACAACCAACATATTAATAAACAAAACTTGGGAGATACTTGTTTAATCCCTAAATTAAGTTTTTTTACTTGTGCATTGCTTTAGCATTGGTTAAAGCATAGCCAGGTGCAATAAAATAAGTGAAACTAATTATTACTTAAAATATTTAAGTGCAATGATTAGAAATTTGAACTTTAACTCTAGAGTTCATTGTCATTATACCTTTTCTTGAGCTATAATTAAAGTAATTATAAGGACTGCTAGTCTGATTTTGGTGATAGAAAGGCATCCATATGCCAAGTTTTTATGAACATGGGTAGATATAATTTCACATTTGCTTCCAATTTCCTTTTGCTAAATATTCCTATGTATCTAGGATATGTTGTGTCATGGATGAGACCAGAGATGCTACTTTCTGCAATCCTGGTGCAGGGGTTGTCAAAGGTAGTTCACATTAAAATATTTTTACATATGGAAAAAAAATTAAATTTTAAAAAATTAAACTTAAATTTCTATGAATTAAAAATCTACATCTTGAGATAAATTATAATAGTCATTCAATAATGTGGAAACTTGAATATTGAAATCTGAATGTGTAAAATTTGAAACTAAAATTTTACATTGAGAAAGCTGAAAATGCACTTCTTGAAGCTAGAAAATTAGGATTTTTTTCTCTTCGATATTTATTACTAGTCATTGCTAACAATTCCTTCCAAATATCAGCATAACAAAGCCCTTTTTTGTGTCTCTACCATTCACAAGAGGTAAATGATACATGGAAAATTTTCTTTTACCTTAGATTCATTTAGATCTATTTGAACTAGGTTTGATAGGTTTCAGTTTTGCAGACACTTGAGGGTGTGATTTTTGAAAATAATGTAATAGCACATTATGCTAAGAATGGTGTTTTCAAGTTTTTTGTATCTTGTGCTTTTGTAAAACATATATAGGCAATAAACACTATAGAAGAGATCATGTTGCAAAAGTATTTAGTGGTAGCATGAGATTTATTACTTTATTATGAATATATAATCAAACCACATCTAATAACATCTCATCGTAGATATCAATTCCGCACAAAGGATTTTTATGTACATTACTTGACATGGCCGGTGAATTTCTGAGACCACATGCATTATCAACTTTATGGTTGTTTTTTTTTTTTTATCTCTAGTATTGGGAGACATAGTGGGTGGAAAATTCCATCCCCCCATACTTTGTCTAGGCAAAGGCACTTATATCCATCAATCACAAATTATTCTCCAAGTGGTCCATAGTAGTGCACATCATATCTAGTTCTTACAAGTAAATCCAACAAAGTGGGAGGCAGTGAGGCATGAGTCATGGCATTATTTAAATCCTTTTCAACAAATTATGAAATTATATTTTATGACCTTCCCTCCTTAATAAGGATATTTGTAAGCCTTCATTTCCAAATCATAAAATTGCTCAATCAAAGCCTCTCTAAATGACGAGTAGTAAAAAGAAATCTATCCACTCCACTAGAAGTGGAAATAGCTATAACAAAATGTTTTCAGAAAAGCATAAGTGAGAATGCACTGGGAAAGTTCTCAAGTTTGGGTTCCCTCCTCCCTCCTTGCCTAGTTTCTCTCCACCTACCTAACTGGTTCTTCAATTGTTTCTATAGGGATGGATATGGAAATTTTATGATTTTCCCAAACTTTTTGAAGTATAAACAAGTGTCAATCCCTCTAAATAGTGTGTTTTTCATGATAGGAATGAGCTAGTGAGTCATTGAGGGGATGGAAACAACTAGTTTGTACAAAACCAACCATCCCAGGGGCACCAAAAACCACAATATTCCATTGGAGATTGATCGGATCATTGAATATGCATATTTCTCACCAAAATCATAATTAAAATGGGATTCAAGTGCTTCAGGAAACATTATGCCCCATTTATTCTGCAAAAAAAACTTGTTCCTATTCAATCAAATCGAAAGTTAGTAGAGTTAGATATGATTGAAGTGAATGTGGTTAGAGAATGAAGTTGATTTCATATATAGTTGGCTTCTAATCCCAAGATTCAGATTCAATACATCAATCTACAGGTAGTTGAAGTATTCAATTCCTATGGCACGTTATTCAATCTCAATTGGTCTAGCTCTCATATTTTCCTATCTAAATATATATATGGGCGGGGGCGCTCCCTCGTGAAATATATGTGTTGTTGAATTTGGGATACCCTCTCTCGATTAAATAAGTCAACAACCCTACATAAAGAACCTAATGATCCATCCACTAGAAGCACCGAGAGAAATCGATGAAGAAGGTAATTTACTAAAGGTGTAGAGGTAAAAAAACTAACAAGAATTGTCTTCCACAAATTTCATTGAAAATCAATATCTTGGCTAGCTCCAAAATAGAATCTAATTAGTGAAGGTGTAGGACTTTTGATATCTATGATTCATTATATTAGTGATCCGGATTTATGCAAGAACGCAACAGAATATAGAAATAACCATAAACATAGAGATGCAGCGGAAATAATGTGTCATTTCATTAATATCAAATAACAGAAATATGCTTACAGACATACTGGAAATACAATAGCTAGGGTGCTGGTAGCGAATCTCTGAGAAGAGATGTGGCTACAAACAATTTGTTACAATGAGCTGAGGTTTACGACAGTTGGAGAACAATGTAGAATTCAATGTCTAAAAACCTAACCTAGAGGAGACGAGGCGCCAAATCATGGGCGCTCTAGTAGTCCCTATATCACTAGCATAGCCCCTTATTATTGTTAGTAAACCCCTTTATTGTTATTGTTGTACCCTTGTAACCCCCTTTTGTTATTATTGTGCCCTTAAATTATTATTGTTAGGTCGGCTAGGATTACATTGTGGCCCACTAGGATTACATTATGGCCCCATGGACTCCTATATATAGAAAGGAGGTTTTGTGAATTATACCAAATGTTATTGTGAATTAGGTCCCTATATCACTAGTATAGCCCCTTATTATTGTTAGTGTAAACCCCTTATTGTTATTGTTGTACCCTTGTAACCCCCTTTTGTTATTATTGTGCCCTTAAATTATTATTGTTAGGTCGGCTAGGATTACATTGTGGCCCACTAGGATTACATTATGGCCCCATGGACTCCTATATATAGAAAGGGGGTTTTGTGAATTATATCATCCAAGAATTGTTCATTTATGTATTGCATTGGATATTGGAGGTTGCCCTTCGAAGTGGCTTATTTTGCCATGGATATTCTTTCTTCATTTTTGGAGCTGGCATACAAATTGGAGTTTCCTGCTTCTTCGCGAGTACATCCAGTTTTCCATGTTTCATGCTTAAAGAAGGTTATAGGTGAAAATCTTCCAGTTCAAACAATATTTCCAGAACTTGATGAGGAAGGAAAAATCATATTGGAACCTGAAGCGGTCACGGAAACAAGAACTCTATAGCTACGAAATCGATCAATTTTAGAGTATCTCATCAAGTGGAAGAACTTACCCACCGAAGATTCTACATGGGAGGATGAGAATTTTATACAGAAGCACCCAGAGCTACTCAAGCGTTGAGGACAACACTTTTTTGAAGGAGAGGGGCATGTTAGGTCCCTATATCACTAGTATGGTCCCTTATTATTGTTAGTGTAACCCCTTTATTGTTATTATTGAACCCTTGTAACCCCCTTTTTGTTATTATTGTGCCCTTAAATTATTATTGTTAGGTCGGCTAGGATTACATTGTGGCCCACTAGGATTACATTATGGCCCCATGGACTCCTATATACAGAAAGGAGGTTTTGTGAATTGTATCATCCAAGAATTGTTCATTTATGTAATGTCTTGGAGGTTTTTTCCCTCGAAGTGGCTTATTTTAAGGCGTTACATTCTTTTCTTCTATTTTTGGAGTCAAGTTACACAATGAACGCCTGCTTAAAATTATGGGTTCAACTTCCTGGGGTGCAGTAACTTTGGCATCCAACTCATTTGACGCGCTCAATAGCTCGTTAGAAAGATTCATCCTCGAGGAATACAACTTTCTATCACAAAATATCATTCCGCAAACTTAATGATGTTTGTCGAGGTGCGATGCCCAAAAAACATCGTTTAGGGCCTCAAAACGGCTCCGGAAGTTCAGGACCCAAAAAACTGCTAAAAATAGTAAGTTTTGTTGCAACTTGAAAATTGAAAGAACTAATGGTGGGGGTTCAAATGGAATAGGTGGGTGGTCACTGTCATCCACCCGGATCATTAAGCCAAAAACGCTCCGAGAGTGGAGGATTCAGGACCCGAAAAACTGCTAAAAATAGTAAGTTATTCCGAAACTGAAAAACTGAAAGAGACAATGGTGGGGGGCCAAGTGGAATAGGTGGGTGGCCACCAATATCCACCTGGATCATTCCTCCCCCCTCAGGAAGCAATGGTCCCCATTGCGTTAAGTTCCTCCATGAGATGAGGAAATTGAAGAACTTCCAGGCGAGAGGAAGAAGATGTCACGGACCTGCTGGGGACATGCCGGATGCGTTAGTAAATTTGGTTTTTATTAACCCAGACAAAGACATGTTTTATTCGTATGTATATTACAGTGATGTATGGCAACATCACGCGGGTATTGGGAGTCGTATCAATGAGTGCTTGTCCCGACAAAGTAGAGGAACCGGGAGTGAGTGGAGAAATGTCCTCGTATCCTCCACGACCCTTTCCATTTGTCAGTACCGTACGTGGGAGCCTGCTTTCGAGGTTGTGTCCAACATTATTTTTCCTCATGAGCGAGTTGTATGAAATGAATTTTTGTTTGGGAAATGTCTTAACGTTGTTTTGGCAAGAGTCAGTAGATGACAGATGCGCACTACCTCCTCGGTATCCCTGTATGCTATTTCAAAGTAATAATAACAGCACGAGGTCGAGACTCATACACAGCATGACTCTTCCACAAGTATGGTTGTCCTAATAATACATCAGAAACATCAATAGGAGCAACATCACATAATACCTCATCCGTGAACGGCTTGATGCTATAGGGAAGGCGACACTGCTGGCTAACGCGGAGATCTCGTCCTTGGTGAAGCCACCCGACAGCAGGTGGCTGTGGGTGTGCCATGGTTGGCAAGGGGAGCCGCCACGACCCCCGCCGAAATGAGGTGCCCTTGGCTCGCTGATTTAAGAGAAACTGCAGCGGAGAACCCTTCACCCACATCTGCGATTGGAAGAGGCGCTCCCCCTCCTCTGGATCCTCTGGACCCTCCTTCTGGATCTTGGTGGTGGCAACAATGGCACTGGGATCCGTATCAATGATCTGCTTCCCTTTGTCATTGCCTTTGTCTGGTTCTAACTCAGGATCAGAAAATGCATCTGATTCGGGTGCCTTTAGTTCAGCCACCAAAGACTATTTGGCCCGACACTCGTTTGTGCTGTGAGTGGGGCTGTTATGAAATTCACACCACTTCCCTGTGTCCTTCTTTGGATTTGTGGTGTTGTTTTGAGTCGTACTGGCCTTGCCTGTTCTTCGTCGGGGGCAATTTTTCGGATTTGCAGACCAAAGTCTCGCTCGCTAAATGGCCAATCTTGGCGGCACAGCGTACATGTCTTGCTGCTAATGTAATGCCTAGAACCCATTTCCTCCTCGAATTTGTTTGCAGACAGTCATGCTTAGGCTTATTCCCTAATCGTTTCTTCAATCTTTAATACCCAACTTTATATGTGAGGTATGGAATGTATTCGTCACCATGCACGTCTTGGTTCTTTTCGTTGACTGAACATAACTATTGGATGTATGATATGTATTTGTCCTCATAGCTCGCCACGGGGTAATATTGTTCCTTGATGCCGTCTTGGAACGAATTCCAGGTGGGTGTGGTCGAGAACAGAGAGGGTTCCCCTTCGCCCTCTTGCTCTCGGTAGGTTTCCCACCAGTCTTTGACATGGGGGCCGGTTTTGAGGAGTGCAAAAATAATCTTTTCTCGGTCAGAGATGTCATGGACCGAGAAATACCCTTCCAACAAATTTAACCATATGTCTACAGCGTCTGCATCTATTTTTCCTTCAAATATAGGAATGTCAAAGCTATCTGCATCAAGGGAGTGGCGCTCCGCAGTGGTCATTACGATGTGCCATATGTGGCTGTCGTTGAAGGATTTGGACAGTTATCCATCATCGCACCTTGTTTTCGAGGGCCCCCAGCAAGATTTTTGACAGATCTCTCGCTCCTCGTTCTTTTCTCCCATGGCAATTACAATAACTCAGGTGAGCCCATCTTGTAAGGGTTCAACCAGATCGAGCCCTAACTCCTTATACCCTGACCGCGTTGGGGACATGCAAAGAAAAACAAAGAAAGAGCAGACCCGCTCTGATACCACTGATCCCACTGATCCGGATTTATGCAGGAACGCAACAAAATATATAAATAACCATAAACATAGAGATGCAGTGGAAATAATGTGTCATTTCATTAATATCAAATAACAGAAATATGCTTACAGACATACTGGAAATACAATAGCTAGGGTGCTGGTAGTGAATCTCTGAGAAGAGATGTGGTGTCTACAGACCTTTGAATTGTGTTACAATGAGGCTCAAGGGCCTATTTATTGTTGAGAAACAATGTAGAATTCGAAACGTCCAAAAAATCTAACCGTAGGAGACGAGGCGCCAAAACTGTGGGCGCCCGTTTGGGCAAATTGGTGGTTCAACTTCCCGGGGGCGTAACTTTGGCATCCAATCTCCGTTTGACGCGCTCAATAACTCGTTAGAAATATCTATCTGAGGACTAAAAATTTCGGCACAAATATCATTATGAAACGGAATGATGTTTGCTAGAGGCGCGATGCCCAAAAAACATCGTTTAGGGCCTCAAAACAGCCCCGGAAGTTTAGGACTCGAAAAACTGCTAAAAATAGTAAGTTTTGTTGCAACTTGAAAACTGAAAGAACTGATGATGGGGGTTCAAATGGAATAGGTGGCTACCATTTACCACCGATCATTGCTTTCCACACGCTCGAGAGGGAGGAGATAAAACCCGCTAAAATAGTAAGTTAAAGCGAATGTGAAAAGCTGCAATAATTGATGGTGCTGGTCCAAATGGAATAGGCGGGTGGCCACCGATATCCACCTGGATCATTCCTCCCTCCTTAGGAAGCAATGGTCCCCATTTCGTTGAGATCCTCCATGAGATGAGGCAAATTTTGTTGAACTGAGTATTAGATGTGTTGAAGATGTCATGGACCTACGGGTGGACATGCTGGATGCGTTTAGTAAATTTGGTTTCTTTATCAGCCTCAGACAGTACATGTTTGGATTATGTATGTGTAGTTGTAGGATGTATGGCAACATCAGGCGGTGGTGCGTTGGGAGTCGAATCAATGGAGTGCTTGACCTGACAGTGTAGAGGAACCTCTATGAGTGAGGAGAAAATTTCCTCGTATTCCTCCATGACTTTGTCCATTTGTCACAATTATTGTGAGCCTGCTTTAAGTTGTGGCCCCAATATTCTTCTTTCCCCCAGAAGTGAGTTGTAAGGAATGAATTTCTCATTGGGAACAATTCATCACAGCCATAAAAGAGTCAAAGAGATGACAGAGTCGCATTTCACCGTACGCGATGTTATTTCCTGCGAATAATAACAGCACGCAGGCCTGTACCTACACATGTGATGTTGCTCACGTTACCTTCTGTCTAATACATCAGCTACATCAAGAGAAGCAACATCACATAATACCTCATCCGTGAACGGCTTGATACTGTACGGAAAACGACACTGCTGGCGGATGCGGAGATCTCTCCCTGGGTGGAGCCACCCGATGGTATATGGCTGTGGGTGTGCTATGGTTGGTAAGCCGAGCCGCTTTACGACCTCTGCTGAAATGAGGTTATTTTGGCTTCCGCTATCGATGAGAAATTGCAGCGGAGAACCCTTTACCCACATCTGCGACTGGAAGAGGCGCTCCCCCTCCTCTGGATCCTCTGGACCCTCCTTCTGGATCTTGGTGGTGGCAACAATGGCACTGGGATCCGCATCAATGATCTGCTTCCCTTTTTCATTGCCTTTGTCTGGTTCTAACTCAGGATCAGAAAAGGCATCTGACTCGGGTGCCTTTAGTTCGGCCACCAAAGACTGTTTGGCCCGACACTCGTTTGTGCTGTGAGTGGGGCTGTTATGAAATTCACACCACTTACTTGTGTCCTTGTTTGGATTTGTGGTGTTGTTTTGAGTTGCATTGCTTTGGCCTTGCCCCTTTTTCTTCGGTTCGGGGGCACCTTTCGGATTTGCAGATCCAAAGTCTCGCTTCTTCTGCTTAAATTTCTGCTCGATCTTGGCGGCATAGCGATATGCCATGCCAAGCGATGTAATGTCGAGGAACTCCATTTCCTCCTGAATGTGTTTGTGTAGACAACCGCGGTACTTGAGCACCAAATGTCTCTCTGAATCTTTAATACCCAACTTTGTGCGCAGGGTATGGAACAGATTCGTCAGTTCATGCACATCTTGATCCTTTTGTTGCCGCAACATGGTCCATTGGATGGATTTGTCCTCACAGCTCTCATTGGTGGTAATATTGTTCCTTGATGCCGCCCAAAAGATCACTAATCGGTTTTCAGGAATGAGATGGTTCCCCTTTCGCCCTCTCGCTCGCCCGTAGGTTTCCACCGCCTTGGACATGGGGGCGATTTTGAGGAGTGTAAAAACAATCTTTTTCTGGCCGCAGAAGTCATGGAATGAGAAATACCTTCCCTTTTCCAGTAAATTTCTAACCATGCACGTTACCGTATCTATTTTTCCTTCAAACATAGGAATGTCAAAGTTTACCTGTACCTTGAAGGGAGTGGCGCCTCCAGAGTGGCTGTTGGATGTAGATGCGTCATATGTGGGCAGTCATTGAAGGATTTGAGCAAATTTATCCATCATCGCGTTCCTTTGTTTCTCGAGGGCCTCCTCGAGCAGTATTTTGATAGGATCTCCTGCTCCCTCGTCTTTATTTTCTTCCGCCATGGGAGGTCGTCGGGGTTTGCGAGGCTGATCTTGTAAGGGTTCAACCAGATCGAGCCCTAACTCCTTATACCCTGACCGCGTTGGGGACATGCAAAGAAAAACAAAGAAAGAGCAGACCCGCTCTGATACCACTGATCCCACTGATCCGGATTTATGCAGGAACGCAACAGAATACAGAAATAACCATAAACATAGAGATGCATCGGAAATAATGCGTCATTTCATTAATATCAAATAACAGAAATATGATTACAGACATACTGGAAATACAATAGCTAGGGTGCTGGTAGCGAATCTCTGAGAAGAGATGTGGTGGCTACAGACCTCTGAACTGTGTTACAATGAGGCTCGAGGGCCTATTTATTGTTGAGAAACAATGTAGAATCCGAAACGTCCAAAACCCTAACCGTAGGAGATGAAGCGCCAAAACTGTGGGCCCCATTTGGGTAAATTGGTGGTTCAACTTCCTTGGGACGTAACTTTGGCATCCGATCTCCGTTTGACGCGCTCAATAGCTCGTTAGAAAGATCTGTCCGAGGAGTACAATTTTTGAACGAGCAACATCGGTCCATGGACCCATGTTGCCCTCCGTTTTCCCAAAAAACGTCGTTTAGGGCCTCAAAATGGCTCCGGAAGTTTAAGACCCGAAAAACTGCTAAAAATAGTAAGTTTTGTTGTAAAATTTTAAAATCGAAATAAACTGAGGATGGGGGTTCAAATGAATAGGTGGGTGTCTGTCATCTGTTCGGATCATTAAGCCCCCAAAACGGTCTTAGAGGAGGACCCAAAAACCCGCTAAAAGGTAGCCAGTCGATGAAAAGTCGAAGAATTGATGTAGCCGTGTCCGCATGGGAATAGGTGGCGGGCCACCGATATCCACCCCGGATCATTCCTCCCCCTTAGAAGCAATGAGTCCCCATTGCGTTGATATTCCATGAGATGAGGCAAATTCTGTTGAACTAAGTATGAGATGTGTTGAAGATGTCATGGACCTGCGGGTGGACATGCTGGATGCGTTTAGTAAATTTGGTTTCTTTATCAGCCTCAGACAGTACATGTTTGGATTCTGTATGTGTAGTTGCAGGATGTATGGCAACATCAGGCGGTGGTGCGTTGGGAGTCATATCAATGGAGTGCTTGTCCTGACAGTGTAGAGGAACCTCTATGAGTGAGGAGAAATTGTCCTCGTATTCCTCCATGAATTTTTCCATCTGCTGCAGCAAGACGGGTTATGGTTTCGAGGCGTCCCAACATTCTTTCCGTGAGTGAGTCGTAAGGAAAATGAATTTCCTGGTTTGGGAAACAATCTTACTGCGTTGTTTTGCAGTAGTCAAAGAGATGACAAGAGGCGGTACTACCTCTGGTATCCTGTACAAGTTATTTCCCAAAGTAATAATAACAGCATGAGGCCTAGACTCATACAAAGCATGTCACCTCCACAAGTATGGTTGGCCCAATAATACACCAGCTACATCAAGAGGAGTAACATCACACAATACCTCATCCGTGAATGGCTTGATACTGTATGGAAGACAACACCGTTAAGTGACAAAGATCTAGCCCCTGGTGGGAGCCACCCGATGGTGTAGGGTCGTGTGAGCATGGTTATATCAAAGTAAGCCGAGCTGATTTATGACCTCTGAAATGAGTTCTTGCTTCTGCTATTGACTGAAATCGCAGCGATAAACCCTTTACTCATCTCGATCGAAGAGGCGTTTCTCTCCGGATCCTTCCGGACCCTCCTTTTTCCGGATCTTGGTGGTGTGCCCATAATCGTATCCGCATCACGTATCTATTTTTGTCATTGCTCTTTGTCCGGGTTCTCTAACTCAGGACTGCAGTACAGCATCCATCGTGTGCCTTTAGTTCGGCCACCAAAGACCATTTCCGTACACTCGTTTATGCTGTGAGTGGGGCTGTTATGAAATTCACACCACTTCCCTGTGTCCTTCTTTGGATTTGTGGTGTTGTTATGAGTCGCATTGCTTTGGCCTTGCCCCCTGTTCTTCGATTCGGGGGCACCTTTCGGATTCGCAGATCCAAAGTCTCGCTTCTTCTGCTTAAATTTCTGCTCGATCTTGGCGGCATAGCGATATGCCGTGCCAAGCGATGTAATGTCGAGGAACTCCATTTCCCCAATGCTTGCAGACAGCTAAGAACTGATACTCAATGTCTCTCTTTCTCTCGAATCTTTAATACCCAACTTTAAAGGAAGGAACAGATTCATCAATTCATGCACGTCTTGTCCTTTTTGTTGCCGCAAAGATGGTCTATTGATGTATTTAACTCATAGTTTCATTTGGGTAATATCGTTTGATGCTGCCTTCGAAACGAATTTTGCGGGTGAAGCAAGAAATTCGCAGGATGGTTCTCTTCAGCCTCTTGCTCATGGCAGGTTTCCCAATCAGTCTTTGATATGGGGGCGTTTTCAGTGATGAAAATATCCTTTCACGTAGAAGTCATGGACCCAGGAACACCCTTCCACAAATTCTAACCATCTCGTTCATGGTACTCAGTATCTATTTTGCTGAAAATGCAGCAAGATGATGGAGCTTAGTGAAATGAAGTCGCCTTCTACCATGTAAGTCACAGTTATTGTTAAAGTCTATTTTTGACCAGTGTCCATTCTTAGACATAGGAGCATGGGTCCACAATATGTGATGTTATTCTTGGAGTATTATTATATGGTAAAATAGATGGACCTCTATTTAGATATTTAGGTTTAAGTCTATTTTTTAGATCACCATCCCAAAATAAAAGTCAAACATTACTACCTCACATATTTTATCCAACTTCGCTCTTTGAGCATCATTTATTAGTATGCATGTCCACATCCGATGAGGAAATTCCTTATCCTCTAGGGGTGAAACCATGGTGCATTTTCTTCAGTTAGGACTTCAGTGGCAGAAGTTTGGTGGAGTTGATGAGACAAATGGTGGAGTTGTGTTCGGTTTAACTTAGTTGAACTGGTTGAGATTAGTTTAACTAGCTAATCAACTAGTAATGAGTGGAGTGAATTAAATATTATTTAATTCATTAATTAGTAACTCATTATTCAACTCAAGAACACATCAGTTCACTACAGTGCATGGACAGTTCAGTGGAGACCATTGAAAGAGGTAGATGAAAGGGTGGAGTTAGCTATCAGTGGCGACATCAGTTGTGCATGAGATTTGCACCACACTTGGAGGAATTGCCCATGATGATTGCGCTCTCAAGCCAAGGAGATTCGAACCTTGGATCTCTATATAGACAGGCCTGGATTGCGCAATAGAGGGCAGCATCAGTGGATGAGTTTTTAACCCTAATTGCTCAAACCAAGCTTGCTTAGTGGTGAATCAAGATGGAGATAGTACCTAGTACTTGGGAGATACGTACTATGTAATGTCATATGTTCTCTCCATTATAATATTACACCAAATAGGTGAGGGTTTTTCAAATGATAAGCTTTCCCCATACATACTATGCAAAATGTCAATGATGTTTTGATGATTTTCATCGTACACCGTCATTTTATTTCTTCGTATGTGATGATCCGAGTGGAAGAGATTATGCGACATGAATTCTGAATTGATATGTGATCATGATAATCTCGTGATAACCCTCATTATTCAGCAAATTTCACATGGTATCGGAGTCATCGTACAGTAGATTGATCATCACAAAGGATTACAAACTTATTTCGGTAGACAGAGTCTGCATGCGGGCCAGGTAGCCTCTGGATCCATCCTTTCCTTTGAAAGGTGATACATCCAGTAAATGCCCCTACAGTCGATCTCTGTGCTAGAAATAATTTGTTCTCACAGATCAAGAGCGGTTGAGTTTTGAGCTTGGAATTCGAATTTTTGCAGCAGTTTGTTTTCTTGGTGCCAGAGTTGAAAATGTCTTTCAACGGTTTGCGACTCGAATATGCTCTTGAAGGCAGTGCGAATTATGTTGCATGGAAAGATCGCATGGAGGCAGTATTAGAAGATAATGGACTGAAGGAGTTCGTAGATACGGATGTCCAAAAGCCCACTGATCCTGCTGAAGTAAAAGCTTGGCAAAAGAAAATGGCGAAATGTCGAAGGATTCTGTTGGAGGGCATTAAGGATCACATTGTATCCAACCTGCATGGAAAAGATTCTCCATATTTAATGTGGAAAGCGTTGACAGATCTATTCCAGAGTAAGAGCGACCAAAGGAAGTTGGCGCTCAAAGATAAGCTCAGAAACATCAAGATGGAGAAAGGCGACAGTATCGCCAAATACCTCACGAAGTTCACTCAATGCAGAGATGAGCTGGGAAGTGTGGGGGTGACTGTCGAAGACGAGTACATGGTCGACCTGGCTCTCCTTGGTCTTCCGAAGGCTTGGCACTCATATCAAGATAGTGTCAATGGTCGAGAGAAGCTGCCAGGATGGGAGCGCCTTTGGGCGGATCTCATGCAGGAGGAGATAAGGGGGACTACTCGAGATGGATCTTCACCTGCTGGTGTATTCCGATGAAGACAATTATGTCACTGCCAAAAGGAGCATGAAGGGTGAAGTGCTTTCGGCCCAAGGAAGGCAAGAAGCAAGACATGTCCAAGGTGAAGTGTTTTCACTATCACCAGCATGGACACTATGCCACAAATTGTCCGCAGAAGAAGAAAAATAAGAAGGCTGTCGGATCTGCAGCGGGAGAGGCATTGGCTTCTCAATTCGAACTGGATTATTCACTGATTGCATGCTTGATTTCAAGTGTGGCGAGATCAGTTTGGTTCTTGGACAGTGGTGCGTCATTTCACATGACCGGAGATCGAGATCTGTTTTCAGATCTGGAGGAAAAAGATCTTGGAGTGCACATCGAGAGGGGCGATGATGGTAGATACAGTGCGACTGGTATCGGTACCATTTCCTTTGAGAGGGAGTCTGGTAAACCTTTCATATTGAAGGAAGTTTTGCATGTTCCAGGATTGATGAAGAACCTGATTCGACACAAGCTGGAAGACACAAGGGAGGCCTCGGCCAAGGAAAGGCTTTCTTGCGCAGTAAGACAACTGGAGAAACCCGAAAGATAGGGGTTCGAGTCAAGAACCCCGTACGGTTGCAAGGGGATGGTCGCACAGCGAATGGAAGCGGCAAGGCGGGAGAAGTGGTGGGAGCGACACAGGCGAACGTGTACGAGAGATTGGGCCATCATCATGGGAGTTTGAATATATTGAAACAGAGCTTAACGGGTTTTTACAAGCACTTTACAGTCGCACGCAAAGGGGTGGGTGTGCATCAGAAGTATGTGAAAGCCACCTTTCACTGAGCGATAGTCGCGCCACGACGATCCTTGAGAGACGCTGGCAGCTACGTACGGCAGGTCCTTTCTTCTTCGTAGCTTCGACAAAGAAAGCACAAGTACTATGTGATCTTTATGATGATTTCTTCCTAAGTGTCGCATCTTTCACATAAGAAGAGCTAGTATTTTCTAAGCTCTGTAATCTACAAGCTGTAGAGAAGGAATCGTAAGCATGTGAAGGCCCAGATGAAGGTATGGGGACCCATCTCAAATGAATTCAAAGACTTTTGAAAGGGCAGTCAGGAGCCTGGAGAGAGTTTCCCCCCCTATCGCACCCTACAACCCACAAAGAACGGGTGGTCGAGTGAAGAACAACGACTGGGAAGCCGTACTGTGAAAATGTTGCATGATCAAGGCCTACCCCTTCACTTGTGGGCTGAGGCATGCAATACAGCAGTGTATGTGCAGAACCGTTGTCCTCACAAGGTTCTTGGCATGAGTACACCAGAGGAGGCTTATTCTGGCAAGAGGCCTGATATTTCCCATTTGCGGATCTTTGGTTCTCCTGTCTACATGTATGTGATGAAGGATGCCGTAAAGAAGTCGATCCCACCGCAGGTTGAATATTTAAGCACACACGCCCCACAACATTGCATAGCGAGCAACAAGAAGACCTGTTGTGCGACGGGATATCAAGCTTCGTGAGGAGAAAGCCATGCAAAGAGCTACCGAGAGGGAGCTACACTTATATGCATGAGGAGCTATTAGTTCCTATGATGAGCTTCCTTAGCGGGGATCGTGCCCACAAGAGGAAGCGCAGAGTGTGTGAAGAAACTACCCATGTGCTGGCCAATTACTGTAGGCGAACAAAGACTACGTGTTTTAGCCATCGGTTTCCTAGATACAAGAGAAGGTTGTAGGGACCACCTACAGCACAACGCAGACAGAGACAGTCACCTGATCGGTACACTGGATACATGGCTCTTATGAGTCAATGTGTTGTGACAGAGCCATCCTTTTTGAGGAAGCTGTGGAGGAACCCGCATGGGTTGATGCCATGATCGAAGAATATGATTCGATCATCAGGAACAGTGCATGGGAGATTGTCCCAAGACCGGTTGGGAAATCAGTTGTAGGTTCGCGATGGATCTACAAGGTGAAGCAGGCGGCTGACGGGAGTGTGGAGAAGCACAAGGCGAGATTTGTCGCCCGTGGCTTCTCACAGATCGAGGGGATTGACTATGAGGAGACTTTTGCACCTGTCGCAAGGTACTCTTCCATACGGACGATCCTTGCTCTCTCAGCGCAGATGGGGTGGCACATTCATCAGATGGATGTGAAGACTGTGTTCCTCAATGGAATTATTGAGGAGGAGGTGTACATAGAGCAGCCTGAAGGTTTTGAGATCTTCAGCAGTGAGTCGCATGTGTGCCGACTCAAGAGACACCGACGGCCACAGTAATTTCTGCTGCAAGGCTACCCCGATCGTGGCGTTATTTCATCGGGCTTGACGAAGAGTGAGGTTATCCCCAATTGCACCGTATCAGGCAGGAAGTCACCATCATTAACGATGTGATGATCTGATTTTGACGGCATAGTCGTTGATACTTTTCATGCATGAGACCACAGAGAGCCCGAGATGGGCGGACTTGGGCATCCTTCATTATTTCCTGGGATTGGAGATTTGGCAACACAGCGGAGGACCACGAGTCAGCAGCATGCCCGAGAGACTTCCGGGAGAGGTGTTCAACATGCATGGTCGTAAGCTCGTTGACACTTTCCGGTGGTTGGATAATAGGAGTGATCCAAATGGGAGGTAGACAACAGAGTCGATCGACGCTGTAGGTCGCTTATGTATCTGGTCAATACACGACCCGATACATGCTATGTCATAATCCACTGCAGTTATGGTTAAGCCACTGCTTCCCTTCTAGAAGGCGGCAAGCATGTATTGCTATCTTAGTGGCACACTTCCGGGATATGGGCTATGGTGCTGCATGGGGGAGGATGGGAGCCGGCTTTTCGTCAACGATGCGTATTGGCAGAGCCCGACCCGACCGTGGAAGAGCACATCCGGGAGGAGCGCATTGGGTCGACAAAGATAGTCTCGGCACAACAGGAAGCAGAGATCCATGGCACTCAGTTCAGCAGAGGCCGAGTACATGGCAGCAAGCTTGGCTGCATGCGAGGCTATTTGGATGAGGAAGATCCTCGTTGGATTGTTCGGGTTGCATTGGAGCCTACAGTGATTTATTGTGATAACCAGAGTTGCATTAAACTCTCGGCTAATCCAGTATTTCATGATAGATCCAAACACATCGACATCAGGTACCATCATATCAGAGATTGTGTTCAGCGGAGAATCATGATGCTTTCATATGTTCCCACGGAGGATCAGGATGCCGACATCTTGATGAAGGCGCTCACCAGGAGCAAGTTCGAATTCCACAGAGGCAGGATAGGGGTTGCAGATAATCCATATCTTGCTAAGAGGGAGTGTTGAAAATGCAGCAAGATGATGGAGCTTAGTGAAATGAAGTCGCCTTCACTAAGTGGGCCCGCAGGCAAATTCTGGCGCAAAGTCTATTTTTTAGACTATGTCTATTTTTAGACATATGGAGCATGGTCCAGGGGTTGCAGTATGTTATTCTTGGAGTATTGGTCATGTTGGTAAAAATATATGGACCTCTATTTTTAGACATTTAGGTCAAAGTCTATTTTTAGACTGCCTATCCTAAAAATAGGGAAGTCAAATATTATTTACCCTTAATAATATTTGGACTCTAAACTTCAGTTTACTCTCTTGAAGCACTTCAGTTCGAGCCTTGGAAGTGGCTCATGCATCTGACAGAGGAATTACGCTATTCCTAGGGGTTTGGTGAGCTCATGCATGGTTGACTTCAGTTAGGACTTCAGTGGCAGAAGTTTGGTGGAGTTGATGAGACAGTTGGTGGAGTTGTGTTCGGTTTAACTTAGTTGAATTAGTTGAGATTAGTTTAACTAGCTAATCAACTAGTAATGAGTGGAGTGAATTAAATATTATTTAATTCACTAATTAGTAACTCATTATTCAACTCAAGAACACATCAATTCACTACAGTGCATGGACAGTTCAGTGGAGACCAGTGAAAGAGGTAGATGAAAGGGTTGAGATAGCTATCAGTTGTGACATCAGTTGTGCATGAGACTTGCACCACACTTGGAGGAATTTCCCATGATGATTGCGCTGTCAAGCCAAGGAGATTCGAACCTTGGATCTCTCATTAGACCAGCCTTGATTGCGCAATAGAGGCAGGCAATTAGTGGATGAGTTTTGAACCTGTGACTTGTTCAAAACCAAGCTAGTTTTGTGTATAAATGTATGAGATAGTACTGAGTACTTGTGAGGAGTATTGTACTATGTACTGTTACATGTTCTCTCCATTATAATATACACAATAGCTGAGGGGTTTTCAGCTATAAGCTTTCCCCATACATACTATGTAATGTGTGTGATGTTTTGATGATCTTTTGATCGCATACCGCTTGTTTTATTTCCGCATGTGTGATGATTTGAGTGGAAGAGATTATGTGTTGCATATGAATTCAAATTGATATGTGATCAGGATAATCTCGATGGATAAATCTTGATTATTCAGCAAATTTCTACATATTTTTCCTTCAAATATAGGAATGTCAAAGTTTACCTGTACCTTGAAGGGAGTGGCACCTCCAGAGTGGCTGTTGGATGCAGATGCGCCATATGTGGGCAGTCGTTGAAGGATTTGAGCAAAGTTATTCATCATCACATTCCTTTGTTTCTCTAGGGCCTCCTCGAGCAGTATTTTGATAGGATCTCCTGCTTCCTCGTCTTTCTTTTCTTCGGGGTTTGCGAGGTTGATCTTGTAAGGTTTCAACCAGATCGAGCCCTAACTCCTTATACCCTGACCGCGTTGGGGACCTGCAAAGAAAAACAAAGAAAGAGCAGACCCACTCTGATACCACTGATCCCACTGATCCGGATTTATGCACGAACGCAACAGAATACAGAAATAACCATAAACATAGAGATGCATCGGAAATAATGCGTTATTTCATTAATATCAAATAACAGAAATATGCTTACAGACATACTGGAAATACAATAGCTAGGGTGTTGGTAGCAAATCTCTGAGAAGAGATGTGGTGGCTACAGACCTCTGAAATGTGTTACAATGAGGCTCGAGGGCCTATTTATTGTTGAGAAACAATGTATAATTCGAAACGTCCAAAAGACCTAACCGTAGGAGACGAGGCGCCAAAACTGTGGGCGCCCGTTTGGGCAAATTGGTGGTTCAACTTCCCTGGGGCGTAACTTTGGCATCCAATCTCCGTTTGACGCGCTCAATAGCTCGTTAGAAAGATCTATCCGAGGACTAAAAATTTCGGCATGAATATCATTCTGGAATGAAATGATGTTTGCTGGAGGCGAGATGCCCAAAAAACATCGTTTAGGGCCTCAAAACGGCCCTGGAAGTTCAGGACTCGAAAAACTGCTAAAAATAGTAAGTTTTGTTGCAACTTGAAAACTGAAAGAACTGATGATGGGGGTTCAAATGGAATAGGTGGGTGGCCACCAATATCCACCTGGATCATTAAGCCCCCAAAACGGCTCCGAGAGTGGAGGACCCAAAAACCTGCTAAAAATAGTAAGTTGTGTTGAATGTGAAAAGCTACAAGAATTGATAGTGCTGGTCCAGATGGAATAGGTGGGTGGCCACCGATATCCACCTGAATCAATTAGGGTTCATATTTCCTAGTCATGAGTGAATCATTTCAAGTCTAGCCCTATCTTTTTCACATATAGCCATAGCCTTCACAAGCCTAGCCCTGTGGATTCTTAATGCCACTTTCTTGACAACAAATAAGATAGGATAAGGAAATCCCCTTATTTTCCTATGGCACATCACTTCTTTCAGGGAGGCTTATGCTAGTCAATAAAGTGTCCATTTCCTTCAACGATTTTTGTTTTATAAAAAATATCTAAATTATCATGAATTATCTCAAATATTATGCCCTATCAAGGTGCTTTTGTTTATACTAGCCAGAAGAGTTGATTCACCCCTAGCTCGATTCAAAATAGAATTTAAGGAATATCAAATGTGCCCCTATAAAGGCATGCAATTAGGTATCGTTACAGTTCTCCCATTATATTTGTTCTCGACCATTACTACACTGCCTAAGATGGAAAAAATGATTTACTAATGAGACTACTAAATCCAATTTCCCATAACAATGATGTTTTATATAGGCCTACATAAAAATATATGATTGGTGCATGCCTAAAGGAAGCTATGTAGGTAGAATATATCCTATGGTTTATTGTTTGTTTAGGGTCTCCAATCAAGTGTCCACCGGTCAAATAGTCATTGCTTGAGTCTGTTAGGCCCCTGTAATTCTAGCAGATTGGCAAGGCTAAAACGACAGAGGCAACATATGTACCACTTTGGGATTCTAGGATCTAGCCCTCCTGAATCCAGAGAGGGATCTCTCTATAAAGTACAAAGATTGATGTATCTTTAAGGCTTGAAATTTTATATTAGGCTAGCTATGAGGAACAAGGTTTTGTTTGTTTTGGTTGGGCTAAGATAAATGAAGGTGAAGGAAGTCTAAATGAAGGGTGAAGGTGTATGAAAGTGAAATATTGATTCAGCCAAAAAGATAGGCAAGAAACAGCTTCAATCCATTGGGCTATGGAGTCATAGTAGGATTTAATTGAAACAACAAGGTTCAAGAGTGGTCCATGGGACAAGTCATCTATGTCAAAGGATCTCTTTAAAGTTGATTTTATGGAATGGAATGAAACAATAAGGAAGGGAATCAAACAGATGAAGAACAAAGAGCAGCCTAAGATCAAGTAAGTACTTTGAAACTATCCTGCTTTTGGCACACCCTTGAGAAAGACACAAAATTTATCTAAGATCAGGTAAGTACTTTGAAACTATCCTTCTTTCGATGCACTTTAATTAGAAAACATTTAAAATACAAATAGAATAGCTTAAGATCATGTAAGGACTTTGAACCTATCCTGCTTTCTGCATATTCAAAGGGAAACTTTTCAAAGTAACTGTTGGAGAAGAAAACTAGAGGATAGGGCTAACCATAGACTTCCCTAGTTCATTATTTAATTAGTGAACTTATCAAGACAACACTTAAGATAAACAAAGAATAGTCTAAGATCAGGTAAGGACTTTGAACCTAGCCGGCTTTCAACATACTCTTAGGAAAAATTTCAGACAACCTTTGGAGATAAAACTAGAGGATAGGGATAACCATAGACTTCCCTAGTTCAACTTTACTTAGCAGAAAAGGAAAGAAACATTCAAGAACAATGTTTAAAGTTTAGACAGTAAGAGAATGGAACACCAACATTCTTAACTGCTTAGACTGTATTAAATCATTCCTAAACACACAATTTGAGGAAAACATACAGATAAAGCTTATCAATGAGAGCTGGGTACCTTTGACAATAAATCCTAACTCTATAAATGTTGTTCTTTATCAGAGAAGATGGACATAATGGAAACAAAAATAAAATAACAATTTAAAATAAGAAAAACATCACCGTTGACATAGACCAGGATCCCATAAATAAGCTTATATTTGATGCTTCAAACCAATTACAATCTTCAAGTCCAGTGGGTCTCTACAGCTTCAAACTTCTCATCTCAACTTAGGTATCTTCAATTACAAACAGATCTTACAGCATCTTCAGAAAACTATTTACATGCATCAGATATTCAGAGACCAACCTTTGTTTCATCTTCTACAGAAATATTTATAGAAGGAACGAGGAGGTGGGATGGGATAAAAGATCTTTTAGGTTCAATTAATACAGTTTAATGCTTCTCGGCCTTTGAGGGGCTCAATGGAAATTTTTTTTGATATTTCCTCTGTATTAATTTATTTTCATTAAGTATTAAGCTTGCTAGGAGAGTTTGTTGAATTTAAGGCTCTTTCTTATCGTTGTAATAACTCTGCTGACAGTTTACAATAAGTTCCTTTGGTTGAATTAACTATTCAGCTGTCTTTAGGCAAAATATCACTGACTGTGGCAAGAAATCTGCCTTCTTTGATTACTTTGAGGCTGCAGGTGTATTTTGGTAGCAGGTGAGGATTCAATTAGCCTCTGATGTGGCAGTGGAGGCTTCTTGGATTGATATAATTCTTTATGTTTTCCTAAAACACATTTAATTCACTTTAGTTCTGTGTTTTAGGATAGATTAGGCTTAATCTATGTCTTCCTGTCTTCATGTTGTTTTTAAATGTGGATTAGGCCTTAGATTGTTGAATTTACGCCTTAATCCTTCAAAACTATTTCTAAACCTTTAAACATTGATTTCTGCTTTGATTTTATCCCTGGATACGGATACTCTTTGTCTGTGGAATTTGTTGTGTTTTCATTGCTTTTGCAAGCGCGTAGAGGGTTTTTTAAAATATCATCAGTGCTCATGAGGCACGGATGAAACATGATATGTAACTCTGCAGAGTGATCTCCTTGAAGGATAAAGGCCTGGGGGATCGTCATCCCCGACCTTTCATTTCCTTTAAAACTATGGATAAACCTTTAAAAACCTACACAAATAAGCGAAAGTTATGAAATCCGGCGTGGATGGGTTAAATTTCTTTGGAGGTTGTGGTTAGATCGCAGTCATTGGATGAAAGCATCCAACGGTGGGGATTGCTCGCTGGGATCAAAAGGGGAGGCGGTGGAAAAACGATGGTGGAGATTAAGTCTGGATTGTTGACCTGCAAAGATCAATGGTTGAGATTGATTGGGTTTATATATTGCAAAGGGGACCATATTATAGAGAAATGGAACAATATACAAAGGAAAGGGGTGAAAAACCTTTGGCGGAGGGAAAATAGGGTTAAATGAAATTTGGGGTTTCGGAAAGACTCTGGGCCGTTGGTTTAGATCAACCAACAAAGATCAACGACGTAGAATGATTGATGAGGTCCTTTGGGGAATGGGTGGAGGGCGATGAACTAAATGGCGAGATTAAACTAGGGCTGTTAGATTTGCAAAGATTAAAAACAAGAAAATGTAATGCAAATGGGATAAGTGGTTTTGGCTATAAAAACCACTGGTGCCGCGTTGCTTTTAAGTGGTTTCCAAAATATTCATAAAAAATGCAATATGCTTTGCCGCTTGCCACGTATCCTCAGAAAAACCAATTTTTTCGAGTTATTTTTAGGTGTTAAACTTTTGGCGCAGAAAAAACGTGAAACAGAATGCCAACCGTCAGATGGATGAGCGCAGATCCAACACTGTGAGTCGCACGCGATGGAGGGTAAGATGCGTGGGTGGAAAAGGTGGTCAGGGTCAAAGGTGGATTAGATCTGGACCGTCGGATCACAGGAATGGACGGTCAGGATTTATCGATAGGGAAGAAGGTCCCAAAGAATTTGGGCCTATCAAGTTGAATATGGACCATAGGATCTATTAGATTGACGGCTTAGATTCAATCTCGGGGTAAATGAAAGGAATATGAGGCAAGGGGTCTAGTTGGAGATTGGGTAAATGTGGACCGTTGATCTGTAGAGATCAACGGTAGATCTTTGCCGAAGAATTTTCAACAGCGAGGTTTATGAAACAACAAAGGGAAGTGGGGTTTGATCTGGACCGTCAGATCTATGAAATGGACAGTCTAGATGGAATCGCAGGGTCACAAATCGGAGGAGAAAAGGGGATGACAACAATGAAATGCGCCGATGCAATTAAGCGCGAGCCGTCGATCTAGGAGAGATCAACGGTGGAGATTCAATTAGCGGGTGCAATGGCAAGGGATTTCGAGCGAAGTGCGATTAAATATGGGCCGTCAGTTCTTATGGATTCGACGGTCTAGATTGAATCGCAAGATTACAATCGGAGGAGGGAAAGGGGAATACAATGAAGAAATGTTGCGATGTGATGAGGTAATGACCGTCGGATCAAAGGATGATCAACGGTCTTGATTAAATCGGAGATCGCATAATCGGAGAAAACCATAGGATGGCACTTCAGACTCTGCACGATGCGATTAAGTGCGAGCCGTCGATCTAGGAGAGATCAACAGTGGAGATTCAATCGGCGGGTGCAATGGCAATGGCTTTCGAGCGAAGTGCGATTAATCTGGGCTGTCGGTTTTTTTGGATTCGATGGTCCAGATTGAATCGTAAGATTACAATCAGAGGATGGAAAGGGGAATACAATGAAGAAATTTTGCGATGCGATGAGGTAACGACCGTCGGATCAAAGGATGATCGACGGTCCTGATTAAATCGGAGATCTCATAATCGAAGAAAACCATAGGATGGCACTCAGACTCTGCGCGATGCGATTAAGCGTGAGCCTTCGATCTAAAAACTAGATTGACGGTGGAGATTTAGTCATGAGGGAAAAAGGGGAAAAGGCTGGTTTAGAAAATGGAGCAACATGGACCGTCGGATCTGGGGGAGTAGAGAAGATCAACGGTTGATATTTATTTACACATTGAACTATCGGGTTTATTTAAATATGAAGGAAAGTCGGGTTTCATGAAGATATAAAGGAAAAAAACAAAGATATGAAGGTTTACAACGGGGGTTTGGACCCTCTAAGAACCTGATTGTGAGGCTTATGGTTTTGTGAATAAACGAAGGGATCGGGGGCTTTTAAAGGAAAGGGCCAAATCGCATCAGAGTTTTTAAATGCAAAAGGTGAAAAGGAACATAGAACGCCCCGATTGCGATTAAGCAATGGGGGCTTAAATCTGGGTCACCGCTCCGGGTCTTATGCAGAAAAAGGAGCTGGGGGCTAAGGCCAAAGGGGCTTAAGGCCTTAGTTAAAAAATGGTTTTTTTTAAGGCCAAAATGACAGATTTTCAAGTATTTTTTGGCTTTCGGTAGAAGAGGAAAAAGGGGTTTTTAAGCCTTCAAAGGGAATTTTCAAAGGTTTAAAGGGAATTTCGAAGGAATGAAAGGTAAATGAAGAGTTTTATGGACGTAAAGGAGAAGGAAAATGGAGAAGGGAAAATGAGGAAAAATGGGAATTTTCAGCAGTCTTTTCCTTTGGTAATCAGCAGATTTTTTCAGTGTTATGAGGGAAACAACAACGAAGGTTTTCTGAAGGAAAAAGAGACATCACTTAAGACTTCAAGAACTCAAAATTTAAAAATAAAATTGTTTCTTGAAGGCTAAAAAGATCTAGCCACCATTTGGTATGACAAATTTTTATAGGTGGCTAACAGTGGCTCCACATGGGGATGGTTCCTTCTTGAAGGTATCAAGAACTTCAGACTTGTCTTCTCTGGAAGCTGATCAATGCCTCATCCATTGGGCCACAAATTTCTTTCTTTGCTGATATTCTTTTGCTCTAATCATGTTAGCAGCCATGAAAAACAATGGAATTTTATCAAAGCAAGCTTTCTACCTACCCAATCCTAATGATCTAACATTTTTTCTTCTTTCAGAGTGCATTTGGATTGGAAAACTCTTTTTACAAACATTTTATTCTTTTGAAAAACATAAACCTATTCTATTTCTACCCTTATTTCTCCATGAACTCGGATTAAGATGTTGAGTTCATAAGCTTGTCTACCTAACTACACTCTGTCAGGATTAGACTGTCTGACAGATTTTGATTCACTAAATTCTAAAACAGGAAATTTAAAAGCAAACAACCCAAGATTGAACATTCTAACTTGTTGTTGATCTATGGCATAAAGACAAGCTGCACATAGAAAAAAATTTGCAGAAAAATAAAGCAAAATGGTGAAGGCTTAAGATCTGAAAACTAAATAATATCCTTCACTCCTCTTCCATCTCTATTTTTAGGCTTGTTTGAGTTGTTTTTCTCTTTGTTCACTAGTTCAAGTTTTGGGCATATTAGAGCCATTTCCTCTCTCTTTGGCTCAAGATTTTAAACAGATTAGAGCCATGCATCTTTTCTGAAACTCACAGGTTTAGATTTGAGCTTGTTTGAACCTTTTTTCTTCTATCCTAATCTTCCTAACTAATAAGCCAAGATTAAGCTGTTTGGAAGATCTAATTTCACTAACCTATCAGCAGTAAATTGAAAACTAATTAGTCATGATTAGGATGTATGACTAACTAGGAGTGTGTTTTTTAGGAGTGGCATTTGAGCTTGCACACTTTCAGATTTTATTTCTCTTTTTTGGTATGGGGCTATACCTTTCTTGTTTTTACAATCTGCCCTCTTTTTTCTTGTTCTATTATTTTTTGTATTTTTTCATTTTCTAACTTTGAATGCAATGAAGAGTGTGATATTCACAATGAGAAAAAATAAAAAGGCTTCCAAACTAATATGGTCAAGAAAAATAATGTTTGAGCATCCTACCATTGACAGGACCCCCAAACAGTTCAGCTCCACTTAATTGTTGCAAAAAATAGGCATTTTTACCAGCAGTAGAATGAATGAGATAAGGGCCAAGCCACAAGTTATCAAATTTCCCATGCTTACCCTTATCTTCTCTCCTTGAATCCCACTTTAACACTTTGTCACCAATGTTGAAATTACTGGCCTTTGTCCTTCTATCAAAAAGCTTCTTGATGCTTTCTTGCTTTTGTAATGCTCTGTTGTAGACCTCCTCTCTGGTTTGCTGAAGGTGTATAGTCTGATTTATTCTTATGATATTGTCATTGTCTTTAGACTGCACTTCTTGGATCAGATTTATGACCGGCACACCAAGGCTGGTTGGAAAAATTGCATCCACTCCATATAAAAGCTGGTAGGGTGACATTCCAATTGATTTTTTGAGTGTTAATCTATCAGCCCAAAGTGCATGTACCAGCTTTGTGTGCCTTGACTTCTTATTTTCCTCCAGCAACTTCTTGATTATGTTCACCAAGATTTTGTTTGAGGATTATACCAACCCATTACCTTGAGGGTAATAAGAAGTAGAATTCCCCAATGTAATCTGATATTTGTGACAGAATTCAACCATATTTTTGGATCCAAATGCAGCAGCATTTTCAGTAATAGTCTTTCTTGGGCAGCCAAATCTAGATAGGATATGAGTTTCAAGAAATTTTATAATCACAGAATCATTGGCTTGCCTAGAAGGGATGGCTTCTATCTAGTTGGTGAAGTAGTCTGTTGCTGTGAGAATCCATTTGTGTTAGGTAGATGAGGGTGGATGGATTTCTCCTATGAAGTCAAGTCCCCACTGTTGAAAAGGAGCTTCAACAGTGATTGGATGCAGAGGTAAGGGAAGCAATTTTATTTTTCCTTCAAAAAGTTGGCATTTATGACAGGCAATGATCATCTGATGGACATCCTGAAAGAGGGTGGGCCAATAGTAACCAGCTCTAAGGATTTTGTTGGCAGTTGTTTTCCAATAGAGGTGGCCTCCACATTCTCCTTCGTGGAACTCGTGCTTGACCTTATCTACATCATTCTCAGGCAAAAATTTAAGCAATAAACCACTAACATTTTTCCAATAAAGACATTTATCTAAAATGCAGTAGTTCACAGCCTTTAACTTTAAAAACCTAGCCTTTGTTTTTTGTCAAACTAGGAGGTGTATTCAGATTGAGAAAAACATATACAATATCAACATACCAAGATGAATTCAAGAAATGATTTTCAATAATAGGAGTTGACAACTCCTCTTGTTCATCTAATGCATTTATCATGTTTATATCAAGAGCTTCAAAATTTGATTCAGCCATTAATACAACTAGTCCTTGGCCTTTTATGAGTTTAGTGGGCTTGATTTCTAAATCATATTCAAGTATCACAGCTATCCACTTACCTATTTTTCCATTTGGGTCATGTGTTAGAATGTCTTTCACAACTGAATTAGGCACAAATGCAATGATGTGGGAGTGAAGAATGTAAACTCTGAATTATTTTAAAGCTTTGACCAAAGCAAAAGCTTGCTTTTCCATGATGTTATACTTCAGAGGAGCATCTCTCAGTGCCTTACTAAAGAATGCAATTGGCTGCTCTTGTCCCTGTGGATTTTTCTACAATAGGACAACAGCCAATGTATGTTCTGATGCAAATGAAAAAATGAAAAAATCTTTTGAAAAATCAGGACTAATAAGAACTGGTGTTTTGGTTAATTCTTGTTTTACCAGCTCGAAATATTTCTTTGCTTCCAAGGTCCATTTAACTCCTTGTTCCTTTTTCAGCATGTTTTTTATGTTTCTAAGGAGTTCAACCAAGTTGGGTATGAACCTTCTCAAGAAATTAATATTTCCAATGAAAGATTGAAGTTCCTTGATGTTTCTAGGATGAGTGATTTGCAATATAGCCTCAATCCTTTTTGGGTCTATATTTATCCCCTCTTCTGATATGATGTGTCCAAGAAGTTTACCTTCTTGGAGACCAAACATTGTTTTCTTAGGATTTAAATACAAACCAAACTTTCTGCATTTCTCAAAGACTATTCTCAAGTGTTCTAGGTGTTCTTCATCTATTTTTGAAAAAAAAGTGATATCATCAAGGTAAATAATGATGAAGTAACCTCGTTCTTCCGAGAATGCAATATCCATGGCTCTCTGAAAAGTAGCACCAACATTCATTAAACCAAAGGGCATTTTCACATACATGAAAGTACTCCAAGGTGTAGTAAAAGTTGTCTTTAGTTGATCATCAGGATGTACTAATATCTGATTGTATCATGAGAAGCCATCTAGCAAAGAAATTCTTTTTAGAACCAACTACCCTTTGTAAAATATGATCCATCTTGGGTAAAGTGTATTTGTCCTTTAATGAGGCTTTGTTTAAGTCTTTAAAGTCAATACAAAGCCTAATATCTCCTATTTTCTTCCTAACTGACACTAGATTAGACACCCACTCTAAATATCTAATAGAAACAATAATCCCAGCTTCATACATTTTTTTGATTTCCTTTTCAACCAAAGGTAATTGAACAGGGTTTATTCTGCACAGTTTTTGTTTGAAAGGTTTTTGGTTTTCTTTGAGGGGTATCTTGTGCTGAATTATTTTTGTGTCATAGGATTTGAGATCCTCATAACTCCAAGAAAAAACATTGGAAAATTCTTTAAATAGCTCTATGTATTTCAGTTTGATGTGAGTTGGTAAAGTCTTAGACAGTTTAATCATTTTTGGGTTTAGTTCACTGCCTATATTACACTCTTCTACTTCAATTTCCACGAGCTCTAGTTTGGGTTTCTTTGCAACATCATTGAAATCAAATAATTCTTCCAAAGGGACCAGTCCTTTTGGAAAATATTGTGTGTTAGATTGCATTGTTTCTAAGTCTTCTCTTTCTAAATTTGCGCTAATCTCTACGTTATGTTCTAGTTTATTAGCTAACAGATTTATTTCAGCAATCTTTAGAGAGTTTTCTTCTTCATCAAGTAGATTTTCTTCATTAGAACAGTCTGTTTCATAGTCTGAATCTGAACTTGGAAGCTCAAATTCATTTCTAGACTGTAAGAAGTCTTCTATTTGTTTGTCTCCGTCAAACACTTGCCAATATTTCTCATTGTCAGGGACAGCTGGTCTGAATTTAATTTGGGTAGTAAATAGTTTGGTTTCATACGGTGTAAGGCATGTTCTAGCAGCAAAAGCTAAACCATTGGCTTGGATATTTCGGTCTCTTGGGAAAAATTCAGTTGAAATTTCTCAAACTTTTTCAATAAATCCATGAAATCGTTCCTGTATGCTCTAAGTCTAGGGTGTTTGGCGCTATATTCCCCATTCACTTGCTTGAAAATCAGTTCAGAATCACCATGCACTTTAATCCTTTTGGCCCCTAATTTCTTCAATAAGTGTAGGCCTAAAAGAAAGGTTTCATACTCAGCTATGTTGTTGGTGCATTGAAAATTTAATTTGCAGGAATGTCCTTCAGGATGATTGTTCACTACATTATGAAGCCACACTCCTACACCTGCATCACTCTTAGTAGATGATCCATCAAAGTGCATACTCCAAAGAGGACTAGTTTCAGACTCACTAGTTTGATTACTATCCTCTTCATCTAGTGTGCTTTTGGATTGTTCGTGTATGTCAGCACCATGTTGAATTTGATCTAACTCCTCATGTTCTTCATTGTGTTGAGGATTCCTTTCTTGACTCTCAAGGTTGAAAAGCAACGGATGACTAATTTGCAGCTCAAGACTTGTGACTGGTTTGTTGTGATTTTGAGATTCAACAAATTGTTTTGAAGCTTCTGTCTTATCTTCCCCTTTATCTGTGTGTGCCAGTATGTTATTTTGAGGTGTGGCCACTAATTCAGTTAAGGTTTCTTGCTCATCTAAGGTTTCATGATTGAAGAGTATGAATGAGTCAAGGCATGTGTGTACAAAGTAAAGAGGAGAGTTTTCTGGTCTCCCTTGTTTGTTTTCTATTATTTTAGTAAATATTGTATATATTTTTCTTTTTCAGGTGTCACGGCACACCCTGTAATTTTTTACTATATTATGTTATCTAAGGGATGGTTTTCTCCCAGGAGGAAGCCCCAAACCTATGCTACACTGAAAGCATCGAAGGCTGGGATTGGATAAGTACCGTTTACCATCTCAGCCCGTAGCATATGTAAAGTTTCTCTTTGAATTAATATATTTTAGCCTAACTTACCAAAAATAAAAAAAAACATGTTTCAAACAATCTATTAATTTATATATGTTTAATGTTCTAAAATGAGCAACAATGAAGGAAAAGATCAATGTTGTTCTAAGAATAGAAAAATGATAAAACATGTAAATGACGATGAATTGGTCCTTAGCTCATGTGGAGAGGTGTTGGAGGTTAATGAAAGACGGAATTTTTTTACAAAACTATGAAATATGTAGTGGAACGAACAAATAAACATACTTTCCACTTACAATACAAAAATAAATCCAATGATTATAAGAACCAAATCATATCTAAACTAAATGAAGTGTTTCCATAACAATGGTCAATGGGATATATCATACTTGCAATAGAAAAAAAATACAACAAAAAAAAATCATTCAAAAGGTAATATTCCCAATTAAAATTATTTTCTAGAATTATATGTATATATTACTAGAAACCATTCATTTATTAATATCAATTTTGTTATATTTAGTTTTCATATATCATTATAAAATAGTTTATTAATTTTTCACGAATATTGTAGAAATTTCAAATGATCAACGAATTGATACGTGAAACATGCCATTAGGAATATCCAAAAAAAGTGTACAAGGAGATGGTAAAAGAAATGGACATAATTGCATCACAAGAGGAACCATATCAACAACAATGTGCTTCGTGATTGAATTTGTGCATATAAAATTTAAATTAACATTAAATATTAATTTTCAAGTATTTTCTTGCAGAAAAGAAAACAAGATGGAACTCATTCATCACATAAAACATGATGACAAGGAAGAAAAGGGCTGATTTCAAAGTTTGTGAGTAATTGTTAATATTTCCTTATAACAACTCAAGGTTTCATTTTTGTATATTTCAAGTTGTTTTACAACAACCACCATTGAATGTCTTCGAACAGGTGCTAACATACAAACAAGAGACATCAAAAGAATTGATTGAAATTGGGGTTAAATAAGGGTTGTGAGTATATTTTGGCATAAAAAAAAATAATTGTACAATTTGTAAGTATCTATGTTGTTTTACTTCTTTAATTTAATAATTAATAGAACAAAAAAAAACCTTTATATTAAATCTATAATTTATAATGGGGTTTAAAACATTCAAGAAACAAAGTATGGAACTACGCCAATAGAAGACTTGTTGCAACAAGGAATGAGACTTGGTTTTGGAACCACGTGCGCAGTTTATGAATCACTTCTTGCTATCATACATTGTTATTCGATTTACATTGATGTATATTATTTATTTCAATTTTCATTATTCTCACCAATGTAGATACATTCATTTCACTTTATTTTTATGTTTTCAAATGGAACAAGATCAAGAAGATGAAAAAAATCGATACAACAAACAAAACATTCCTCCAAATACCCAAAGTTATGGAAGTAGCTCAAGCATTGACAATGGTTCCAAAGAAGAATGATAATCTATTTGGATATCAATGCAAATTGTTGTATTTTTTGAAATAATTGTCTGTGAAAATAAGACATTTTGTTTAATGTAATGGAGATAATGTCTCAATTGAAAGACAAGGGGTTACAAATAACAATCCCATTTTGTATGAAAAACAAACTCTTATTGATATATAATTAAATACATTTTAATATATTATATTTTATTACCCAATGTCTTTGTGAAATGTTACACCATTGATTAAATATATGGATGATTAAATATTATAATGAAGATATGTGAAATATGATAATATAACAAATTAATACAAACATCATATACAAACTCACTAATCAAATTTTAATTTATATGAATACGATTATAAGATATATGTCAATTTTTCGATGAATATCTGATTTTAAAAATTACAATAATTGCACTGCCACAGGTGGATGTTTCCAAAAAAGAGAAAATCCCATACAAAAAACCAGTGCATACATAAAATAAAAACACACCTGTGTGTTTTATTATATAAAAGTGTTGTGACAACATATTTTTGCATGACCAGTTCCTTTTCAGAAAATGACAACACTGGGGCGCTTGCTTCTTCAAGCACCGGTATTGTTTGAAATTAACGCCTTGGTGTGTTTTAATTCTTAACGCGTCAGTGCTTTCATAGAACTAACAACATGGTCCTACAAAGTATTATTTCCAACCACCGTGTATGATTGCGCTGAGAGGCGCATCTACAACCCAGTTTGACCCCGATGTCGGGTATGTCACGTCCTCATACAAAATGTTGGTTTAAGTTTTAAATTAAAAATAAAAAAATAAAAAATAAAAATTAAGTGTCGACTTAACAAATAAATTTTAACAATCATATAAATAAACCAATAGGAAATTAAAAAGCATGCTTATAGGCAACACAGACAATACTTGTTTTGAAAGGTAGCAAGGTAAAATAGTAAAATGTGTTTCATAATTGATTCTTCATAAAATTACTCAATAATGCCTTTCACTTCTGAATTGCGTTATAGACATAGAAAGAGTTACAAAAGTTAATGGAATAAAAAATCCATATAGGTTATCATTGTAGATTTTAATCATTTGTCAAATTTAATTTTGTATGAAAGCACTCACTATAGAAACCATTATCTACCCGCTGGAAAGGGAGAGAAAACATTATGCATTAGAAAACAATAGAAAAAAAAATGAAAATAAATATGGATATTTACTATTTCCACTAAAAAAAAAGATGAAAATTAATTTAAGTGTAGATGTTGATTTCTAATTATATTTGACTACTTCCACTAAATAAATAAAGCCTCTTTTTATATTTACTGCATAAACCTCTTTATATTTACAATAAGTGAAAAAATAAGTTTTATTTAGGTGAAGCCTATATGCCAAATACCATGGGCCAAATTATTATTAATACCATCGGCTAAATACCATATTTATAAAAGAGCTATGGTAAATAAATAAATCAATATAAAAGAGGTATAAAGAGGCATGATAAATATATAAAAACATATCAAATATCATTATAAATCAACATCTAATTATATACCAAGTCTATGGGCCAAATACCATTGTAAATAAAAGAGGTATGGTAAATAAATAAAACCTATTTTTTTATATTTACTCTATAAATCTCTTTATATTTATCAACACTCAAAAATAGGTTTTATTTAGGTGAGTCCTATAGGTCAAAAACTATGGGAAAAATTATTATTAGTATCACGCCAAAAAAACCATTATTATCCCTAATATTAATATCAAAATATTAATAATAATATGATTATTATTAAATCTAATATTCATATTAATATTATTATATTTAATAACTTCGGATTAATACAATATTAAATTTTCGATATTATTATATACATTAATGTATCATGATATATATTAACTCTAGATATATTTGGAAGGGAAGAACAAAGACATAGAGTGATAGAGGTGGAGAGATAGAGGGAGTGAGAAGGGAGAGATGGGGATAAAATCAAGGAGAGGGGAGAGGAGGAATGAAGAGAGAGAGGGAGAGGAGTGAGAGAGGTAGAAAAGGGTACGCGAGGAAGAGGGAGACATAAATATGGAGGGAGGAGGGCGGGAGGAGAAGAGAGGGATGGAGATAGTGAGAGGATTGGAAGGCAGAGAGAGAGAGAGAGAGAGAGAGAGAGAGTTATGTGGAAAGAGAGAGGACTAGAGGGAAAAGAGAGAGATGGGGGAAGAGAGAGGAAGATAGGAGAGGAAGGGAGAGAGAGGAGAAGAGAGGGAGAGAGATAGGAGCAGAGAGGGAGGGATAGAGAGATGGAGTTGGAGGGAAGAATAAATACATAGAGAGCGAGAAGTGGAGAGAGAGGGAGTGAAAAGAGAGAAATAGAGAGAGTGTGTGTATGTTTCGGTGTGAGATAAAGAGAAAAAGGAGAGATGGATGGAATGGGGGGAGAAGGAGAGAGGGAGGGATATATTGACAGAGTTGGAGGGTGAAGAGAGGGAGAGAGAGGGAAAGAGAGAGATATAGACATGGAAGAGAAAGGGAGAAAGGGGAAGGAAGAGGGAGAGGATGTGAGAGAGTGGAGAGAGGGAGGGAAAGAGAGATGGAGTTGGAGGGGGGAGAGAGGGAAGACGATTTATTTCACTAGATGCATTGATTTCATTGTGGATGGTGATTTCTAATCCTATTTGATTTCTTGCACTATATGCATTGATTTTAGTGTAGATGTTGAGAGAGAGAAAGGGATGAGAGAAGGAGAGAGGTAGGGATATAGTAACAAAGTTGGAGGTGAAGAGAGAGAGCGATAGAGATGTAGGAGAGAAATGGAGAGATAGGAAGGAAAGGGAGGATGTGAGAGAGTGGATAGAGGGAAGGAAACAAAGATGTACTTCGAGGGGAGAGAGAGGGAAGAATATTTCATGCACTAGATGAATTGATTTCAGTGTAGATGGAGATTTCTAATCCATTTTGATTGCTTGCACTAGATGCATTGATTTTAGTGTATATGTTTATTTATAATTATATTTAATTTCTTGCACTATATGCATTGATTTCAATGTAGATGATTTCTAATCCTATATGTTTTCTCACAATAAATGCATTGATTTGAGTGTAGACGAAGATGTTTATCCTATTTGATTCCTTGCACTATATGCATTAATTTCAGTGTAGATGTTTATTTCTAATTATATTTGACTACTTCCACTAGATGCATTGATTTCAATGTAAATGATTTCTAATCGTTTCAGTGTAGATGTTGATTTCTAATTATATTTGAATACTTCCACTAGATGCATTGATTTCAATGTACATGATTTCTAATCGTATTTGATTTCTTGCACTAAATGCATCGATTTCAGTATAGATGGTGATTTCTAATCCTATTTGATTGCTTGCACTAGATGCATTGGTTTCAGTGATGTTGGTTTCTAATATTATTTGCTTACTTGCACTACATACATTAATTTCAGTGTAGATGTTGATTTCTAATCCTATTTGATTACCTGCATTAGATGCATCCATTTCATTGTAGATGTTGTTTTCTAATCCTATTTCATTGTTTGCATTATATGCATTGATTTCAGTGTAAATGTTGATTTCTGATTTGATGTGATTGGATGTACATTGATGGTACATTAATTTTAAAGTGATTGGATTAACATTGTGCATTAATTTCACTGTAAGCAGGCAAAATTATTGACAATTTACATTTATTTTTATGTTTTAGTAATTCAACCTATTAAAATCGAAGAGCAAGAGAGAAAATGTATGATTTTTAGTACAATAGTTCCAAAAAAATATTTAAATGATTTATGATTTCAATTGTGCTTTTCATATAACTGATATGAAAAGATGACAAAACTAAAAAAGGTGACAATAAGAATAGTAGAAGAAAATAATTTGAGATTGATTACAATGAAGACAATTTGTAATTGAGTGCATTCTTATTATTCACATTTTCTATCATTCAACAATATTAGAAAAATGTCGCATCTACAGCCCAGTTTTACCCGGATGTCAGGTATGTCACGTCCTCATACAAAATGTCGGTTTAAGTTTTAAATTAAAAATAAAAATAAAAATTAAAAATTAAGTGTCGGCTTAACAAATAAATTTTAACAATCATATAAATAAACCAAAAATAAAAATAAAACAACTCAACTTATAGGCAATTAAAAATCATGCTTATAGGCAATGCAGCCAATACTCGTTTTGAAAGATAGCAAGGAAATTGTAAAATGTGTTTCGTAATTGATTCTTCATAAAGTTACTCAATAATGCCTTTCACTTTTGAATTGCGTTATAGACATAGAAAGAGTTACAGAAGTTAATGGAATAAAAAATCCATATAGGTTATCATTCTAGATTTTAATCATTTGTCAAATTTAATTTTGTATGAAAAGACTCACTATAGAAACCATTATCTACCAGCTGGAAAGGGCGAGAAAACATTATGCATTAGAAAACAGTAGAAAAAAAGATGAAAATAAATATGGATATTTACTATTTCCACTTAAAAAAGGATGAAAATTAATTTCAATGTAGATGTTGATTTCTAATTATATTTGACTACTTCCACTAAATAAATAAAGCCTCTTTTTATATTTACTCCATAAACCTCTTTATATTTACAATAAGTCAAAAAGAAGTTTTATTTGGAAATTACCAAACCTATATGCCAAATACCATGGGCCAAATTATTATTAATACTATGGGCTAAATACCATATTTATAAAAGAGCTATGGTAAATAAATAAATCAATATAAAAGAGGTATAAAGAGGCATGATAAATATATAAAAACATATCAAATATCATTATAAATCAACATCTAATTATATACCAAGTCTATGGGCCAAATATCATTGTAAATAAAAGAGGTATAGTAAATAAATAAAACCTATTTTTTATATTTACTCTATAAATCTCTTTATATTTACCAACACTCAAAAAATAGGTTTTATTTAGGTGAATCTTATAGGTCAAATACTATTGGAAAAATTATTATTAATATCATGCCAAAAAAACCATTATTATCCCTAATATTAATATCAAAATATTAATAATAATATGATTATTATTAAATCTAATATTCATATTAATATTATTATATTTAATAACTTTGGATTAATACAATATTAAATTTTCTATATTATTATATACATTAATGTATCATGATATATATTAACTCTAGATATATATGGAAGGGAAGAACAAAGACATAGAGTGATATAGGTGGAGAGATAGAGGGAGTGAGAAAGGAGAGATGGGGATAAAATCAAGGAGAGGGGAGAGGAGGAATGAAGAGAGAGAGGGAGAGGAGTGAGAGAGGTAGAAAAGGGTACGCGAGGAAGAGAGAGACATAAATATGGAGGGGGAGGGGAGAGGAGGAGAGAGGGATGGAGATAGTGAGAGGATTGGAGGGTAGAGAGAGAGAGAGAGAGAGAGATGGATTTAGAGGGGGAGAGAGGGAGAGAAGAAGAAAAACAGAGAGATTTATAAGTGGAGAAAGAGATTAAGTGACAAGGGAGAGATGGAGAGAGAGTGTGTATGTTTTCGGATGAGATAAAGAGACAAAGAATGAGATATGAAGAGAAGGGATGAGATAAGGAGAGAGGTAGGGATATAGTAACAGAGTTGGAGGGTGAAGAGAGAGAGCGATAGAGATGTAGGAGAGAAATGGAGAGATAGGAAGGAAAGGGGGGATGTGAGAGAGTGGATAGAGGGAAGGAAAAAAAGATGTACTTCGAGGGGGGAGAGAGGAAAGAAGATTTCATGCACTAGATGAATTGATTTCAGTGTAGATGGAGATTTATAATCCATTTTGATTGCTTGCACTAGATGCATCGATTTTAGTGTATATGTTTATTTATAATTATATTTAATTTCTTGTACCATATACATTGATTTCAATGTAGATGATTGCTAATCCTATATGTTTTCTCACAATAAATGCATTGATTTCAGTGTAGACGATGATTTTTTATCCTATTTGATTCCTTGCACTAGATGCATTAATTTCAGCGTAGATGTTGATTTCTAATTATATTTGACTACTTCCACTAGATGCATTGATTTCAATGTACATGATTTCTAATCATATTTGATTGCTTGCACTAAATGCATCGATTTCACTATAGATGGTGATTTCTAATCCTATTTGATTGCTTGCACTAGATGCATTGGTTTCAGTGATGTTGGTTTCTAATATTATTTGCTTACTTGCACTAGATACATTAATTTCAGTGTAGATGTTGATTTCTAATCCTATTTGATTACCTGCATTAGATGCATCCATTTCACTATAGATGTTGTTTTCTAATCCTATTTCATTGTTTGCATTATATGCATTGATTTCAGTGTAAACGTTGATTTCTAATTTGATGTAATTGGATGTACATTGATGGTACATTAATTTTAAAGTGATTGGATTAACATTGTGCATTAATTTCACTGTAAGCAGGCAAAATTATTGACAATGTACATTTATTTTTATGTTTTAGTAATTCAACCTATTAATATCAAAGAGCAAGAGAGAAAATGTATGATTTTTAGTACAATAGTTCCAGAAAAATATTTAAATGATTTATGATTTCAATTGTGCTTTTCATATAATCGATATGAAAAAATGACAAAACTTAAAAAGGTGACAATAAGAATAGTAGAAGAAAATAATTTGAGATTGATTACAATGAAGACTATTTGTAATTGAGTGCATTCTTATTATTCACATTTTCTATCATTCAACAATATTACATTGTCACTTTGCATTCAAAATTTTTATTTCATCATTTTTCATCATTAAATTTATTAACAATATTTATCTCAACAAACTTAGGTAACTAAGCAAATTTTAAAATTAAAATGACCAGTTTTCAGACATATTTAGCATATATAAAATTATTATATTTACATTAGATGTATTTACATATTATTCATAAAATTAATCATATGTTCTATATATTTTCCTTGGCTTCACACGACTGGAACCAGCCTAGATCCATCTAAATCCGGATCTATCATGCGCCGAGAGGGATCAAATATCTCGAGGTGCAAACCTTTCCTCAAGTTTTGCACTCAAAAAATAGGTTTGCACCTCTAGATATTTGATCCCTCTCGGCGCATGATAGATCCGGAGTTAGATGGATCTAGGCTGGTTTAAATTAACATCACCGTTCCTTTTATATAACTAATGCACCTAGGCACTTACACAAACGATATGCATCAGCGCTACAAGTTTAAACAAAAGCAACAGATCTATTAGCATTGGTGCGATATATATTACGCATCAATGTTCTTTGCATTTAATGCCTCAGTGATTTTAGTTATGTATGCATCTCGATGCATTTATGTATGTAACAAACTGGTGCTACTTGTTTCATGAAGCACACCATTAAAAAAAAAAAAAAAAAAAAAACATCCACTAAAACCTTCTGTTGCCCATATTTTTCAATTGTGATGAAGTTTTGTAAAAATCTCTACTAAAACATTCGCTATCGCAAATGGATGTTTTAGCAGATTTTTTTTTGACAATTTCAGTCAATTTTATAACACTAAAAACCTTTGTTATAACCTCTGCTAAAAGGTATTTTCCTTGTAGTGCTTTGTCTCATTCCTAATTGTGTCATAACTAAATAATTTTTGGAAGGTTGATCTATTGACATAATTGAGATGCTCAATTGTGAAAACTAAATAAGAAGCTTTAATACCTTCTTGATATGCTTGCCTATGTGGTTTTGTATATCTTATGACTATTATAGCCACCCTCATTTTTTTGTGGCCTAGTTGGGTGGTTAGAGGCTTTCTCCTAAGCATTGTGATCTATTCAGAACTTCTATATCAAAAATGTGCTAAGCACCTTTGAGATGTACTTTCAATTTTGTGTTGAAAAAAAAGGTGTAATTTTTTTCTTGGAAAGAAAAAAGAGGAATGAAAAGTGGTGAAGAGTTATGGGCATGTGGTTTCTTATGGTGAAGATTTATGTAATGTTGTTTTGTTATATTGTCATGATCACGATGATTAGATGATGTTAGCAAATTTGAATGTTTATTTTAGTCGAATATGATGTTTGTACGATGGTTATCATGATCGTGATGTTTATTTTTAATATTAAATCATGATATTTATTAAATATTATGTCGTGACTGTAATTGAAATTTTAATTTTAATTGTATGTAAAATTGTAAAATTGTAATTGTAATTTTAATTTTATGTATTCATGTAATAATTCAATTTTATTAAAATTGTAAAATTTGTAAATTTGTAAAATTCTAAAAATGTAATTGTAATTGTATGCATCATGATTGTAATTGTAATTGTATGTGATATTGTAAAATTATAATTGTAATTCTAATTCTAATTCTAATTTTAATTGTAATTGTATGTAAAATATTTGTAAAATTTTAATTGTAATTCTAATTCTAATTCTAATTTTAATTGTAATTGTATGTCAAATATTTGTAAAATTTTAATTGTAATTGTAATTGTGTTGTGAAATGATTGTAATTCTAATTCTAATTCTAATTGTATATAAAATTGTAAAATTGTAAAATTGTAATTGTAATTGTATGTAAAATTGTAATTGTAATTGTAATTGTAATTTTGATTTTAATTTTAATTGTACTTGTAATTGTATGTAAAATATTTGTAAAATTGTAATTGTAATTATGTGTATTGTCGTCATTCAATTTTATTAAAATATTTAAATTTGTAAATTTCTATGAATATAAATAATTGTGAAATAAAAAATCCATAATAAATGATTTTTTGTAACATAATAAAGTTTAGAAAATAATGCAAATAAATTCATGTTTAGAATTATCATTATTTTATTATGATCTTACATACCAAAAATAACAGTATACATTTTCAAGATATCATTCACACACATTTAAGCCAATCAAGTAGTTGTATTATTTTAGGAATTGACATTATAAAAAAAATAACTTTATACAGTGCACCATTGTTTTCGAGATCAACATAATTGCAAATTATCAAGTGAAATGATTTTAACATTAACACAATGCAAACCAATTAATTCAAAATACATATTATAATGTTTTGAACAAAAGTGTCTTAGTTATAAGGTAATTAAGTCCTCTTCTTTATAAATACCCATCTTAAAAGGTATATATGATGAAATAACACATGTACCATATCACTCTCGGTTCTCATGATCACCCTCATTATCTTCTAGCTCGCTTAGCATGATAACGCTTTTGTTCTCGAAAATATGTTTTGATCTAGGGTCATGTCTCAATACAAACCACCAATCCTTATCCAATACATTTGGGTAAAAAAACACCTGGTTGCAGTGTTTGGGGAAAACCTAGTGCTCTTTAGCTTCATCCCACATCTTTGGAAAGAAGAGAAATCCACCTCAATGATCTCTTGTAACTTTCTGAAGTAACCTAACATCCCTTGTACTAGGTTTTGATCACGGTGGCTAGCTCGACTAGATTGATTGAACTCGAATTCCACTCCACAGTCTTATGTCATGTGTCCATCATCGACATTTTCTGTGCGAAAATGGTGTCCATATGCCCACATAGACGAGAACAAATTCATCTGTAAAAAAATTAAAAAATCATAGTTTCATGTGTCTTATAATAACACATCTGCTAAAATATGAAATATGGATGTTACATTTCAAAGGTGCATTATTAAGTTTAAAATTTACATAAATGGATTATTACCGAGTGGGTGCACCCAATCCTTATGTTTAACGCATGCTCTTTAGCACGCGGGTAACGTCCGGTTGCACCATATTTCTCTCTGACTTGGTCAGCAACCCAACTGTTGGGGCATATAATTGGCATATTTTCTTTTAAATGATCGGGATAAGGCACACTTCTAGCATTCAACCGTCTGAATTCTTTCCCATCACTATCCCATTTCATCCTCTTTTGTTCATACAATGCGACCCACGGTTGTGTCACTTCGGAATTGTAAAGAATGAATTTATTGAATGCTTCAATTTCTGCATTCGATGATGAAATAAAACCAACATATAGTACATATGAGATCAAAATATACATTATATAGAAGTTCAACATGAATATTGACTTTGTGTAAATTTGAAAAATTATAAGTCGCTTACTCTTTATCAAGCACCTTTTTCCATTTGTTTGAAGCAACTCCCCTTCTCTTTTGTCTTCATCCCTTTCATCATCCCAAATCACCGCACCTGGTCTATTTTCGATCTGGTTGATGTACTCACTAGCATAATAGAAAGACTCATACGATATGTACCCCTCTTCCATAGACCCCTCGGTTTTTCCCTTTGTCGAAAAAAACCTTTCAATTTCTTCATGTACCTCTCTAAGAAGAACATCCAACGACAAGAAACCACCCCAACTAATTCAAACTCATCTACTAGGTGGATTAGAAGATGAACTTGAAAGTCCATGAAACTCGTCGACAGTTCCTTCTCAAACATACAAACAATCTCAAATATCTCTTGATGCCACCGTGGAATGCTAGCCACATGAATCTCCTTTGACGTGATCCAACGTACAAATGCAGATAATTTAGATATGGCACGTCCTAGGTCTTGGGGGAATTCATGTTTCACACACCCAAACAAGAACAAAGGATAATGACACTACAAAGTTATAAACACATGCAATAATATAAAAAAATATTTATGTTTTATGATCCCTGAATTGGATAAAATTTATTAATATAACAAATAATAAAAACATGCTTTTGACATTATACGTACTCTTAAAAGATTCAAATGGTTATGTGATTTCAACCCTAAAAAATGGTCATCCTCTATGAAGCAGAGTCGTAGTGAAGACCCATATGAAGATGGCACCCTCACACCCATTATAACCTCCTTTGACAAAGAAAGATCATATTTTTTTTAAATCCATGGGACATCACCTTCTTTGAAATACCAATTAGAGGGACCAACGCCTGCCTCTGATCATGTACATTCTAACAATCTTGGCTAATGTTTCTTTTTAGTTTTTGAAGTAATAAGATCTTTCCAAACAACCAATTTGTCACTTTGTTTCGATGGTATGTGCCTCCATAGAGAATATGAAACATTTTTAAATATATGCATGGGATCTAATAAGTGGGTAATCTTAAGATGCTCCCAATATGGGAGGTTATAAAAGATAGATTTCCTTTTCATCTCAATGGGAAATTTCTCAACATTGGTGTCGAAGAATTATGGAGCATCGAACATAGGCTCCCCATTTGAATCGAACATTTCTATGAACTCCTTCTCCTTCTCTCTCTCATATGCTCTAAGCCATTCAACTGGTGTTGTTATTGGAGGCCTTTGGTTTCTCTCTCGTTTACCATTGAAAGCAGATGTTGCTCTTTTATAGGGGTGTTCTTCTGGGATGAATACCCTGGAGCAGTCATACACTGGCTTTCGTAGGTCATTGGACCATCTAGCTTTTAGAGAAGGTCCACAACATTTACATCCAAAATACCCTTTTTTTACAAGACCTGAAAAATTATTGTATACAATATGCATGGCACGTTAAATAATATCATGAATATCATAACAATTACAACGAATTAAATAACTAATATGTGAAAGAATATTGTTACGTATATAAACAAATCAATAAACATGTAATTTACCAGAGAAAACTCCTAAGCGTGGATAATCATGTGTCGTGTAAGCACATATGCCATACAACAAAAAATTCCTCTCTGCTGCGATGGGTCTTGATACATTGTATACATTTGTCCCATCCCATAATTCCTTTAATTCATCTACCAACGGTTGTAATTAGACATCCATATTATTCACTTGTCTTCTACCAGGGACTATGAGAGCCAACATAAGATGTTCATTCTTCACGGACAACCATGGGGGGATTTTGTTATTGATCACTACTACATGCCAAACATAATAGTTGATGTTCTAGAGGGCACTACTACATTCGGCGGAAATTCCGACACTTGGTTCCGACGCTTTTGACCAAATGTCGGAAATTTCCCCAAATTTTTTCCATCCCGCCCGAAACCGTCGCTATACCGTCGTTTATAGAAAAGTGTCGCAATTGCGACGTTTGGAGGAAGACGTCGCAGTTGCGACACTATGGCCCAACGCGTTGCTATTGCGACGACTGCCTCTAAACGTCGCAACTGCGAGACAATGTCTAAGTGTCGTAATTGCGACGTTTGGAGGCCTTCGTCGCAATAGCGACGCCTTTTCCGCCATCGGTATAACGACACTTATATGCGCGCTAAATACAAATACGAAACTTTATGTGCGCTACATAAAAATGATTTTATTGTTTCGTATTCATCGCAATAGCTACATTAACGTCTGATATCACTCGCGCATTCGCCCTCCGCTCTTGCAGAACAACATTCGCCCTCAGCTCTTGCAGAATAGCATTTGCCCTCAGCGTTCGCCCTCAGCTCTTGCAGAACAACATTCGCTCTCAGCTCTTGCAAAATGGTAAGTTCTTACTGCAGGCCCTTCCTCCTATAGTAGGGTTGACTCTATTTGGGTTTTTTTGGTCAATTCCATTGGATTGTGTTAGGCTGTAGGGTTCTCTCTAGATGTCAAGAATCAAGATTCAATACCCTCTATTATCTTCATCACCCAATACAAGATTTAAATTTTTCCAAAAGAAACACTTATTAATTTGGCAGCCATTATTTCTCCCTGCTTTAAAAACCCTACATTTAAATGAAAACAAGCATTGCATTTCAACTACAAAAATATATTAGAGTTCAAATGTACATGTGTGCTACATTAACGTCTGATATCAAGCGCGCATTCGCCCTCCGCTCTTGCAGAACATCATTCGCCCTCAGCTCTTGCAGAACAACATTCGCCCTCAGCATTCGCCCTGAGCTCTTGCAGAATAGCATTCGCCCTGAGCTCTTGCAGAACAGCATTCGCCCTGCATTTTCCCTTAGCTCTTGCAGAACAACATTCGCCTTGCATTCACCCTCAACTCTTGCAGAACAGCATTCGCCCTCAGCTCTTGCAAAATGGTAAGTTCTTACTGCATGCCCTTCCTCCTATAGTAGGGTTGACTCTATTTGGGTTTTTTTGGTCAATTCCATTAGATTGTGTTAGGCTGTAGGGTTCTCTCTAGATGTCAAGAATCAAGATTCAATACCCTCTATTATCTTCATCACCCAATACAAGATTTAAATTTTTCCCAAAGAAACGCTTATTAATTTGGTAGCCATTATTTTTCCCTGCTTTAAAAATCCTACATTTAAATGAAAACAAGCATTGCATTTCAACTACAAAAATCTATTAGTGAATTCAAATGTACATGTGTGCATCACTTGTGTAGGGTATTCCTTTTCCACTTTCACATTATCCAAGAATGTGTGCAGTATAGTTCATATTTTTTGTGATTTATATTATCTTGAAAAAGGAAAGGTAAATTATTTCCCATGGAAAAAGAAGGTTTTCCCTTTTTACTACTGGAAATGGTACAACAAAGTTCCATTTCTACCCGAAACTCCTATGAAACAGGAACCAAATAAAGGCCATGTCCTCGATGGACATCATTTGGCTTTGAAAATGGCCATTGCACTGTGTTGTTTCTTATATTACATCACGATAGTTTCTTAGGTCATTTATTGTTTCTTGAGATGAAAAACAACCAAAGAAATTGTGAAGATCCTTTCAAGAAATAAATGACCATTTCTTAATCATATCTCAACTATTTTTTATTTTATTCAGTGGTTGCTTACTTTGAAAGAAATTTGACACTTTTATAAGGAATATAACATAAAAACACAAAATGGGAAGGAATTGATGAGGTAGATGACCTTTAGTTGTTGTCAATTAAGAATTGATAACACACGATGCATGTTCTGTACTACAAACTAGATTCCTTCCTAGAGTTAGGACACCGAGTATTGAATCAAAGTTGTAGTTTCTAACTTCTTGTATTGGTTCATCAATCTTGAAATTAAGACATTGCATGTCTTCATTGCTTCATGTTTGAATAATTTGCATCATATCATACAATAGGAAATTAGGAATTATGATTATTATTACTTTATGGATCTGTTAAGTTACTTTTAAGTTTGCATGGTTTAGTGTGAAATTATTCTAGTCCCAAAACACATATAATCAAGGAATTATAACGTGATTTCAAACATTAAATATCAACAAAATCATTTAAATGATATTGAAAGGAAAAAGGTGATGGAAGATAGAAAGTGCCTTACTTAAATTCTCTAAGGATTTTTCAATAGTTGCTCCAAAAGCTTCACTTCAAGGCCCTTCAAGATCATCTCCAACAATGCTATACCATCAACTTCAACAATGTTGCTCCGAAAATGTCCTCAAGGTCTTCACAACAAGTTTACTAGAAGTTTCTCCAACAATATATTCAATAAGGTCTTCATTGTCAACTAGTCTCTTGTTTGGGTGCCTTAATGTGCAATGACATGTTTACAGGACTGAATTCAATGCAAGGCATATTTGAAACTCTAACTTTGTCGTCCGGTGTCTTATTAGAAATTATTTCAGTTTTCATTTTGTGTTTTTAAGTTAGATATTGTTTTCAAGTTTTTACATTTATAATTTTATTGCAATGTGGCAGACTGATGAGAGTAGTGCAGGAACAACCCAGAGACGGGATGATCGTGGAAAGAGGCCAGCAGAAGAAGATGTAAAGTGCCAACATTGCTCTATCTTTAGGTATTTTAGTTATTTACATAATTGAAATAATATTAATTTTGTTCAAATATGCAGACACCTAGCCATGGTACGCCTGATGATTCCCTCTTTGAGGAAGAGCTTTCTTCATCCCTATCTCCAGTGTTCTTGATGCGAAAAAAGGCACAAGATGCAAGGTCGGAATTTAATACTTTGATAGACGCGCCTAAAACACCTGAAACAGTAGAGAGGATAAAACAACTTATGAGCCAACTAGAAAGATATCAGGTAATAATAAAAAGTCAAAAGGATATTTTTTTTGCTCTGCATGAGATGAATTGTGATAGTTTGAATTTTAATTTTTACATTGACTAAACTAACAAAAAGTTCTTTTGTATGTAGCGTTTTCTGACACTTGCTGAATCTGGTGTTGGTGGTAGTGGGACAAAAGGGCAAGAGATTGCCCAACAACCCTCTCGTACACCTTCTACTCCTTTAGGTGCCAGCCAAGAAACACACCCTGCCCAAGCAAACACCCAGCCAACCACTGAACGTGTTGGCAATGATGAGGCTGATATGGCCAACTAAATTATTGCGTTTCCTGGAGCTACACGTGTCAACTCCACAGGGACCATTAATGGCACGTTGTTGGTGAACGATGAAGGTGTCCCTATAAAGCATGTATAACTCCCAAGTAAATTTTAATATTTTAACTATTTCATGTACTTTATCTAAAACATATTTATCATGATTTTTATTTTTAAATTAATGATAATATCTTCTTCTTCTTCTTCTTCTGTGTAGGAAACAATGAGTTCTACAGGTATCTGGAGAGCCATTCGTTGGTAATTTTTGGCCCAACCATACGCACAGGGTGGAATTCCCAGAGTTCCAAACTGAAAAAATAACTTCTAGATTATCTAGAAGCCCTTTTTGGGGTCGGCACATTTGACAGAACAGCGGTGGCTCGGGTAGCCGGAAAATATTTGAAATATACCAGGGACACCTATAGGACGCAATTGAAATTTAACCCTAGATATGAGCGTCCTCTCACAGTTCCAGAGAGTGAGTGGAGAGCACTAATCCATGACGGAAAAGAGAAAAGGGCAAAGAAAGAAGGAAAAATGCCAACTGGACCCGCAAGGTAAATTACAACTTTAATTCAATAACTTGAATTTTCTCTATGTCTAAAATAAAAGTGTGCTACGTCATATCTGACTTTAATCTTTTGATGCTAGGTTTCTTGACACCTCAAAGGCAACCAAAGCTAGGATTGAAAAAAAGGGCCATCACAAGCTAGGCCAGGGTGACTACTTGAAATTGGCCGCAAGAATTGTAATTAAGTAGCTAAACATCTTATAATTAATTGTATCGCCTTCCAATGTTTTTGTAATCCTATAAAATATGATTAAAAATACACAATCATATTTAATGTAGGGTGATGACTTCGGAACAGAAACTATAGAGGAAGATAAAAATATCGCTTTCCATTTCGGCTATCAAGCCATAGTTGAACGTCGCATAAGCTTGGGGCAGGTCCCAAGATCCAGAATGCCTGATAAGGTAAAAAATTAACCTTTCAATATGTTTGTTTTCATCCATAAATTTAATGTCTAACAACTTTGTTTAAATCAGGGGAGAAACACTACCGACGACGCAAATAACCCAGTTTTAGAGCCAAATGTAGATGATCCTCACGTGCAACCTGATCATTGTAGTAGGGACCAAGCCGACAATGCTACTATCAGTGAGGGTCGTGACGGTAATTAATTTCCACTTATAATTTTTTCTAATTATACCTTGATGGTTGTCCTTATAACGTTTTTTTGTTTAAATGACAGAGAATGTTTCCCTTGAGGATCTTACCACCAGAGAGGAAGACAGGGCAACAGTCCCAACGGCGACAACTGGTGCACCAGGTAAATAATCTCATTGCAATTTTTTTTATTAATATTACAGAACTAGTTCAATGATATTTAAAAACTGACAATTAAAATTTAATATTATCTGTTTTTGTAGGCGATGCCCCGTCACTGGATGAGACCAGACATCGTGACTACGCAGCTAGGTCAGCGGCGACAACTGGTGCACCAGGTAAATAATCTCATTGCAATTTTTTTTATTAATATTACTGAACTAGTTCAATGATATTTAAAAACTGACAATTAAAATTTAATATTATCTTTTTTTGTAGGCGATGCCCCGTCACTGGATGAGACCAGACATCGTGACTACGCAACTAGGTCAGCAGCGACAACTGGTGCACCAGGTAAATAATCTCATTGCATTTTTTTTTATTAATATTACCGAACTAGTTCAATGATATTTAAAAACTGACAATTAAAATTTAATATTATCTGTTTTTGTAGGCGATGCCCTGTCACTGGATGAGACCAGACATCGTGACTACGTAACTAGGTCAGCGGCGACAACTGGTGCACCAGGTAAATAATCTCATTGCAATTTTTTTTATTAATATTACCGAACTAGTTCAATGATATTTAAAAACTGACAATTAAAATTTAATATTATCTGTTTTTGTAGGCGATGCCCTGTCATTGGATGAGACCAGACATCGTGACTATGTAACTAGGTCAGCGACGACAACTGGTGCACTAGGTAAATAATCTCATTGTAATTTTTTTTATTAATATTACTGAACTAGTTCAATGATATTTAAAAACTGACAATTAAAATTTAATATTATCTGTTTTTGTAGGCGATGCCCCGTCACTGGATGAGACCAGACATCGTGACTACGCAACTAGGTCAGCAGTGCGGGTCGAAAGGCATGAAACAGGAGTAGAGCATGATGATATTGATGATGTAATTAGGAGCTTTAAAAATAGGAAGAAGAAAAATAAAATTCGATAATGTAAAATATTGTATTATTATAAGACAAACGTTACCATACTTGGAACATTTTTTGCATTATATAAAAAACTCATTTATCATACTATTTTTATGTCAAGCATTAATTGCAATGTTTCCTTGCGTAATTTTTGTTGAATTGTTTTTTTATTAGTTATTGAATATATTTTTTTTATGCTCATGAAAGTAAAAAATGAAATATAGATTGGGTATTGGGGAATTGAGAGTGATGTGAGGGGGGGGAGAGGGGCCATAAGAGCTTCCACCTTCACATGGTTGGCCCTGTTTAGTAGAGAATAATTTATTGGAGCGATTTAATCTTGGAGCAAACCTCCCTCGATCCAGTGTAGCAACAAAAAAGTCACTGTTGACTTAGTTGCTACTCTTTCAGATCGTGGGAGGCTTGTTCCAAGTTCATGCGACTCCGATAAATTGTTCTTGAAACGAAGAGGAGCTTATTCAGGTATGTTTTGACATTTTCAACATATGTTCTAACATTATCATAAGAATGCATCTTAGAGAAAAAAATACTACATCAATTACTTGTATTTATTGTATAGATAATGATGGATTTTGATTGACTTGGCAGTGCAGGTACAAATCCTCTTGCATCATGAGCAATACAACTTGTCAACCAGGGTCATGTCCAGGATATTTTTGCTTGTGCACTTGACCAGGTTCTTAATGTCACATTTTGCAAGTTCCTTTACAGTTTATAATTCAATATTAAAGTAATGTATAAATCTTTTCACAACAATAAAAGGAAAGGGTTATGGATGAGTCAAATTTTATTGTTGTATTTTTGGTTGCAAACTCCTTTTCATTTTTCATACAGTATTGGCCTTGTGAAATACATTTTATTGTGTGGTCTTGTTAGATCTACAACATTTGTAGTTGTTTAGTCTTATGGCCGAGGTGCACTTTTATTATGGAAATAGTTGATGCAATATTGTCATTTAATCCTTACTGCAGGGTAGCATGTTGAGAAGTTTCTTGTGAAACATTTGGTATTAAAAATGACACTTGATCCTATATAGAATCATGCACTTGACTTCAAAATTCATATTCAAAGTGTGCCAGACAATTCTTGCAAAATTTCAAATATTTATGTTGTTTTAAACCATTATCTTTTTCATGTATTGGATGCTGAAAATGTGAAAAAGACTTTGGTATGAAACCAACTGGTGAATAATTTCCAGCAAAACAACCACTTCCAAAACATGATTTAGAAGTAGAACATATGTACTTATGAAGCCTAGAAATATATCCTTGATGCATTGTCAATGTTTGGCTAGGGTTATTTTTGGAGAAAATAACTCCTTATTCCTAGAATAGTGATCTTCAATATAAGTAAATGCCGGAGAAGAGAGATCATCGTGTGACGCAAAAAAACTGAAATTGGACCCCTAAGGAGAGCTGGTATGTCTGCAATCGCTCTGTCATCATTTTCCCTTGGTTTACCCCATTCTTTTCCTCCAGCCTGAGTCTTAATTGACTTCTTCTTTCTTCGGGTTTATTTATCAAATTCGTAGAATTTGATAAATAAATACTATCCACAATGGTTGGACTTTAATTTATATTCCCGACTTTATATTATCTCCAAGCCTTATAACCAATTTTTAACTTTCAACACTTTGTATTTATACTCCACGTTTCTTTTTAAATAAATAACTTGTAATGAACTTTCGGCTCTATATTTCACCACCCGGCCTTACAACAATCATGCTCCAGACTTATGCTAATTATCCGCCAATCGTTTAATTAAACAATTTCATTATACTCCGGCCCCACCTATATATATCAATAACCAATCAAACACTCGTATCGTACCTCGCTATCCTCCGCACACCTTAGTTAACCTCCGGGCAAGTTCAACGTGCGACCACCGTCCGATGGCCCTTCTCCAAATCAACGACTCTTGGCAATTTCGCTCGGCTTCCAACGTCGGGCTTTAACGTGCGATGGTGCGGGTTAAACGGTGGTTTTTCGGGGGTCACTTCGCCACGTGTCGCATTCCCTATGGAATCGCTCGCGAATAGGAAATACCGCCTACTCCGCAAAAGCGGTGGGATATGGGCAACCCGCTTTTGTGATTCCGCTCGTGGTTTTGGTAGAGGGCTTGACCACGGGTGCATGTCTGGTTCCGCTATCCTTTTGTTTGTTAACTCATGTCCAATCCTCGGGTCAGGTTCCGAAAGCACAACAATTTTGTCTCTTTATTAAGTGGGATTTTTATATTTGAACAGTGTTCACGACCCTGGTTCTCTACACAGACCTCGCCTTCGGGTGGGGTGAGTTCACAGGGTTATCCAACAATTTACGGGAATTCAAAGACAGAAGAATGGAATTATCAGTACCCAATCACCTCACAGTTAAAAAATTCTTCACAATTAGCAGTTCGAGATAATTCAATGGCAACTAAGCTTGGAAATCATTTAACTGGAAACAATTGTTCACACACAGAGGTTTATTACAGAAATCCCCTCTCTACTCTCCTCTTCCCTCTCTACTTTTATTCATCCGAGGAATTACAATTTATATACATAACATATGGCTCTTCGGTTCCTCTAAGAGGACCATTCTAGAAATCAAAAGGTCTAATTATAATAATTCAACTAACTGAAACTGTTCGACTCCTACAACTCTAACTAGTCTAAGTAATACAGTCAGCTGAGGTATTGACACCTAGCTGTTACAACTCAAATGTTTTCGAACCCTCCTAGCCACAACATGTGGAAAAAACCTCCTACATTGCTAGCTAGTGCCTAATGCCCCTACATCATCGTGTGACATAAACCTATTAACAAAAGTGAATAGGGAATGATTATTAATTATGGCATACTAAGTTGTCAGTGATTTTGACTATTTGTCTTTAACATGTAAAAATTTTAAATTCCAAACTTACATCATCATGGTTTGGCATCATGAGCTTGACTAATTGTCCACCATGCTCATAATTTCATTATTGTATTCATATCTATAAACAAGGTTTCAAATAATAATAAAAAAGTTCTATAAGAAAAATCCAGACCTCCATGCTGCTGCTCCTTGTGAGACAAAGTCAAAATTGCATTACACAATCTGACACATAAGAATCTCCTAAATCCCGGTGGTATGTATCCAAACTCTTATAATAGTGTCTTCAAGACTTATGTTGACATTTCCAATGAGATATTTAAGCAACGAAAGATGGAGCCTTCTTCATTGTTGTATATGTAACAGTCTTTTATTAATATAAAGATTGATGGTTTTGTCTTTCTGAAAATGAAATGTAAAAATAATTTATTGTGGTCAATTGAAAAGTTTTTTTTTAAAGCTTTTCATTATGGAAGGGCGACATAGATATATGCCCTTCAAATTTGATCACTGTGTGGGACCTTAACAAACAATAAAAATATTCCGCCGTGCATTATATAAAACATATAACAAAACCTTTGTCAAAACTTCAAACGAACCCTTTAGCCGTGGGTATTTCATCACGAATTGATCATTTTACCATGTACCTTCTTCTAGAGGAATATTCTTCCACTTGATTAGGTACTTCATAATGGTTATATGTCAAAGAGATACATATTGTTTATCTATAACTTTTTCTGGTTCAAGAATCAACTTTCATTCTTCATCTAATTTTGGAAGTTCTATTTACATTGGCATATTTTTCCCAAAACCTTTTTTAGGAAAGATACATGAAAAACCTTATGAATGCAAGAAGAAGGAAAATATAACTTCTATACCACTTGTGCAATCCTATGAATAATTATTTAGGGCCATAACATTTTTGAGCTAATTCTTTATTCTTCTTTTTCTTGAATGAAGATTGCTTATAATGCTATAATATAAAAAATACCCAATTACCCTCCTCAAATTATCTTTCACTTCAATGTTGTTCCCTTATTGTTTTATCATGTTTCATGTCATTTGAAGGTTTTCCATAATAATTTTCAAAGTTTCTTTAGTATTTTCCATATGTGACTCTGTTTCCTATACTTTGGGCTTATCTTGCAAAAAGTATGAGATACTAGGAGTTGGATATCCATAAAGGGCCTTAAATGGGGAAATTTTAGTAGATGTGTGATAGGTAGTATGATAGTATCATATTACCATTCTTCCTTAAGGAACCCACTTCATCCATTAAGATTGCTTTTCTAAAGAGTAACATTGTAGATAACCTTAAAAACATTTGTTAACTATTTTTGTTTGACCATTTGATTGTGTTTGATATGTAGAACTCATGGCAGCTAGTGTTTCTCCACTCATATTAAATAATTATTTCCAAAAATTTTCTTGTTACTATTACTTTAGGAAAACCATGAAGACTATGAATTTATTTCACGGACACTTCTGCCACTTGGCTTGTTGTTTATGTACTTTGAGCTCTACAAAAAAAACTACAAAATTTGTCTATATAAATGACCACAAAAATGTAATACTTACCTTTATATTTCAGTAACCCTGTAATAAAGTCTATTGATATATCTTCTAGTCTTTGAATATGTATGTGGAATGGTTGAAGTAACCCTAGAGATTTTACTCTCTCTTTTATTTATTATGCAAACCTGACCTTCTCTTACAAAATTTTGAATATCTTTCTTCATTCCTTCCAAAAATATATTTTTTGATCCTTTGAGATGTTTTAAGGAACCCTGCGTCCTACCATCGGAGAGACATGGGACTCCCTTAATCTTTGTTTATTCAAATATGCTTGCGTGCATAAAAATATTCTACATTTGCACCAAAGTATATCTCTCTTTCACTCCCAATGCTCCATAGAGTTCATCCCATCTTTTATAAATTTTAGTTTTTGTTTAGTACTATTGTCATTTTTCCATTATGGCAAGCTTCTTCTAGCCACCTAGGAATAGAAAATGTAATTGGATATAAATTTGAGGCCTCTTCTATTTTAGAAAGAGCATCATGTACTAAATTTTCCTTACCCATTTTGCAGATTATCTCAAAATTAAAACTTTGCATTTTTTCTCCTCATTTTTGTTAATATTCCAATGAAATCCATAGCTTCAAAAAATAATTTATGCTATCATGGTATATCTTGACTTTAAAGTACCTCCCAATGATATACTATCCCCATTTTTTATTGCATGTAATATTGCTTCCATTTATTTTTCTTACGTAGATTTCACCAAATATTTTCTTTGAATTCCTTGCTTTTAAAAGCCAATGATATCCCTTATTGTGTTAATGTTACGTAAATTCCTTGTCCTAGTGCCTCACACTCTACTATGAATGTTTTACCAAAAGTAGGTGCAACCGATGTTGGTGTAGCAGACATGGCATCCATTGAAAGAGAGAATTCCAAAGTAGCCTCATCATTCCATATAAATGATATTTTCTTCAAGAGATATGTGAGTGGACTTGAAATGCATGCATAATTCTTAACAAATGATCAATAATGTCATGTAAGTCTAAAAAATCTTCTAAGAACCTTGATTTTCTTAGGAATAGGTCATTTTGTAATAGCTTGCATCTTTTGAGGCTCCAACTTCACTCCTTCCTTTAAAACAATATGAACCAAATACTCGAATTCTTATTTCCCAAAAGAACATGTGGATATTTTTACATAAAAATGATTGTTCTCAATAATTTATATAACTTTTCCACATGTTTACTAGTCTCATGATTTATTATAAATATGTGTATTATCAAAGAAAACCAACACAAATTTTATAAGATGGGATCAAACAAAATTGTTCTTAAGTCGAGCCCGCCGGACTTCAAACGGCGATAAACCATAATTCAAACCAAATTCGCGTTCCAAAATAGCCTGCTGACGTCGGCCAATTTTGTGACGCGAAAACCAAATGAATTCCACCCTAATATTTTTCGGGTCCGAAGTTGGGCTAGCGTACGGAGGGAGAGTTGTGACGTGAATTTCTTATCAAATTCGCCCTAATCTTTTTCGAGTCCGGATTTCCACTGCGCAAGCGGCCCAAACAAAGATCTGCTCCTATCCCTCTGTGACGAAACCATCGTACATGCTGACGTCATCAATCAAAACCCGCCACCCTTTTGACTTTGTAAATAAAAAAAATTGCATCTGCGTCATTTTCATTATTCCGTGCGCTAGCCAGTCTTTTATGCAACAAAATTCAAAAACCAACTGTTAACGCTTGCTGACCGTTACCTTGCTGAAGAGAATTGAAGCCGAGTATTTCAGGGTTCTTCTGTCATAACCAGCCCCTGTTTAAACACGTTTCATTTCTCGTAAACAGGTATTTATTCCAATTCCCCGCTAAACTCTATAAAAAATCCTGGTTTTAGTTTTAATTCTGCACTAAGGTCTGAAAAGAAGTTCAGTTTGGTCTTTTTCGTTCCCAGAACTGCAATTATATTAATATATTCCCAAAACTGCTAATTGTGCCCCTTTTCCACAAAAACCCCGAAATTCCATTTCTGAATCCACAAGAACCAGAAATGGAAGTTCCTGTAGCTCTAAATGTCATGCCCATCAATGCCCCTCACAAGGACTTGGATTATTTACCTTTAGCCGATATGGATTTTCAAATTAAGGACTTGCGTCTCAGTGAGAATCCTCTTCGAATATTTTGTCGCTGCAGAGACAATTATTTGAATGGTTTTGACATCTTTGGACTTTGGGAATCAAATCTTCATATGTACCTTCTCCCCTCAGTCCATATTTTTCCTGAGTTAATCCATTATTGCTACGCAAATTATGATCCCAACCAACGAGCAGTTTTATCCCCAAGTCAAAATTTCCTTTTCCCAATAACTTCTCACTCCATAAATGAAATGCTACAATTCCAACCTGGTCAAGCTCTCACTCCCCTGTCCATGGTTGAATTACTTGAGAAATATACTAAGTTATCCCATGAAGAGTTAAACCCCTATGCCAAACCTTCATGTTACTAGAGCATCAGCCTAAAAACCCTCCCCCTTATGGTTATGCATTCTTTACTGATGAGGGTAGACTTATTTTAAACATGTTATCTTCCATAATAGGTTTCAATACTAGTGAGTATGTTGATCAGTTAACCCTAGTATTGTTATCCATTTTTACCCCTGGACAACCTCCTGCTGTCAAGTACGATTTTGCATCTTATATTGCTGACAAAATCCATGATCAGTTCATGAGATTTGAGAATGAGAGAGTATTTAAGTATTCTTCTATCATATATCATCTCATGATTTACTTTCAGTCAGAAAATTTCCCTTTTTATGTTAAGAAACTTGATGCAAAAGGGAATCCTAGGTCAGTCATCTTTTGGTCTGCCATTACTCACAATTCCTCTGATTCTCCTTATTCCTATAATGAGTTTGTCGACCTTTTTGTTCATCTTGCAACTACCTTGTTGACAGGAGTCTCTCCTCCTAGAATTAACAATGAAATCAAGAAAATCCTTCAGCTCTCAAAGCATTACAAGATAGGTGACTGGTACCTATATAAAAACTACACAGAGATCGGGATATATGGATGTGAATTATGCCCATTCAAACTGCCCAAGTATGTCCCAATGAGACTCTTTGCATTAGAATATTTCAGGCAGATGAATAATTCAAATATAATTCATTTTTGCAATGCAAAGAAAAAGGCTCAACTCAGGATCAAGAGCCAATTAGGTCCCTTCATTTGTAACTCTAGGGAAGCTGGAAAGGAAGCCGAAAGGATTTTAGAAGACTATCTCAGACTAAAAAAGAGTTTCTACTAGGTGCCTTATGATCCAACCAACTTTATCTGTGATAGAAGAATGAAAAATAAACTGTCACCATACATCCATCAAAGAATCCCATAAATAGAACAATATGCTAATATGGATGAATGGACAGAAGGGACATTGGTTGAAAAAGATAGTGAGCAGGTCAATGTTGAAAATGTAATGAAATATCTTGAAAAGATACTTGACCTAGAATCTTTTGGACAGGTGCAGGGATCTTCTTCAACTAGGACTTTACAACAAAATTTGTAGGAGATTAGTATAGTAGCAGTAGAATCTAAAGGAAAATAAAACGAGCTTGATATAAAAATAATTGAAAAATTCATAATGACAGAGCAACCAGAGACTTCTAAAGAACAAGGTCAAGGACAAATTCCTCCTACTCGGATCAGTGAGCCAGAAATTTCTATTTTACAAACTCCTCTGAATATAGAAAAGGGCAAAAAGAGAGAGGCTGAAACAACTACTCCTATTGGTGGCTCTTCTGAACAGCAAGATGTTAAAAGGCATAAATTAACTCCCCTTCCAGAAGATGAATCATTTCAGGAAATCCCTGACAGCCAGGGAAGAGAAGACAGTCAGCAAACAGATACAAGTAGTGGGACATCCACTAATTTTCAAAAACAGGGAATACAGAGGCAACAAAGTGCAGAAATATCTTCTTTCAAACCTCCAGTAAAAACTGCCTAGGACATCAAAAGAACATTCATCAATATAAAGGCCAGGAACGATCCACTTAGACTTCAAGTGTACAACCAATTTTTGAAGATGGCTCCGAAAAATCAAGAAATATTGATGTCAGCTTATGACATCCAACAGGGTAACATGTTAATGAGCCATTTCAAGCCCAAGGTGCAGTAGCCTCAGACAGCTGAAGATTACGTTAGGACTAATTATGAAGTCTTAGCAAAGGATATCCATCCTTTAGATCAAATTGAGCTACACAAGAAAACAGGTGAGATGATTTATTCTACTCTGACGGATAAATCAATGATGACCCATAAGTTGCAGGATTCTTTGGATAATACTAATACACAGTTGCAGCTTGAAAAAGCCTCCTCCCAGGCTAAGGATAATAGAATCAAAACTTTAGAAGAAATAATCATTGGTTTGGGTCATAATCCTAAATATGTGAAAGGTATTGAAGCTTTGATCAAGAGAAAAGATGATGATATTGCAGCTCTGAGAAAACAATTAAAGTTACCGGCCTCAAGACATCCACAGACTGCAGAAATCATCAAACAAAATTCCGAGGAAGAACTAATGGATTTTCTCTTAAAATTGAATGAGCAACTTACTGCAACTAAAAAAGAGCTTGAGAATGCATTAAAAGATAAGCAGGCAAATATTCTAGTATCTACAGCAGGAGTAGTGACAGGTACAGCAACAACAGGTCAGCCAGCAGAATTGTCACAGAGCAACACTGCAAATTTGAACACTGATGAATTAACAAAGTCAATGGAATATATGAACATTCAGGCCATAGAGCTTCACAAAACAAAGGAACAATTGGCCACTCTAGAACATAAATATGATCTTTCAAAAATGAGTGTTGCTGATAAAACAAGAGAAGTGAACAAATTAGAAAAAATAGTCAAAGCATTGGAAAAGGATCTCACATTGGAGAAACCTTTAAGAGAAATAAATGAAATTCTTTGGGATAATATCATTCAATCAATAAAGGATGTTTGGTCCTCAATTCAAATAATGGATGAACAGAATAACTTAGTTAAATTGGCTCTGAATGAGATTGAGAGATCAAGACAAGAGTTTGGAAATATGCCAAAAGAGGCCAATGGACTTATACATTTTTTGAATACTCAGACTAAGAATCAACTTGCAGAAATTGGTATTCAAGACAGGACCAGAACAATTCTGGAAATAAAGAGAGTTTTTACTAAAATAACTCTGGTACAGAATTTAGAACGAAGGTGCTCAGATATGCAAGAAGAAATCATTGCCTTCAGAGAAAGATTGAATATTTTGTTAAATAGAGGATTGCCCAGTCCTATAGTTGCAGAATATAAGCTAATGGACCTTGATAGTTATGTTGAAAAATTGGACAAATATGCTGATAATCAAGCTAGTTCTTCAACCAGTTCATCAACAGCAGCATTGCCTACAGGGAAAAACCTTCCTGACAGATTGGAGAATTTATTTTATCTTGAGCATGAAGTAAATCATTTGTTCCCAAATCAGCCTAATTTCTTCAGATATACTGAGGCTGATGAAACACTAAGAAAGTTGCAAAGGAACAGAGTGCCAGAAGTTCAATGGTGGGAAGAAATGATGGAAATTTTGTAAAAAATTATCCTTACATAAATTTTTGCCTATTTACCACAGTATATCTGTTGTTTTACTATTCTACATATTGCTATTTCACTTTCTTATAGATGCCTTGGGCATATTTGGATGCTTTCTCAGATTTGTCGATAATCTCCATGTGGACCGTTACTAGGTTTTATATCAAGTCCCTATATGTGACATGGGGTATTTTTCTATCACCGTCTGGGGTGGGACTTCCACTTTTCTGGATGGATATTTGGGTTCCAATCTTCAGATGTGAAAATGTAATGACTTCATGGACTGTTTTACTTCATATAATATATTCAAAACAACGTTTTTTCTCTTGTGAAAAAAAAAATGATTAATGTTTATCACTCTGCCTTCAAAACTAGCTATGCTAGTCTATGTTGCTGGTTTATTGATATGGTCTGATGGTATTTTTATATTTTGGACATATCACACTCCTCACATGATTAGCGTTTTTCTCTGTTCAAGTATTTGGGTACTTTAATTTGTATTTGGAACAATGGACGTCGGTACTCTATCTGTTGCTTTACTATTCTACATACTGCTATTTCACTTTCTTATAGATGCCTTGCATATTTGGATGCTTTCTCAGATTGTCGATAATCTCCATGTGGACCGTTACTGGGTTTTATATCAAGTCCCTGTATGTGACATGGGGTATTTTTCTATCACTGTCTGAGGTGGGACTTCCACTTTTCTGGATGGATATTTGGGTTCCAATCTTCAGATGTGAAAATGTAATGACTTCATGGACTGTTTTACTTCATATAATATATTCAAAACAATGTTTTTCCTCTTTTAAAGTTTCATTTTTTTTTTTTTTTAAATTGAACCTGCCGTCGTTATACTGACACCTTGTAAGCATCGGAATTGCGACAAATTAGAAACGTCGGAAGAGCGACAGTATAAAGACGTTGGAAGAGCGACGTTCAAAATGTCGGACCACATTTCGTCGTAATTGTGATAGTTTACATACGTCGGAAGAGCGATGTTCAAAACGTCGGACCACATTTCATGGGAAGTGCGACAGTTTACAAAGGTTGGAAGTGCGACGGATTGCGAAACGTCGGAAGAGTGATGCTTGTTTGGAAGCGACGGAAAATGTGTCGATAGTGTGAAACTTTTTAGTTGCGTCGGAACTACGAATGTATGATAAACCACGTTTTTCCCACCCTCGAATAGTCACTCTTGCGACGACTGTGTGTCGGAATAGCGACGAATTGGCCGTCGGAATTTCCGCCAAATTTTATAGTGGGGAATATGGGTTGACGCCATCCATGTCTATGTTGAGTCGTATACTTCGTACTACATCCTTGAATTTTTCAAGCCATGTACCCTCTATATGCTTCATGGATATTGAATCTATTGGGATTCACATAACTCCCAACTCACTTCCATGTGAGGGATTCCATCCGTGCAACATAGCTAATTAATTGCAACAAAAGAGCCTTTGAATCCTTGGGATTATAAGAATGTACCTCAATATCTTAAAAGGAGGACCACATTATTTACCCTTATTTTTTGATTTATCATACCTATCATGCCTAAATTTTAGACATATCTCTTTGTCTGCATGTTCTCCTCTATATATAATACAATCATTTGGACATGCATGATATTATATGCACTCAACACCCAACATTTTCAACAATTTCTTTACCACTTCACAGTTACGAGGAAATACATTGTCACTCAGAAGAACCTTATCTTTTAATAACCTGTAGTTGGTCATGGACAATATTAAATGTAAATTAATGCCGATGTAATTATTAACGTTCATAAAATTAACCATTTGTAATTATCATTGTGTGATTATATTTCTCAAAATATAAGGGAGGAATTGATGGTCAATTACCTCAAAATTTTCGAGAAACATGCATTCGAAAAGAAAAATTTTTCTTTCAATTTGTACAGTAACATCGTTTTCCCCAACTAGGTAGACTTCGACTAACTGCCAGGTCCAAAGAGAGGGGTGGTGGAAGCAAATTTAAGGCTTTCGAAAAAGGTATCAGTGATATGATCAACATCATCCTCTAGATGATCATCATTCTGAAATGCATCTAACAACATTGTCTCCATGGAATTTGTATCCCTTGAGTAATCATCCATACCAACCTCTATCTGATTGCCTCCATTGCTAGCTTGTGAAGAACTACTATTTCTATAGTCATTCCTAATTGGCGAATATGGACGTAGTGGGAATTGAATAGGTGGTTGATTCAACCATTCTTGGTATTGTTCCTCTATGATTTTTTCTCTTAATTCAACCTTCTCTCGATTTGACATCATCGTGGGGTACAACAGAATATGGTAGGTAGGTCGCTCATCATCACTATAATCCTAATAATTTCAAAAAATATATTTGAACATTATTAGTACAAAATCGATGACGTCAATTAGTAAGCAAGTCAACAATGCATGATTAATTGGTTTGACGTTTAAATAATTACATTAATATACCAAATAATTATTATTACCATCATTGTCCCAGTATTTTGGCTAGAAGATGCAATGTTACAATTTGCAGGGTGAAGCGGCTATCCATTTTCATCTACCAAATGCGCCTTGCGGTATGTTGCTCCTGAAAAGAGCTTCCGACGTTTTGGAGCTGATTGAATACTTTGTGCATATGAACTTGATTATGAATGTGCATGAACCTGTAAATTTATATACATTAATTTCATTCAACTGATTGACATGGATAAAAAAAATTCAGTTAGATAATGAAAATATAAATAAAATCTGAAGTAAATATTACGTCTGGAGATGGATAGGGACAACTCCACAATCAACTTTTATAAATATTATGGAACAAGCTCGATTTTGAAGAATTTTCCATTTGATATAATTTTGATATTTTCTCCCTGCATTTGAGAAAAATAAAAATAAAATTGGGTGTACATACCTAAAAGTAATTTCAGTGCCTTAAAAATGGACTTATTGTTATTGATGCAAAAGTACAGTTAACAGCGCCAGTGCGTTTTAGTTATTGCGCATAGGTGCAGTGTTATTAACTGACGCACCAGTGCGGTTGGTTAACAATCGCACCAAATATCCGGAAATAAAAAAAGCACAACTTTATTTTTAAAAAGTTTAAAAAAAGCGGTAAATTGAAAAAATGGGCGAGAAATAACTTTCGGAAATCTAATTACATAACAAACCTCTTTAAATAGTAATAGTTATTAATTACTTCATTATTTTTGCAAAAAATTTCAGGGAGGGATTTGCACAAGAGACATACATGGAGCAAGAGCACGAGAGCACTGTGGAGCAGCAAAATACTTTTGAACAACAACACTATTCAGAGAATTAGAATTTCAAACATCTGGTGATTCGCACAAAAACCCTGTAGTATAGTAAAAGTGTTAAATCTTAATGTAATAATTGTTTTTTTACAGTTTTTGTTGGATTTAATACATGCAAAGTAAAAAATTTAAATTTTACAGTGGATTAAAAAAAACAAAAACAAAACAAATCCATTCTTATGTTAAACCCTTGCTTCTTCTTGTTTATGTGACTTCACAATTAGGGCTTTTCATTTTAGATTTATAAGTTTTGTATTGCTATATATATATATGAAATCTAACCCGGGGGACCACTTGCAGAGTCGGATCCCAATCCATGTCGGCCCTTACATGGTTTTTTAAAAAACATATTTTTTTTAATCGGTGCTCCCTGTTAAAAATAGCGCATCGATCCGTTATTATAGTATAGCGCACTGGGCACGTACTATTTGATAAAAACATTTATTTATTAATTTATGTCTGTGTTAATCGGTGCATCGGTTAAAATATAATGCACCAGGTCTCGTTGTTGACAGAGAGCACCGTATGGTGTTTCTGTTGTTTTGGTTGTGCATTTATAAGAACATATCGCATCATCTTGGGTGCGTACCGTTTGAAAGGCGCACCGTTTTCTTGATTTTTATTTTTTATTTTTTTAACTAAAATGAGATCTATTTATAAAATTTATTACTGAATGGTATGGTATAGGTTTCATATTGATAAAGAAGTAATTGACAAGAGATGAAGTAACAAAAATACTGATAGCACATTGAGAAAAGAAAAAAAGGCAAGTTCTTTGTAAATTCTTTACAAAAATTATTATTTTTTAACTATATGTAAGTTTAACTAATATGTAGGGGCATCTCCCGAGAGGAAGAATGGCTTGAGATGGTGAAAAATCTAGGTCCCTGCAGGTTTGACGCTGCAATTAGTGCCAATATGTGTGAAGGTACGCAATGTGACAGACGTACTGCTTTGTCAGGGTTCTGTGCCCAACTGTGTCTGCAACGTTTGGCCACGGGGTGCACGGGACGCAGAGGGAGGGTTGTTCCAACCTAACCATGCTCATGATGGAGGTTAGTGGTAAACCCTTGTTCATGTTCGCAAGATGGAGTTTGGTTGTTAGGGTTTCTGAACAGGCGTAGAATTTTCGCTATTGTGGAGTCAATTTAAGGCGAAAAACCACCTGCAGCTATGGGTTTCGATCGTGAGTACGTGGATGTAGAGCCCGCGCCTGAAGATCTACTCACATGCTGGGGTCACGAGGTCTCAAAGAAAAATCTAGACCATTTCTTCCCGAGAGTTGCAGAGAATAACCAGAGCTTCAGTGAGGTAGCAGGAGCTTATGGTTTTACGAATGGAGCAGTACATCTAGAAGAAACACTGCAGAGTACTTTGAGCGGGAGGTGGAAGGTTGGGGGTTCTAAAGGTTATGCACAGTCATTGAAACCCCTGGAATGCTATGGCAGTGGTTTGCAGCAGTGCGACCTTCAGCCCTCACATTTCTCATTGGGGCCAGGCATTTCTTTCATTCCATCCTATACAAGAGGTTTAGAAGACATTGTAGCGAGCTACAGTTTGCAGGGTTTGGCAAGTCTGAAAGCCCTTGGGGAGGAAAGGCAGCAAGGCCTGGATCACAATAGAGGAAGAAATAAGGGAGAATCCCTTTTGAATCGAAACCCCTCTCTGATATAGGGTTTAAATTTGTTGGAAAATCTTCCAATCTCTCTAGTGAATCAAGCGGCCTATTTGGAACCAGCTCTGGGAGAAGGTTTGCCTTGTCTAGTTCGGGTTGAGCCCCAGATACTAAGAAGCCAATCTAGGGTTTCGTCAAATGGTGTTGAAGAAGGGGAGTTGATAAGGCAGTTGGAAGGAGCCCAGGAGGTTCGATAGGATCATGACAAAGGTCCTGTAATAGGACAGGAATTAGAAATGGGTTCGATTAAGGAGGTTTCCAGAGAAGCTGAAGGAGGGCGATCGAGGTCGCCTGTTGTCAAAGTCACAGATGCACCCGAAAGATAGGTGGAAGGTGAGGAAGAAGGGAGAAAGGAGGTTGTGGGATCGAAAAGAAAGAATAATAAGGCCATCAAAAGAAAATAAGAATGCCCCTATTGTGTTCTTGGAGTGGAAATTCGAATAGACGAAGTCGTGGAGGCCGCTGAGACCATTCTTGTGGGCAGAGTTCGAGGAGGAAGTATTCGGCGAACTACATCACATAATGGACCTTGTCGAAATGGAAAGAAGCCCCTGGAAACCCTTTAGAAATCAAAGTCCTGGACAGGGGTTGGTTCAGCATCATATTTGAGCATAAATATCATCTGGATTAGGTCTTAGAAAGGAACTGGTGCTTTGGGAAGAGACCGATTCTGTTCAGGAGATGGACCCCTCTGCTCGATGCCCAAAAAGAAAAAATGGCAGAATCTCCTGTGTGGGTAAAGCTGCCAGGTCTTCCAATGCCTTTCTGGACTGAATCTGCATTCTGTTCTATTGGGAACACTTTTGGTAAGTTCTTAGATGCTGACATGTCCTTTCTTCATACTAAATATCTGAGCGTTGTGAGAATATTGGTAAGCCTCAACTCGAGAGAAGGTCTGGTGGATGCAATGAGTTTGAAGTTCAGGGATATCTGCATATCCTTTTTTTAGGTTAAGTTTTGAGATTTTGGGAAAAGAAAAATGTTTTTGAAAAAATATTTCTAAGGATCCGAAATATGCTATAGTATAATGTTTTATACTTTAGTATAGGAGAAATACGAAGAAGTAATACATTGTGTCTCCATTTTCATTTTGATTTGTGGAGCGGCAGACTTTAGATTGTTATATCTTTTATTAATCATAAAGTTCGAGCAACACGGAAGGCGGAAGTCGCGATCACGCGAGAAGCTTTTGGATAACAGCTGAAGTCAACTTGCTCGCGGGATTTATCAAAATCCGACCCCCGCCGATTGACTAGTCGGACTCTACGAGAATCGTTGATCAACGACTCCGATGATTGCGGGGGGTATGGGTTGAAGTCTCGGCCGTGCTCACGGACCCCCCGCATTACGTCATTCTACGAAGTGTTCGCCGATTGGCAAAACGACATCGTGTGCTCGTCGTCACCTTTGCATTAATTGCGGTTTTAAAGTTGTTATAAAGTCGAGTTTTCCGTTCCGTTGTGGTTCATTTGTGATTTTCGTCTGTTTTAAACCCGTCCCGCCACCTTCGCACCAAATTGTTTTCAAAATTCTCGTCGGCCATGGCCAAACGAGCGTGCGTGTATACAGTACGTGTCCACTGCGAACCACTCTCTATGAATGGTGAGAAAGAAGTCGAAATCTGTCTCCTCGTCAATCATCCTCTCATGCATTACCAAGTGACCTTGAACACCGACCAGTCGCCTGTGTTTTCCGCTATGCAGAGTTCTGGAGTGTTGTCCGCCTGTATTCCTAAGACCCATGTCTTTCCTGAATTCATTTCCTGGTTGGTTTCGTCCATGTATCCCGGTAAATTTTATGTCATGAATTCCCAGGGAGAAAGTGTTTTGCAGGTTTCAGCTCAATTAATGCGTCAGGCATTATGCTTCCCGGAGAATGATTCTCCTTTGCAATTCTCAGAAGATTCGCTGGTTCAATACTTCGAGGAGCTCTCAATTGAGGAATTTAACCGCTGCATGTCATTTTTGGTATCGAGTCCGGAGAAGACCCAGTTTGGCTCGGGAAAGTTTGCTTTGGATGCATTTAATGTTCAATACAGGTCAATTCTCAGCTGTATTATGGAGATTCTGGGGAGAGAAGATGATTGCGAAGTTGACAAAGCAGCTCTGGGGATGTTTACTCTCATGATGAAACCAGGAGTGGTGTTAGATATTCCGTCCTTTTGGCAAGAAGTGGTGAATTCTCAGTTGCTTTCTTTCCCACTAACAGGTTATTTTAGATTTCCCTCATTAATTGTTTACCTGTTTTTATACCAGAATGTGGAAGAATTTATGGGTATTGGTTTGAACATAATGGATAGCAACAAGAATAAGCAGTCAGTTCTACTTTGGACTGATTTTATCAGAAGAGAAGAAAATGAAGCTGGTTTATTTGAATTTGTGGAACATTTTATGACCACCGCTTATAGAATTCTCAATGGAACTCGGCCTCCCTGTTTCTTGCCAAAGGCTCAGGAGTTCTTGCAATTAGGACCTAATTGTAGATATGGAGACTGGTTTGTTTTTGAAGACCATTCTGAAATAAGGCTATATGGAGTTGGTGTTGAGCCTTATAGGCTTCCAATATTTGTTCCCATGAGACTGTTTGCTCTGGAATTTATAAGGCAAAGTCTTAATGTGGATCAAATTCATTTTCTTCCAATGAAGAAGGGGTTAATGTACAAGCTGCCCATGAGTGTAGGTCCTTTTGTTGTTAACACAAGGCAAGCTTATGAAGAGGTGTCAAGGATGTTGGAAGAAACACAGTTATTATTGGGAGAGAAGTGGGCCTATGACCCACATGCGATTATTTCACAGAGAAGGGTCGAGAACGGTTATGCTGCTTTTACTCATGTCAGTAAACCTGATTTAGAGAAGTTGGCAAATCCAGGAGGGCCAAGTTCATCACGGATTAGTATTCAAACTCCTGTAATATTGGAAAATATGGGCAAGAGAGTGAGAGATGATGTTATTGAGATTGATGAGGAAGAGCCCCGAGAGGAGAAAAGGACTAAATTAGCAGAGGTTCACTCCTCTAATTCTCCTGGTTTCACTCTCCAGGTCAGTGAAGAACAGGGTGTTTCATCTCCTAGCAGATCAGAACTCCAGTTAGAGAAGGCTCCTTCCATAAAACAGGTGTTCTCCCTAATTGAAGAAAAGAATCAAAGAATAAAAGCTAATATAGAGACACAAGCAGAACATCATATATCTGTTGATCAAACAAGACTTTTGACTGTAATGGATTTGGAGAAAGACCAGTTCAAAATGTCGCTATCGCATCCAACAGGGATGTCTCTGGGACCCTCAGGCAGTTTTAAAGAGTTGAATATTGTTATGGATGTAAAGAAGATCCCCTTGTGGGATAAGATGAATCTCCACATGCAAACAGGTCAGTTAATTGTTAATGATTTAGGCAAGACTCATGCTACATCAGTCAAGATAGAGAATATGCTTGCCAAGGTTGTCAAACAGTGTAAGATGGAGAAAGCCAATGCCAGAGCATTGACTATTCAAAATGAAGAACTGAAGAAAATCATAATGAAGATTGGCGTTGATCCAAATGATAAGAGCGCAATGCACAAACTGATGAAGGGCGCAGAAGCAGAAATATCTTCATTAAGGAAGAAGCTGAAATTGCCAGCTGCAGAGCATTCGCTGGCAGCTGAAGTAGTAGAGGTAGAAAAGGAAAAAGAGGAGCTGCGACAACAATTGATAAAGAAAGATGAAGAGCTTGATAAGGTGAAGCAAACAGCCATAACCTTACAAAATCAAATTCAGAATCACACTTGTACTTTTGATTTTTCTGCAGGTACGGATGATCCATAGGTTCAAGTTGCTCAATTGAATACGGAGCTAAAAATGGCAGAGAGAGACTGCAAACAGACCCAGTCTGAAAAGGATACAACTCTGAGATTAATGCAAGGATGGGAAGAAAAGGCAGGTGAAAATGAGCAGAAGCTACATAAAGCTGAAGAGGAAATTAAGGAACTCAAGGAGAAATTGAAGGGAAATATTTCCCTTATTAAAGCTAAGGATCTCATTTGGAATGAGATCATTTCTGAAATACAAGCAAAATGGAATTCCATACAAGTAATTGCCAGAGAGAAAGGCATTGTTGCTGATCATGAAAAGGAACTGTCATCAGACAAGCCAGCTGCAATCAAAAGATCAAATTGGGCCAAAAGATTCATGAATTTTATTAATTCCAAAACAGATGAGGAGTTGCAAGAGATGGGGATACAAGACAGGTATTTTTATGCTGAGGAAATAAGCAAGATGATCATTAAAAACGATCTTCTGAAAGCATCAGAGAAGCGGCTACAGGTAATCAAAGAGGTAATTAAGAAATTTGACATTTCATTTGATAAATTGATAAGAACTAGCTTGCCATCATGCTGGAAGGAAGGAGGTGAATTTATGTCTTGGAAGTTTTATGAAGATCAGTTGGTGTTTGCAAAAAGCAGAGCAGATGGCCGACATGAGAAGACGCAGATACTAAAGGGAGAAACAGTTTTCAATTTCTTACAAAGACATTTCCTTCTGCTGTGGATGGTGAAAACGTTGTTTACAAGTAATCTCACTCACATTCATATTGTGGCCTTCACAGTAGAATATCATCGTTATAAGAGTGCTCCAATAACTCAAGACAAGCTCTGGAAGGAATGTAAGAAATTTACTATTGATACAGAAAAAGGGTTTTCCGCCAAGCAGCCACAAGTGACCGTACAGCCTCAAGAAATCATTGAGTCAGTTGCTGTTCCAGGAACATCTGTTCCTTTAGATTAGGATTTGTCATCTTTTATTTTATTTTCAAGTCAAATGATGCAATGTAATGAAATGTTTCTGAGGCATATACCTCCGTGATAGAAAGTAGTTAAGTAGTTACAATCAGTTAGAATCAGTTTTATAACTGAAACCATTTTGGTTCAGCTTGTATTTAAAGACATCTTAAGGAAGGAAGAAGGTTCCGAGTTTTGAACCTTTTGAAGGCTAATTTTGTACTGAGCAATATCAAATGAATAAAGAAGTTTTACAAGTTTCCAATATTCCATCTATGCTGAAGAGTTTTCTTGGTTTCCATTTCATTCGCATGTCTGTGAATAAAGTAGAGTGACTAGAGCTGCAGGTCTCTTGATATTTATATGTCTAAGAGTTAAATATCCTTAATAGGCGCTCCTCTTCTTTAACTTATATGTTTTCACTTCTTCTGGATTTTAGATTGACATTTTCTGTGTAAAGCAGCATGACAAGTTAAGATCCTTTTCTTTTTCTGTCTGTCATCCGTTCACTTCAGTATAAAGGGAATAAGGCATTGCATGGCTACTAAGATTTGATATTTGGGAAATATATCACTAACATTTAAAGGGTTAAGAAACAGAGACGCATATATACATTTTTGTGACATAATCTTTAATGTCTTGAGCACGGATTCTTGTACACAGCCAAGAATTGTTTCTCAAGGGACAACATAAATTGGCGCCGTTGCCGGGGAACGAAGAGTCGAAGTTCTTCCCTGGGTTTTGATCTACATTTCCTCTGGTTGTTCAGAGAGGAGGAAATAGTACGCTGTGATTTTTGAAAATAGCTCTGGCTCCCAAGAAACCTCACACGAGGTCAGATACCTCTCAGAAAAAAGCTCCCGTTTTGTCAAATCCTGAGAAGCTTGTTTCCAAGAAGGGCCAGAAACCAAAAATAGTTGTTACACCTGAACCCACACTGCTCGGACCTGGCAGCAGTTCACACGTTCTTTCATCCAAGAGAGCTTCCAAGAAACTCATTTTCTCGGAAGAAGAATCATCACCATCACCCATTCAAGAACCCGCATTAGAAGAGCAACCATTGGAGTTTGTGTCTTTTATCTTTACAGAAACTCAGTCACATACAGTTGCCAGCTCTTCTGCAATTGTTCAAAGTCCCATCCCCATATCAGTTGTTTCACCTCATTCATCTTTTCCCACAACTGGTATTTATTTTACCCCCGCTCAAGGAGCAGTTAACCCGGGCGCAAACATGGCAGTTCCTGCAGCCCCTGCCTTCTTGATGAACATATATGCACCTTTAAATCTACCACAACCATTACATGATTTGCCACAGGAGTACCTCAAGTTACTCCCAAGATTTACTGGTGAAGATGAAATAACTGCAGAACAGCACCTGCCCCTGTTTTTCACTTTTGTAGAAAATTTAAATGTTGAACATTTGGATGTTGTCATGAGACTTTTCGTTCAGTCTCTGAGTGGAGAGGCAAGGAAGTGGTTCAAAGGATTACAGAATGGTTCTATTAATGATTGGGAGGCTCTAGAAAGACGTTTTATTGAGAGATGGGGCGAAAAAAGGGACCATGGTTATTCTTTGACAGAATGCAATGCCATTAAGAAAAAATCCGAAGAAAATATGAACGATTTTGTTAGGAGATTCAACAAATTGTATAATAGTTTGCCTGCTGAAATGAAACCCCCTCCGATTGGAGCAAGGGTTGTTTTTGCTGGTGCTTTTGAACCGGATTTCAGTTTCACGCTAAGGGAAAGAAGGTCTCCTACGCTGGAACAGATTCAAACTGATGCTCTGGAAATTGAAGCAAATATGTCTGCTGCTGGTAAAGTTTCAGATAAAGGAAAAGCTAAGGAGGAAGCCATTCAGGATCAAAGAATTGAAGACATGACTAAGGTTATTAAGAATCTTTCAAATAAGTTGGTAAAGTTGGAGATAGATAGCAAGCCTGCTAGACAGAACAGGGGGGTTTTTAATCCTCAATTCAAAAAGCAACCTTTGCAAATTCTACAAAGAGAAAGGAAGGATCAAGATCAAGTGCAAGCACCTTTGTACATAGAAGCAGCCCCGTCGCGCTCAGCAGACGAAGACGATGACAGAGAAGATGATGCTCGAATTTCTACTGTATATATGGAAGATGATGAAACAGAAGAAGAGATTGATGAAGAAGAGGAGAAGGAAGAGGAAGAAGCTGAACCCTCATTTGATCAAGAAGAGATGGATGATTATTGTAAACATTTCACAGATTTTATGCAATCCGAGTTGCATAAAAAATACGACTTGAGGTCGAAAAAGAGGTTGAGGACGCAAGAAAATGAAGAAAAAGAACTGGAAACAGCACCTGCTGCAAAGGCGACTCCACTACAGAAAGGTAAGCAGCAAGCTGAAACATCCCAGGTGAAAGAAAAAGATTCTAACATCTTGGAGAAGGTGGTCACAGTTTCTAATCAGAGTTCAAATTCTAAAAAAGATCAAGAAGATCCTGAAAAGTTGACAAGATCAAATCAAACTTTCAGTCTATCCAAAGAGTTAGAAAAAGTGAAGATACAAGTACCTCTTCTTGAACTCATGAAAACCCTGGGTTACAAAAAGGAAATCGCTGAATTTATCAATCTGACCCAGCCTGACGAAGTAAGTGATACAGTCAATCTGCAAGAAGAAAAGCCAGTGGTGACATTTGGACCTCATGTGGAAGAGGTAGATTCGTCTGTTCCTCCTTTTTATATATCTCTTCTCTTGCATGATTTCGTTTTGCACAATTGTATGTTGGATTCTGGAGCATCACACAATTTGATGCCACTCAGTGTGATGAAGGAGTTAAATTTACAAATTACCAAGCCATACAGAGATCTTTATTCTTTTGACTCGAAAAGAGTTAAGTGTGTAGGCCTCATTAAAGATATGGTTGTTTCATTGGCTCAAATCCCAGCCAAAAGTATTATGATGGATGTTGTAGTTGCAGATATTCCAGCCAGGTTTGGAATGTTATTATCTAGGTCATGGGGAGCGAAGCTGGGAGGAGTTTTGAAACTGGACTTTACGTATGCTATTATTCCCGTTTTCAATGGTGAAGAAAGAAGATTGTATAGAGAGACCAGATTTCAAAAGACTGCCACCAAGAAAGAGGCCAGTAATTCACCAATTTATGGTCAGGAGAAGGACGATTTGTCATGTTTCATGTTGCAGGAGGTTGCAGAATTTACTGAAGAATCTCAGGGGAATCTTGATTCAGAAATTGTACATAAGGAATTACAGTCAGAAAAGCCGTGGAAGTGTTATTTTGATGGGGCATTTTCCAAAGAAGGTACTGGAGCGGGTTTCATCTTTGTTTCTCCGGAAGGTAACTTGGTGCCTTTTTCTTTCAAATTGGAGTTCGAATCTACTAATAATGTTGCAGAATATGAGGCATTAATTATTAGTTTGCAGACAGCTAAGCAGATGGGGATTAAAGCTATGACTGTGTTTGGAGATTCAGAGTTAATTATAAGGCAGATTAAAAATTCCTGCCAGACCAAGCATCCCAGATTACGAGCATACCGGAATGAAGTATGGGATCTGATTGAAAATTATTTTGAAGCATTCAATTTGCAGTTTGTGCCGAGAGAAGAAAACAGATTGGCAGATTCACTTGCAGTGGCAGCAAGTACGTTCAAACCTCCTATCAGCGTGAAACTAAGGTATGAGATAGAAATGAGACATAGACCGTCAATTCCTGATAATGTTAAGCATTGGCAGGTCTTCGAAGATGATGAGCAGATTAAGCAGTTTTTGTTGATGACTGAGGAGTTTGAAGATCATCAAATTGATCTGGAAAGTGACGAAGACGAGTTGGCTAGAAAGACTTTTAAAAAGGAAGTTGGTGGTCGGGAAATTATTCAGCTAAAAGATAACGTCTTACCCAGAGGCTTAGTACCGCTTGAAAGATTGTTCGGGGCTAATGATGTTGCTGTGGATCAAAAGCAAAGGAACCAAGACGAGCCAGTGGAGGATTTCAATTTGGGTACTCCACAAGAGCCTAAGATGGTCAAACTATTCAAAGGGCTTCCGAAGGAATATAAAGAAAGGTATGTTGAGTTGTTTAAACAGTTTAAAGACGTTTTTGCTTGGTCGTATGATGATTTGAAAACATATGATAAGGACATTATACAGCACAAGATTCCACTCAAGGAGGGAGTTAAATCACATAAACAGAAGTTAAGACAGATTAATCCATTGCTATTGGCTCCAATCGAGAAGGAAATTAAGAAATTGTTGCAAGCCAAGATAATTGTCCCACTCAGGTATTCAGATTGGGTGTCTAACCTTGTACATGTTCGAAAGAAAAATGGAGAGATAAGGTTATGCGTGGATTTCAGAAACTTGAACAGGGCTTCATTAAAAGACAATTATCCTCTGCCGAAAATGGACTTTGTCTTGCAGAAAGTGACTGGTGCTTATAGACTGTCTATGGTGGACGGGTTCTCAGGTTATAATCAGGTAGCAGTGGAGAAGGAGGATCAGAAGAAAACCGCTTTCACTACGCCTTGGGGAACGTTCATGTACGCCAGGATTCCTTTTGGCCTGATGAACGCAGGGGCCACATTCCAAAGGGCGATGGATATCGCATTTGTGGGAGACACGTTTGTAGTGGTTTACTTGGATGATGTCACAATTTTTTCGAAGTCTGATGAGGAGCATTTACAGCATTTACAGAAGGCCTTCATGAAGTGCAGAAAGTTTGGATTATCACTGAATCCGAAGAAGTCTTTATTTTCCCTGGAGGAGGGTAAATTATTAGGCCACATTGTCTCGAAAGAAGGAGTGAAGATTGATCCTGCCAGAGTTGAAGCTATTCAGACAATTCCTCTGCCACGAAGTAAAAAGGATATCCAGCGTTTCCTTGGAAAGATTAATTTCCTGAGGCGGTTCGTCCCAAATTATGCTGAAATCGTTAAAAAGATTACTGACATGCTTAAAAAGAATGCTGAGGTAAGGTGGGACAAGGAGGCGAGGGAATAATTTTAGAGAAACTAAGAGGCTTTAAAAGAAGCTCCTGTTTTAGTCAGTCCAGACTATTTGAAGCCGTTTCAAATTTTTTCATTTGCTTCTCCCTCAACTATTGCAGCCGTTTTATTGCAGAGAAATGAAGAGAAGCAGGAACAGCCAGTTGCATATTTCAGTAAAGTTCTCCGTGATGCAGAATTGAATTATAACATATTAGAGAAACAGGTGTACGCTCTGGTAAAGGCATTGAAAGCTTTCAGAACTTATGTTCTTCACTCTCAGATTTTGGCGTATGTCCCCAATTCGGCCGTGAAAGATGTGCTAGTACAAAGTGATGTGGAAGGTAAAAGAGGAAAATGGATCGCAAAGATACAGGAGTATGATTTAGATATAAAGCCAACTAAGCTGGTTAAAGGATTGGGATTGGCCAAATTACTGACAGAATCCAATTTCCAAGCGCTGGGAATCAATTTGCTGGCCCTAGTAGAAGAAGCAAATGAAGAAACGCGTGACAGTCAATCAAAAACAGCAGTTAAGTATAAATTTCTCTGTTCAGAATGGTATAAGGATATTGTACATTATTTGTGCTTTCTGTCATGTCCACCTTCTATCAATAGAGCAAAATACAGAGCCCTGAAACTTAAGGCCCAACCTTATGTTATAATCGAAGCAAAATTATATTGGAAGGATCCAGCTGGTATGTTGTTGTTGTGTCTTACAGAGGAAGAAGTTCTAGAAATAATAAGAGAGTATCATGAATGCTTATGTGGAGGGCATTACAGCTGAAAGGTAACGGCTCACAAAATATTCAAATCAGGTTTTTATTGGCCGACTGTGTTTTCAGATGTTTACAGGGCAGTCAGAAGCTGTCAAAAATGCCAATTATTTGCAGAGAAGAAAAAATTGGCTCCTTTGCCTCTTCTTCCTGTCTTCGTTGAAGAACCCTTTAGACAGTGGGGAATAGACTTCATTGGAGAGATTAATCCACCATCAAGTGGGCAGTTTAGATGGATTCTTACTGCTACGGATTATTTTACAAAGTGGGTGGAGGCAATTCCCACCGGGAAGGCCAATGATTTGGTAGTAATGAAGTTTTTGGAGGAAAACATTTTTAGCAGGTTTGGATGCCCCGTGAAGATTGTGACAGATAATGCTCAGGTTTTCAGTTCACTCAGGTTTATTAATTTTTGCCAAACTTATAATGTGACGTTGTCTCACTCCACAGCTTACCATCCGCAGGGCAATGGATTAGCAGAATCCTCTAACAAAACATTGGTTAGGATTTTGAAGAAAACAATCAGTGAGAATCAGAAGAATTGGGACACGAAGCTAGTTTTCGCTTTGTGGGCAACAAGGATGACCACAAGAAGGTCTACTGGTAAGTCACCTTATGAGCTTGTGTACGGCACTCAAGCTTTATTTCCCACACAATTGGTAAAACCTGTAATTTCTTTCCTCCAAGATGCTCAAGCAGAACCAAACCCCATGATACGAAGAATGAACAATGTGATGGAATTAAGTGAAAACAGAAATCAGGTTCAAGATCGCTTGCTCACTTATCAACAAAAGATGAAGGCAGTGTTTGATAGAAAGGCAAAGGAAGTTTTGTTTCAGGAAGGAGATTTAGTTTTGAGATGGGATACACGAAGGGAAGATAAAGGCAAACACGGGAAATTTGATCCTTTGTGGTATGGCCCATTTAAAATTAATGAAGTCAGAGGAAATAACACCTTCGTGTTGGAAAATCTGGAAGGAGAAATGCTGGATATGCCTGTCAATGGCAATATCTCAAGCATTATTTCCGACATTAAGCAGTTACTGATCCATCATTGTATATATCCGGAGTGTTCACTGTACATTTACCATCAAGCAATTTTTGACTCCATGCCCGAGGTGAAGGCACTAATCTGCAGGTTCTTAGTGTTTCGTGGTAAAAACACTATCCCCAGGTGGAGCCAGATGTTTTGGATCATTATATCTGCATATCCTTTTTTTAGGTTAAGTTTTGAAATTTTGGGAAAAGAAAAATGTTTTTGAAAAAATATTTCTAAGGATCTGAAATATGCTATAGTATAATGTTTTATACTTTAGTATAGGAGAAATACGAAGAAGTAATACATTGTGTCTCCATTTTCATTTTGATTTGTGGAGCGGCAGACTTTAGATTGTTATATCTTTTATTAATCATAAAGTTCGAGCAACTTCTGGAGCGGAAGTCGCGATCACGCGCAGAAGCTTTTGGATAAGCAACTGCGGGGGGTCAACTTGCTCGCCGGTTATCAAAATCCGACCCCCCGCAGTTGACTAGTCAGATCTACGAGAATCGTTGATCAACGGCTCCGATGGATTGCGGGGGGTATGGGTTGAAGGTCTTGGCCGTACTCACGGACCCCCCGCATTACGTCATTCTCTGAAGTGTTAAACAGTTGGCAAAACAGCATACGTGTCGTCCCACGTCACCTTTGCATTAATTGCGGTTTTCGTTGTTATAAAGTCGAGTTTCCCGTTCCGTTGTGGTTCATTTGTGATTGTCGTCCTGTTTTAAACCCCGTCCCGCCACCTTCGCACCAAATTGTTTTCAAAATTCTCGTCAGCCATGGCCAAACGAGCGTCTGTGTCTGGTCTGTCCACTCTGAACCCTCTCCTAGATAGTGAGAAAGACGTCCGTGATACTGTCTCCTCTGTCAATCATCCTCTCATGCATTACCAAGTGTCCTTGAACACCGACCAGTCGCCTGTGTTTTCCGCCATGCAGAGTTCTGGAGTACTGTCTGCCTGTATTCCTAAAACCCATGTTTTTCCAAAATTCATTTCCTGGTTGGTTTCGTCCATGTATCCCGGCAAATGTTATGTCATGAACTCCCAGGGCGAAAGTGTTTTGCAGGTTTCAGCTCAATTAATGCGTCAGGCATTATGCTTCCCGGAGAATGATTCTCCTTTGCAATTTTCAGAAGATTCGCTGGTTCAATACTTCGAGGAGCTCTCAATTGAGGAATTTAACCGCTGCATGTCATTTTTGGTATCGAGTCCGGAGAAAACCCAGTTTGGATTAGGAAAGTTTGGTTTAGATGCATTTAATGTTCAGTACAGGTCAATTCTCAGCTGTATTATGGAGATTCTGGGGAGAGAAGATGATTGCGAAGTTGACAAAGCAGTTCTGGGAATGTTTGCTCTCATGATGAAACCAGGAGTGGTGTTAGATATTCCATCCTTTTGGCAAGAAGTGGTGAATTCTCAGTTGCTTTCTTTCCCACTGACAGGTTATTTCAGATTTCCCTCATTAATAGTTTACTTGTTTTTATACCAGAATGTGGAAGAATTCATGGGTATTGGTTTGAACATAATGGATAGCAACAAAAATAAACAGTCAGTTCTACTTTGGACTGATTTGATCAGAAGAGAAGAGAATGAAGCTGGTTTATTTGAATTTGTGGAACATTTTATGACCACTGCTTATAAAATTCTCAATGGAACTCGGCCTCCCTGTTTCTTGCCAAAGGCCCAGGAGTTCTTGCAATTAGGACCTAATTGTAGATATGGAGACTGGTTTGTTTTTTAGGACTATTCTGAAATAAGGCTATATGGAGTCGGTGTTGAGCCTTATAGGCTTCCAACATTTGTTCCCATGAGACTGTTTGCTTTGGAATTTATAAGGCAAAGTCTCAATGTGGATCAAATTCATTTTCTTCCAATGTAGAAGGGGTTAATGTACAAGTTGCCCATGAGTGTAGGTCCTTTTGTCGTTAACACAAGGCAGGCTTATGAGGAGGTGTCAAGGATGTTGGAAGAAACACAGTTATTATTGGGAGAGAAGTGGGCCTATGACCCACATGCGATTATTTCACAGAGAAGGGTTGAGAACGGCTATGCTGCTTTTACTCGTGTGAGTAAACCGGATTTAGAAAAGTTGGCTAATCCAGGAGGGCCAATTTCATCATGGATTAGTATTCAAACTCCTGTAATATTGGAAAAGATGGGCAAGAGAGTGAGAGATGATGTTATTGAGATTGATGAGGAAGAGCCCCGAGAGGAGAAAAGGACTAAATTAGCAGAAGATCACTCCTCCAATTCACCTGGTTTCACTCTCCAGGTCAGTGAAGAACATGGTGCTTCATCTCCTAGTAGATCAGAACTTCAGTTGGAGAAGGCTCCTTCCATGAAGCAGGTGTTCTCCCGAATTGAAGAAAAGAATCAAAGAATAAAGGCCAATATAGAGACACAAGCAGAACATCATATATCCGCTGACCAAACAAGACTATTGACTGTAATGGATTTGGAGAAAGATCAGTTCAAAATGGCGCTGTTGCATCCGACAGGAATGTCTCTGGGACCCTCAGGCAGTTTTAAGGAGTTGAATATTGTTATGGATGTGAAAAAGATCCCCTTGTGGGACAAGATGAATCTCCACATGCAAACAGGTCAGTTAATTGTTAATGATTTAGGCAAGACTCATGCTACATCAGTCAAGACAGAGAATATGCTTGTTAAGGTTGTCAAACAGTGTAAGATGGAGAAAGCCAATGCCAGAGCATTGACTATTCAAAATGAAGAACTGAAGAAAATCATAATGAAGATTGGCGTTGATCCAAATGATAAGAGCGCAATGCACAAACTGATGAAGGGCGCAGAAGCAGAAATATCTTCATTAAGGAAGAAGCTGAAATTGCCAGCTGCAGAGCATTCGCTGGCAGCTGAAGTAGCCGAGGTAGAAAAGGAAAAAGAGGAGTTGCGACAACAATTGATAAAGAAAGATGAAGAGCTTGATAAGGTAAAGCAAACAGCCATAACCTTACAAAATCAAATTCAGAACCACACTTGTACTTTTGATTTTTCTGCAGGTGCGGCCGATCCACAAGTCCAAGTTGCTCAATTGAATACAGAGCTAAAAATGGCGGAGAGAGATTGCAAACAGGCCCAGTCTGAAAAGGATACAGCTCTGAGATTAATGCAGGGATGGGAAGAAAAGGCAAGTGAAAATGAGCAGAATCTACATAAAGCAGAAGAAGAAATTAAGGAACTCAAAGAGAAACTGAAGGGAAATATTTCCCTAATTAAAGCTAAGGATCTCATCTGGAATGAGATCATTTCTGAAATACAAGCAAAATGGGATTCCATAAAAGTAATTGCCAGAGAGAAAGGTATTGTTGCTGATCACGAAAAGGAACTGTCATCAAACAAGCCAGCTGCAATCAAAAGATCAAATTGGGCCAAGAGATTCATGAATTTTATTAATTCCAAAATAGATGAAGAATTGCAAGAGATGGGGATAAAAGACAGGTATTTTTATGCTGAGGAAATAAGCAAAATGATCATTAAAAACGATCTTCTGAAAGCATCAGAGAAGCGGCTACAGGTAATCAAAGAGGTGATTAAGAAATTTGACATTTCATTTGATAAATTGATAAGAACTGGCTTGCCATCATGCTGGAAGGAAGGAGGTGAATTTATGTCCTGGAAGTTTTATGAAGATCAGTTGGTGTTTGCAAAAAGCAGAGCAGATGGTCGACATGAGAAGACGCAGATACTAAAGGGAGAAACAGTCTTCAATTTCTTACAAAGACATTTCCTTTTACTGTGGATGGTGAAAACGTTGTTTACAAGTAACCTCACTCACAGTCATATTGTTGCCTTCACAGTAGAATATCATCGTTATAAGAATGCTCCAATAACTCAAGACAAGCTCTGGAAGGAATGTAAGAAATTTACTATTGATACAGAAAAAGGATTTCCCGCCAAGCAGCCACAAGTGACCGTACAGCCGCAAGAAATCATTGAGTCAGTTGCTGTTCCAGGAACATCAGTTCCTTTAGATTAGGATTTGTCATCTTTTATTTTATTTTCAAGTCAAATGATGTAATGTAATGAAATGTTTCTGAGGCATATACCTCCGTGACAGAAAGTAGTTAAGTAGTTACAGTCAGTTAGAATCAGTTTTATAACTGAAACCATTTTGGTTCAGCTTGTATTTAAAGACATCTTAAGGAAGGAAGAAGGTTCCGAGTTTTGGACCTTTTGAAGGCTAATTTTGTACTGAGCAATATCAAATGAATAAAGAAGTTTTGCAAGTTTCCAATATTCCATCTATGTTGAAGAGTTTTCTTGGTTTCCATTTCATTCGCATGTCTGTGAATAAAGTAGAGTGACTAGAGCTGCAGGTCTCTTGATATTTATATGTCTAAGAGTTAAATATCCTTAATAGGCGCTCCTCTTCTTTAACTTATATGTTTTCACTTCTTCTGGATTTTAGATTGACATTTTCTGTGTAAAGCAGCATGACAAGTTAAGATCCTTTTCTTTTTCTGTCTTTCATCCGTTCACTTCAGTATAAAGGGAATAAGGCATTGCATGGCTACTAAGATTTGATATTTGGGAAATATATCACTAACATTTAAAGGGTTAAGAAACAGAGACGCATATATACATTTTTGTGACATAATCTTTAATGTCTTGAGCACGGATTCTTGTACACAGCCAAGAATTGTTTCTCAAGGGACAACAGCTGTTAACAACTTTTCATAGCAAAAGAAGATCATCCAAATGAAGGTTGCAGCCCAATGGATGAGGCACTGATCAGCCTCCATAGAATGCAAGTCTGAAGTTCTTGATGCCTTCAAGAAGCCACCATCCCCAAGTGGAGCCACTGTTAGCCACCAATAAAATTTGTCATATCAAATGGTGGCTAAATCATTTTTGGAGCCTTCAAGAAACAATTTTTATTGCTAAAATTTTTTATCTCTTGAAGACTCATGAAGAAATCATTCCCTTCGTTTAATCTTCACTACTTTTTCCCTCTCAAACTCAGAAATTCTGCTGATTTCATGAAGAAAAGACTGCTGCAAAATCCCATTTTTCCCCTCCTCCTCTCAAAAACTAACCTTCATTTTTACCCCTTTATTCCCCATGGAATTCCTCTATTTTCTGTTTATTCCCCTTTCCCCTTCATGAAAATCCTTTTACAAGGTTTAAAACTCACTTTAAAACCTTGCCGAAACCCCCAAATCCATCAAAAAACATTGAAGAATTCATAAAAAATAAGTGTTTTTGACTATGGGTTTAAGCCCCTTTGGGCTAAGTTCTAAACCAATTCCCTACATGTGCCCATGCCCTATAACCAGGTGCTAACCCAGTCGGGCGCTTATCGCATCGAGAATAATCGGAGCGTGCAAGTCTATTTGTTTCATTGGAGCCCCGATGCGATTCGCCCCTTTATACATAGGCCCCAAGTCTTCTATCGCTTCATATAACCTTCATAGCCCGCAATCAGGCCCTAAAATTTGTTAATAAACCATTCCCAATTTCTATTTTCCTTTGAAAATTCATAAAACCCTTTTATCCTATGTTTTGGTCTAAACCCGCCGGTTCATGTTATTATGTAAGAAGGATCGTTGATCTTATGAGCCGATCAACGATAAACAGAATCTCGCATCGGAGATCTGTTAAATGGGTAGATTGAAAGACCCGCACCAAAGTTTCGATGTGATTGGCCCTTATACATATAAAGCCCTGGGCCTATTACTTTCCATATAAACTAATGGCCCCGCAGACGGGCGCTAAGCCACTTCATATATATAAACCCGCCCCGAGCCATAAACCTTTTTTTTCCATAAAATTTTTGGTTTTTTATGTTGTAATATGGTCCCGCTCGTTCATTGGTCGGAGCCCTTCTCCGCCGTTGATCGTTGGGCCAATCCGATGGCCAGCGCTATATCGCATCAGAAATTTTTCATCGGGAGCATTAATTACCCACCTCCGATTGACATCCCCCGATCCATTCTCTGTCGTCGATCTGATCTGTAGATCGATGGCCCACAGTTAATCGCTTCGGCGCCATTCAATTTCTCCCCCCACCAATCGCATGCCTCCGATTGCACCTAGGCCGTCCATGTGTCTAGATCGGACAGTCCAGAATGCGTCTCCCGACTTTGGTTAAAAACATGCACCCGCTTCATAATGTTTTCCAAACAAATCTCAGTCGTTGATCTCTGCAAGTCAACGACCCATATTAATCCTTTTCTCCGCTTTGTAAATTTGTTTATAATCCCTAGTTTCAATCCCGACCGTTGATTTGTTCCATCCAACGGCCCATATTAACTCCGACAGGTCAAACCCTTGTGGGTCCTACTTTCTTCAAGATTTGATCTCAGCCGTCCATCTTAGATCAACAGCTCAGATTGAAACTACCCTTCCCGCTTCTGCCCGCGCATCTATCCAATATCGCACTCGCTCCCCACCGTTAGATCTAAGGCCCCAGATCTAACGGTCAACGTTCCATATCACATAACTTCAAACACGAATGTTAATCCAAAACGTTTACGCGATGTAAGCTGTTTTGGAAAGACACGTGGCGGCCTCTAATGCATATCACATTAAAAAAGGAAAAACCACCTCCCTACCCTTTCACCACGTGAAACCCATGGTTTTCTCCTCCGAAACCATTTTCCCCATTTGTATTATAATTCATCGCGCGTGCTTTCCACCGTTGATCTTTGCAGATCAACGGCTCAGATCTAATTTCTCATTACACCATCACCCTTCACCTTCACCAAAGGATTTCAATGAGTGATCTCCACCATTGATCGCTCGAGCTGATCTCATCCGATGGCCTAGGTTATGTCCGAAACCCCAATTTTAATTCTTAACAGATTTCCTCCGCCCAAAGGGATTTTCGATATTTTCCTTTGTATTTCTTCTGTTTTCACATAAAGCGACCCTTCTCCATTTGTATTAACCTGGTCGCTCCCAACTGTTGATCTCTGCAAGATCAACGGTTCTGATATAATTTTCCACCTCTTATTCATCTGCCGCTCTCCTTCTAATCCCCGCAACAAGATCTCCACTGTTGGATTCTTTCATCCAACGGTCGCGACTTAACCACACCCTTCTAAGCAGTCTTACCAAAATAAACACAAGATTTATTTACTTTTATTGTTTTATGCAGGTTTAAATAGTTTTTTCATTATATTAAAGAAAAGCCAAAGGCCGGGATGACGATACCCACGCCTTTATTCATAAAAGAGAAGCCATTTACAGGGTTCAACGCCACGTTTTGTCGGTGTCTCATGAACGCTAGCAGCTCCATAAGAATCCCCTGTCCCACCTGCACATCAACAAGACACAGTAAAGATTAAAAGAGACAAAGAGTATCAGTGTTGAAGACCTGCCACAGCATAACTGAAGATTGAAGATTGTTTTCACATTTTCGGTGGATTACGGCTAAGATCGAAAATCAAAAGCCTAATCCACTGGATTAAAACACAATTAAAGAAAATCATAAACATTTATCAGATGGAGGATGCCTCCACTACCACATCAGAAGCAAATTTATTCCTCTCAGCTACCAGATTGCCACCTGTAGCATCAAAGCATTAAAACTGAGGCCAAGTAATGACCAACAGAGGATATTTGCCTCATAACAACCAAACAGTTAATTCAGCCGAAGAACTTGTTGAAAAATATCTGCTGAGTTACTAAAGAGATGACACAGAACCTTAAAAAGTCAACAGAAGCTCCCATCGAGCTTAATTATTAATGTAAAACATTTAATACAAAGGACATATCTGTAAAATTCTCCATCGAGCCCTTCAAAGGCCGAGAAGTGTTAAATCTATATTAATTGAACTTGGGAGATCTTTTATCAGATCTCACCTCCTCATATCTTCTATAAATACTTATGTAGAAGATGAGACAATGTTGGTTGCAGAACTTTGAAATATACTTGTGCTCGAAACTTCTAATTGTAAATAGTGTTCAAAGGCTCTTGAAGCTCTATTTGTGATAGAATAGTTAGGCTGAGAAGTGAAGATGATTGCTGCACTGAAACATTGGAATTGAAGACTCTAACTGGTTTGACATCAATAACAAGCTGTTTCTTGGGATCCTGGTCTATATCACTGGTGAAGTGCTTCTTTCTTTGTAATTGTTTTTCCTTTCGTGTATGTCATATTGTCCATTATTCTCTGATAAATAACAACAAGCATAGAGTTAGGACCTACTCTTTACAGTACCATTCTCTGATTGATAAGATTTATCTCAATGTTTTCCTCTAAATTGTTTATTTAAGAATGATTCAATACAGTTTAAGCAGTTAGGAATGTTGGCGTTCCCTCGTCCTACTGTTTTCTTTAAACATTGTTCTTGGATGTGATTTTCATGATTTGCTTATTAGATTTAGACTAGGTAAGTTTATGGTTTGCCCTATCTCCTAGTTCTTCCTTCAAAGGTAATTCTGAAAGTTTCCCTAAGTGTTGGCTGAAAGCATACTAGGTTTCAAAGTACCTTTTCTGATCTTAAGTTGCACTTTGTTTCTCTTATGTGTTTTCATACTTTCTAAAGGTAATTATGCGAATTACTGGATTGTTTGTCTATTGAGTTTCTTCAATAAAAACTTGCCCAAGAAGTCTATGGTTAGCCCTGTCCTTGGTTGGTTTTAAATAGTTACTTAAGAGGCTTTTCTTGTTTGGACTAACTATAAATCCTTGTTGAAATTATTATCAGTTTCCACCCCTCCAACACTTTTATTGTTTCCATTCCATTATTTTATCTCAAATTATCTTGTGATATAGATGACTTTCCCCTTGGATCACTCTTGATGTTGTTGCTCAATTAAAGCTTTGTTATGACTCCATAGCCCAATGGACTAAAAACCAGTGTTATCTCTATCTAATCAGCCAAAGCTTGTTCTAATTGCTTGCAACTTCACACCTTTGAAACTCTTTCCGTTTAGAACTCTCCACTCAAATAATAATCATGCTCAACCATCCAAAACAAATAAAAACCCTCAGACTTCATACCTAGCCTAATATCATTACCTAAAACCTTAAAGATAAATCCATCTTTGCACTTCATTGGAGATATCCCTCTCTGGATTCAGGAGGGCTAGATCCTAGAATCCCAAAGTGGTTGAAATAGTGTTCTCTCTACAGTTTGACTTTGCCAATCTTACAAATTACAGGGAGCTAACATTTCTGGCGACTCCACTGGGGATTCTAAGTAAATTGCATGTGTACATATTTTAAGACTCAGAGAACCCAAAACATGTTAGATTGGTACATGGTGGTGGAACCATAAAATATTTTACCTCCTTACGAGCTAAAAATCTTCCACCTAGCGACTCCACACTCTGAAACTCCCAAAGGACCAAATGACTCCACTGGTAGAAGACCTTGAACTGATTGAACAAACGCAATGACCTCTTTTTCTTATTTACAAACATGGATTTAGATATAGACCCAGATGACGAACATATGTTCATGATGGAAAAGATGATGTACATGCTTGGTAATAAAATGGATAGGTTTATGGCTAATCTAAACGATGGTGATCCAGAACACCATATACCTTTCCCCCAGCAAATGCAAACTCTACCACTACAAGACCTGTATGATGAACAAGATTACAAAGAAAACCATCAAGAAAATTTTCTAATCATGAAGGAAAAGATGATGTACATGCTTGGTAAGAGAATGGATAGGTTGATGGGTAATCTGAATATTGATGATCTCGAGCAAGCTATGCTTTCCCCTGATCAAACACAGGCCCAATAACCTAAGGATCAAGATAGTGACCAAGATATGTATTATGATCAACACTTTATAGAAAACAATGAGAAAACCTACAAAGAAAGTAATAAAGAAGGTTGTCAAGAAATTTTTGATTGCCTTCCTACATCTTGTACTATGCTGATGAGAGATATTCACAATCAAATTTCAGATAATAATAGTGAGCAGGGCTTCAAGGTAACGAGTAGCCATCAGGTTGCAATAGAAAATCCTCAAATTTTTCCTGCAAGCATAATTCAAGATCCCCTAGAAGAGGCTCAAGAACACATCCAGCCTCAAAATCAGCCTTTACAAGAGACAGAGAACTGTTGTACTTCTGTTCAAAAGGACATAGAAACATTTTCCTCTTTGATAGATGAAGAGATAGATCAGACTATTAATAAATAGTCAGTCTCTGAAACTTATTTCAAAACAAATACTTTTGCTCATTCACGTAGAGAACTTTGTTGTAAATATGCAGAAAGTTCTTTTGTTGGTCATAAGAAACAGGGTAGTTCTTTTTCTGTTTACACTGAAAGAGAAATCTCTCCTTTGACGGAAGAACAAATTGATCAAATACTAAACAAACAGCTACCCTCCAAACCATCATCTCAACCAGACTGTCATGAACATGGTGCCTATTCCATAGAACAATCCAATGGCACTCAAAACAAAGAGGATAGTAAAGAAATTAATGATAATACTGAAACTAGTCCTCTTTGGAATATGAATTTCGGTGGGTTAAATACTAAAACTAATGCAGGTGCAGGAATATGGCTTTACAACACAGGAAACAATTATTCTGAAGCCCATTCATACAAATTGAGTTTTCAATGCACAACTGAGATAGTATAGTATGAGGGACTACTCTTAGGGCTACATTTATTGAAGAAATTAGGAGCCCAGAGGATAACAGTTCATGGAAGTACAGAATTGGTAATTAGGCAAGTGAAAGAAGAATGCATGTTTAAACATCCCAGACTTAAAGCTTACAAGGATGATACCATAGATTTACTGAAATCTTTTAAATATTTCCAAATTATCCTCGTTTGTAAAGACCAAAATAGTTTTTCTAGTGGATTAGCCCTTGTGGCTAGTACATGTTTTACACAGCAATTTGTCACCGTCCCTGCAATTCCCCGTCCCGCACATTGGAGGGCTTATTCCGTGACCTGTGAGCAGTGACATGATCTGAAAAAAATTTCATGGCATTCCCCTAGACATGGACTTTCATTCCTCTGAAGACAACTCCTTGTGAAAAACCCTAAAAATAGCCTTTTTATCCTTGGTGCGACTGCTCAGTGTCATACCTGCGCCAATGGGGGAAATCCTCCAAAGAGGGTGCGCCAATTGGCGCTCTATCTCAGAGTCGCACTCATGCCAGGCTTAATAAAGGGTGTTTTTTAAAAATAAATGGCGGAAGAATGACTCCAACCAACTCCTGAACTGTTCTCTAAATTGAGTTGGGACGTTTGGCTTCGGATCTCCATGTAGAGGAAGTAGTTTTCCACCTCTCATGGAAGCTTCTTAAGGATAGGGCCAATCCCATGATTGTAGGGATCCCAAATCCTCTTCCACCATCTATATAAGCTTGCAATTTCCCTTTGCAAGCTAATCTCCAAGAGTCTCCAAGAATCTCCAAGAGCCTTGAGAATGCTGCAAGAGCTTTGATAGTCCTCATAGTGCCAAATCCATAGCAAGGAGATTGACGATCGAAGAGAGAGGCTTGTCCCCATTCCCGGCAAGCTTTACTAAGACGTATTCCGCTGATGACCCGCCGAAGGAAGGTTCAGCGTCAGAGCCAGGTTGTATTTTCCTTTGTTGAATTAATGATAAGCGACTATTGGTTATGGTTCCACTCGTATTGTTCATCATGATCATGAGTTGTGTCTTCTCTGACTGATACATAATTGCGTATATCGGGTTTTACGCTTGTTTTTGACGTGCTTTTGTGTGTGTAGGTGTTCGATCGCGGTGAGCGAAAGGATTGTGATCTGCCGGAGCAAGGAAACGGGAGTGTCATCTCCTCTACAAACGACAGCGTTGGACTTGAGGTAGGCCTTCTTCGCGATTTGGTTTGTTGCAATTAGGAACTTGCGCCATAGTGTGTTATGATTGTTGCTAGACCCGATCTAGGCTAGTAGGGATCGCCTCTGTCCGTAGAGGGGATTTACCGCCACAACAAATTAGCGACTCCGCTGGGGAGTTAGCTTGTTGTTTGCTTTATAAACTACAGACGGAGCTTGAAGTTAGACAGATAGCCTTCGAAATGCTCTTGCTCTGCATTAGCAAAAGTAGATCAATGCTGCTTCAGTCAATCTCTGGTTTAGTTTATGAACTCAACACTTGGAGTATTGTCTTGTCTTTCGGTCGATTCTTGACTTTGCCTGCTTGATCAACTCTTTTGGCTAGCTCTTTTCGTGAGTTTGGCTTTTGGTTTGAGTTCCAACATCACTAGTCTGCTTCTTGGATTGCTTATTTTATTTTTTACGTAGAAAACTTGACTAGCGCGCTTAATAGCCTGACAGTCGCACGAATTGGCACTAGTTGCCAGTTTACTACCCGCGCCAATCCTGTTATGGCGCTATTTTCAGCCTGACAGTCGCGCCAATGCTGAAAGGTGCTAGGGTTTGCTTGGTTTTGAGCTTTCTAAGCTTGATTTGTGGTTTTGGCTTCTTTTTACAACTGCTTGAGTGTTCTGGAGCCTTGTTTGACTGAATGTGACCTTCATCCTTTAGTTGTTTGCCCATTTCTATCGATTTTTCATTCTAGCCCTAGGGCATCTAGGTGCTATTGTGCGTCGAGCCTCCCTTGGGAGTTTGTGGTTTCTATCTGTTCAGTCAACCTTGTGATTGCTTCTCTGCATTTTTTTGGTGGTTTTCTATCGTTTTATTGCGTTATTTGAGTGATTGGCTTCTTCTTCATTCGAATTCTGCTTTATCTTGCTTTGAGCCTAGATTACATGGTTCATTTGAGTCTTGGAGATTCTGCTTGAAGTGGTGAGTCTGGTCTTGGTTGGGAGAAAATATTTGTTTTTTAATTTTCAGGCGTTGGCGCTTATTGTCTGTTAGCAACCCGCGCCAATTGGGCATTGGCGCTAGTTGTCAGTGAGCAAGTCACGCCAATTGGCGCTAGTTGTCAATGACAAAGTCGTGCCAATTTCAGGGTGTGTGAAAATTGAGATTTTTTCCCTGAATCCTTCACCAATGTGTCTTTCCCTTCCAGTCTTTCCTCTGTATGAGCGTAGATTACATTGCTCATTACTTGAAATGTCTTCTCTCCATGATTTCTTGATGTAAAAGGGAATGAATGCCTTGTTTTGATCTCATGCTTTGGAAGTCCTCTTTGTGTTTTGTCACCTTTTGAGAATTTCGTTACAAAGTGTTTAAAAAAACGATTGCATTCTTAGTGTTTGTTTACATCTCTTTTGCATTCATCCTTCATTAAGAAGATTTGCGTTCTCTTAGTTTTCATCTAAAAGTGTTCTTTTTGTTAAAATGCATTAGATCACATTGCATTGAAAAGTATTTTTGAGATTTATCATTGAACTTAGATCACATTGTTTAATGATTGAAAGCTAAAAATCACATTGAGTACATTCTCTTTCATTAAAAGCATGCATTAAGTAGATTCTCATTTCATCAAAAAATTCATTGAGTGCATTCTTATCATTTGAAAAGAAAAGGAAATTGTGCATAGATTAAAATTGCATAGTTTTCGAGAAAAAGGATTTTGCATAGATTACATTGCATCATTCGCATCGTTGAATGTTTGAAATTACTTTTGGATAGTGAAATTCATCTAGTTTGGAAAAGATTTCGTTTACAGTGTTGTTGTTTGTTGCATCATTGTTTGAAGCTCTTCCCTTAACTAGATAGAATTCATCGAATTGAAAGATTTCTTTTATCATATAGCTGCATATAGGAGATTTTTAGATGACATTTGGCAGGGCCTTGAAACCGAGACGTAATTGAAGATAAACATTAAAATTTATTCAATTTACACTAAGGAAACATTGAAACATTAACGAAATATTTAGAGGTATAGGCTAGAGACGTGTTCCGGCATCTTTAAACCTAGTAGCTGTCGTTCGCCTCTTGGCTTTAGACAGCACTAGTACGGACTTGTGCTCCCCATACCGTCGCGTATATAAAGGGAGACCCCACTAGGTTTCTATCCTTTATCCATAGGAAGTCGAGTCTGCCGCCCTATACCCGTGATACACCAGACACAACATTCGGGGAGATTGCCTGCACGTACGTTAAGTCCTTGGTTGATTTCTCCTTCATTTTGAAACCAAGATGTATATTGCAGTTCACGGTAATTTGGTACACCCTTTGCCTAGCATTCCTGAGCAGTCATTTTGATCTTATCTGACTCCTTAAATTTGAAAAGATCATGAAGCGCTTGTACTTTCACGCTTGTTTCAAAATTGAAAGAGATAGAGTCACCTTTCATCCTTTTCTCGACTCTTAAAACATGAAACGGTGAAGTTTCTAAGTTTCAATGTGGTAAAATAAATCACCCGCGATCACACACTCTGTTAGAGTTTTCTTGTTGGCCGTTTGATTGTGTGCCTTGGTTTTTAGCCCGTGTGCGGTTTTGAGTTGTTGATGGCAACTTTTCCAGAGTTCACCAACCAAGGAATCCCCTCTGATGGGAATCCTAGTCCTTTTCCTCCTTTTGGAAATGTTGGTGCTCCTTACATGGCAACGTTGTCCCTTCCTGGGTTAACTATTGGATTGCCTGTTTGGTTGTTCTCAACCTCTGTGGTCCCGAATGTCTCGGCTACTATTCAATCAGTTCCTCCACCTGAACAACATCATGTTGATTCTAAGGTGGACCTCTCCACTTCTTCGCCTGTTTCTGCGTCCTCCTCTTCTACTTCGCCTAGTGAAAGTCTGGATTCGAGTAACTAGGTGGCTAAGAAGAAGAAGAAGAAGACAAAGAAGAAGAAGTCCGATAAGAGAGAGGTTAAAGCTGCAGCTACTGCTTCTGAAATGTCTCCTCTTGATAAACCTTCCAACCCTCTGTGGAAAGTCAAGTTCCCTTACATTTTGTGCATAGGAGATCATCTTCTTCAAGATTTCCCTGGCATCCCCATGGTGCTCGAGGCATGGTCCAATGGTCGTCCGCCATTGCCTTTGGCTTCCGGGAGTCAGGTTGGGGGAACGTCTTCAAAGGGTGCTGGTAAGGCTCCTAAGAAGTAGGGTAAGCTCACCAATCCCTATAAGTTGTGTGGGGGGCACCATGCCATTCACCTTTGTCTGTATATGGATGAAGCCAAGTGAGTTTTGGGCAACTCAACTGCTTCTGTACCGTGCCTTCCAGCTGGTTACAAGAAACTGTCTTTGAGTCCTCCACTAGTTGATCCTACAGTTGGTCAAGAGTCATCCTTGGTCAATCCCACTCCCCCGGAAATTCCCATTTGGGAATTCGTTCCCGACCAACCATTGGTCGTGGAATCGGTTGACCTGGCCCCGTCTACTGTGCACCAGGTCTTTTCCGTAGAGAGTGGATTTCACCCCCCCCATGTTCTTCTCGTTTCATCAGATTCTTCGAACTTGGAGACAGATTCTCCTGTCCCTATACCTCAAGAAGCTGCTCCTCCGCCTCCCATGATGGAGGTCCCGGAGGATACCCCTCCCACCTTCGAGATGGAGGTTGTGGAGGATGATCCTTCTTCTTCCGTAACACCAGGGGAAGACCATCTCAGTTCGATGGTGGCCCCTCCAAGTAGTTTGGTTGCTTCCTTTGATTGGAATCGATTTGCGGGATACCGCCTTCCGTCTTATGTGCCTTTCGAGATAACAGTACAGGCCTTTGGTCTAGTTGTACCCAACACCATTATAGACGAAGGTGCGTCTGTTAGTGTTCTATCCTCAACTACTTGGCAAGCTTTCGGTTCGCCGCCGCTTGCGCCTGTTACGCAGAATCTGTTGGCATTTAACAGAAGAACTAGTCAACCATTAGGGATCCTTCCAAGGTTACCTGTTACTTTCGGAGGTAAAACTGTCCATATAGACGTGATGGTTGTTCCAGGCCCCTTGGATTTCAATCTGCTCTTGGGGCGCGATTACACCTATGCCATGGGAGAGCTTGTCTCCTCCCTTTTTCTTGTGGTATGTTTTCCGCATGAAGGACGGATCGTGACCATTGATCAACTTTCGTTCTTTGGTCCTGATATGGAAGCTGGCCCGCCATCATCCCTTCCTGGTTTTTATCCACCCGTTGTATCTGCCCCATCGCAGGTCAACTATGTGGCTACCTACCCCGTGCCTGTACCCAGTGATAGTGCCGTTGTGCATCAGGTGCTGGGGGCATTGGGTCCTGACTTCCAGGATGTTTTCCTTCCATCGGGAGTGGAACTCTTGGAAGTGATGACTTCTTGTTCATTATGATGAGGTTGGTCAGAGCAGAGTTCGTTGTCTTGTGTCAAGCTCCTTAAAAAATGAAACAAGCTCGTCGGAGCAGATTTCCTTGTCTTGTGTCAAGCTCCTTAAAAACTGAAACAAGGTTGTTGGAGCAGAGTTCCTTGTCTTGTGTCAAGCTCCTTAAAAAATGAAACAAGGTTGTCGGAGCAAATTTCCTTGTCTTGTGTCAAGCTCCTTAAAAAATGAAACAAGGTTGCCGGAGCATGGTTCTTTTCCTGTGTCAAGCTCCTTAAAAAATGAAACAAGGTTGTCGGAGCAGAGTTCCTTGTCTTGTGCCAAGCTCCTTAAACCCTAAAACAAGGTGTCCTGAGGATAGTTCTTTTAATCTGTCAACGTCGTTAAAATAACGAAACACGTTCCCCTTCAATTCGAGTCTTTGTTTAGATCTCTTAAAATCCTAGTCGAATCTTTCTTAGATTTTGTAATTTGAACCGTCACTCCATCTTCCTTTCATATGGACCGAAGCTTGGGGGGCATGTACCTCGAATTGAGTCACCATGCTGGGGCATGCTTACTTTTTCAAGCATATTTTGTTTCTGTTTCAAGATTGTGTAAAAATGAAACCGGTTTCAAGGATAGTTTATCTTAGTTTCAAGCTTGTGTAAAAATGAAACCAACTTCAAGCAGAGTTTCTCGATTTCAAGCTTGTGTAAAAATGAAACCATTCCCATTTTACCTCTTGTGATCGCCATTTTATCAGCCTGTTTTTGCTAGATGAGCCTTGGTTTTTTCACTCCATCGTCATTATCTGCTTGGCCGATTATATGCCTTCACTTGGTTGTTTTACCCATTCCTGAGGAACCGCTGCGATGAGTGGTCTTGTTAGCCAGCCTCTTAACCTTTACTTGTTTTGAGCAGTTCCACCATTACCGGAACCAGTTGCTACCCTTAATACCACTCATTCCTTCAGGAGGAGTCATCTTTCAATTCTTTTCTGACTCTCTAAACATGAAAAGATTGTCGAGTCCCTTGTCGTTTCGATCTCGTTAAAGTGGACACGAAACGACATCTACCCAGTATACGTTTACCCCTTTTTCGGGTTGGGATAGATTACTTATGAAAAAGGAATACCCTAGCCTATCGCGACTAGGAGGTTTTCTCAGACATAGTTTTCTACCTTTTCGGATCTGAGGAACTATTTACGAAAAGGGACCATTGGAGTTTACTTTTCTGCTGTCTTTTCAAACTCTCTAAACATGAAAAGATGCCGAGTTCTTCCTTTGTCATACTCGTTAAACCCTGATGACATTGGATTCAGTCGTAATGATGATATTCGAGTTTCTCCTTCCTAGGGATCATTAAATGTACTAGGTTGGGTTTGTCCAAAGGACGAACTTATATGACAAGCATATGGTATCCTCTTCAAGCTTGTGTAAACATAAAGAGGTACTCGCCAGAAATGGTGGGGAAAAATGGAACCAAAATCGTTGTCGTGTCGGCAGTATGTCGCTCTTGAACATGGCACTTGTCTGCATTCGTGTCGGGTTGGGGACATCTCACCTCATTATCTGATTGCCTCCGTGAGTTTTGGTAATCCATTTTGATCTCTCATCTACTCTTTTCCTTGTCATCATGACCCCTAATCTGTTGATGTCAAATACTGCCAAATCCACTGTCGTGCCGCCGATATGTTCAAGAGAAGTTGACCTCTGCAAAAGTCTCAACCTTACTCTGATTCTCATCTGATCCTGATTCACAAAGACATTATGTTCCTCTGTCTCGCGTCGATGATGTGGGAAACATTATGGCCCACCTTCGATCAAGGTCACTTCCTGTCGACTTCAACTCATTATCCAGGAAGCTGATCTAGAGACTCCCTTCTGGTACCTTGGAGCCTGCATGCCTTAATGGCAGGTTCTTCGCGTTCGACGTGAGGTTTTCATCATTGGCCTCTGATCGAGTGATTATACGGGTGTTCGACGCCAGCTCACTAATTCACATGACGTAGATTGTACCTATATTACCTTGAGGACCATTGTCATTATTGGTGGTACCTCTCGCATCTGTTAACAGCTTTCATCATTGGCTGGTAATCAGGAGATGTTCTTGCATGTTCGACTTCAACTCACTTATTCACATGCTTGAACTTGTACTTTTTTCGGGTCAAGATGGAGCGCAAGACCCTGGATTTCGTCTGTTAGAATCCAAGCTGCGATTTTGTGGATTATTATGATTGGTTACATGACTCGCTGATTGGATGGCTACGACCATACCTGAGTCTCTTTTATCGATCCTTATTGGATGGCTGCGTCCATGCCTTGGATCTGGATTCTTGTATACTCTGTTATGGATGGCTACGCCCATACCACATATGTATCATGTATTTGAGATATCAGTTGTACTTCTCTACGCAGGTTTTCTGACGGCAGTGTTTTCAGTTGGACATGTTCTCGTAAAGCATTTCACCCCTCTCTCTCTTTCGGGCCTCATGCTTTAGGGGGCATCTGTTACACAGCAATTTTTCACCGTCCCTGAAATTCCCCGTCCCGCACATTGGAGGGCTTATTCCGTGACCTGTGAGCAGTGACATGATCTGAAAACACTTTCATGACATTCCCCTAGACATGAACTTTCATTCCTCTAAAGACAACTCCTTGTGAAAAACCCTAAAAATAGCCTTTTTATCCTTGGTGCGACTGCTCAGTGTCATACCCACGCCAATGGGGGAAATCCTCCAAATAGGGCGCGCCAATTGGCGCTCTGTCTCAGAGTCACACTCACGCCAGGCTTAATAAAGGGTGTTTAAAAAAAATAAATGGCTGAATATTGACTCCAACCAACTCCTGAAATCGTCTCTAAATTGAGTTGGGACGTTTGGCTTCGGATCTCCATGTAGAGGAAGTAGTTTTCCACCTCTCATGGAAGCTTCCTTAAGGATAGGGCCAATCCCATGATTGTAGGGATCCCAACTCCTCTTCCACCATCTATATAAGCTTGCCATTTCCCTTTGCAAGCTAATCTCCAAGAGTCTCCAAGAATCTCCAAGAGCCTTGAGAATGCTACAAGAGATTTGATAGTCCTCATAGTGCCAAATCCATAGCAAGGAGATTGCCGATCGAAGAGAGAGGCTTGTCCCCATTCCCGGCAAGCTTTATCGAGACGTATTCCGCTGACGACCCGCCGAAGGAAGGTTCAGTGTCAGATCCAGGTTGTATTTTCCTTTGTTGAATTAATGATAAGCGACTATTGGTTATGGTTCCACTCGTATTGTTCATCATGATCATGAGTTGTGTCTTCTCTAACTGATACATAATTGCGTATATCAGGTTTTACGCTTGTGTTTGTCGTGTTTCTTGTGTGTGCAGGTGTTCGATCGCGGTGAGCGAAAGGATTGTGATCTGCCGGAGCAAGGAAATGGGAGCGTTATCTCCTCTACAAATGACAGCGTTGGACTTGAGGTAGGTCTTCTTCGTGATTTGGTTTGTTGTAATTATGAACTTGCGCCATAGCGTGTTATGATTGTTGCTAGACCTGATCTGGGCTAGTAGGGATCGCCTTTGTCCGCAGAGGGGATTTAACTCCACAACAACATGTCTAAGACCTTGGGAGAGCAAAAAATATATAATTCAAGAAAAATTTAGACCAACTGTCCCAAACAATAAAATATACTGGAAAAAATTTGAAGGAGAAAAACAAATAGAAGGTTGTCCTATTGAGGATATATCATCTTTTCAAGAAGAAACTTCTCCCATCACTCATGTAAATCTCCATTTAAAGAACCTGAATCTATATCAGTAGCAAGCATAGATTTAGAGAAAGAGGATATTTCACTATTTGTTGATTTGCAGGTTAAAAATGATGATGCTTCCAAGGAACATACTGAAGATATAGTCGTCAAAGCTGAAGACTTGGAAGTCAGAAATCTACCAGACATGGGGGCCCAAAAGGAAGAGAATCTTCATCTTTTCTTTTTTGATCCTTTGGAAGAGTGTGTGGAAGTCCCAACTGGCTCAAATTATCAAGCATGGATCCTTTTCAAGATCCCAAGACATGAAAAGTTGTCAACTTCTACGATAGCCTTGGTTTTGAAGATTAATCTTCAAAATGTACTAAGGATACCCTTGACAAGTAGCCAGAGTTTCTTCTTCTTTAAGACACTACTCAACTGGCTACATTGGCAATTTTGTATCATATGATTATTTAAATATTTCAAGTTCGAATAGGTTAGATAGGAATGCCAATAAAGCTCATTTTTGAGTAGTTAGATAGCTGTTGATTTTTGTCTCCGAAGAAAAAACAAAAATACAAAAACAACAAAAGAGAAAGAAAAGAGGGCAGATTGTAAAAACAATAAAGGTACAGCCCCATACCAAAAAAAAAAAAGAGAGAGAGAGAAACAAATATGAAAGTGTGCAAACTCAAATGCCACTCTTGAAAAACACACTACTAATTAGTCATACACCCTAATCATGACTAATTAGTTTTAAATTTGCTACTGATAGGTTAGAAAATTCGATTTGCCAAACAGTTTAATCTTGGCTTATCAGTTAGGAAGATTAGGCTAGAAATTAAAGGTTCAAACAAGCTCAAAATCTGGACCTAAGTTTTCAAAGAAATAATGACTCCTATCTGTTTAAATTTTCGAGTCAAAACAGAGGTAAAACTGGTTCTAATCAGCTCAAAATCTGAACCGGATAATTAGGAAAAAACAGCTCAAAACAGAAGCAAAAACATAGCTGAAAAAAGAGATGGTCGTGCTTGAACTTTCAGATCTAAAGCCTTCCATTTTGATTTAATTTTCTATAAAATAATATCTATGTGCAGCTTGTTTTTTATGCCATGGATCAGCAACAAGTTAGACCATTCAATCATGACTTGTATGCTTTTAAATTTCTGTTTTAGAAATTAGTGAATAAAAATCTGTTAGACTGTTTAATCCTAACAGATTAGTAGATTAGGTAGAGAAACATATGGACTCAACTGTTTAAACTGAGTTCATGGAGGAATAAGTAGTATAATTGGATTAGTTTTTTTCTTTCAAAAGAATAAAATGTTGTAAAAAGAGTTTTCCAATCCAAGTGCACTCTAAAGAAGAAAAAATGTTAGATCAGTAAGATTGGGTAGGTAGAAAGCTTGTATTGATGAAGTTCCATTGATTTTTCATGGCTGCTAACAACTTTTCAGAGAAAAAGAAGATCATCCAAATGAAGGTTGCAGCCCAATGGATGAGGCACTGATCAACCTCCAAAGAATGCAAGTATGAAGTTCTTGATGCCTTCAAGAAGCCACCATCCCCAAGTGGAGCCACTGTTAGCCGCCAATAAAATTTTTCATATCAAATGGTGGCTAAATCATTTTTGGAGCCTTCAAGAAACAATTTTTATTGCTAAAAATTGTTATCTCTTAAAGACTCATGAAGACATCATGCCCTTTGTTTAATCTTCACTGCTTTTTCCCTCTCAAACTCAGAAATTCTGCTGATTTCATGAAGAAAATACTGCTGCAAAATCCCATTTTTCCCCTCCTCCACTCAAAAACTAACCTTCATTTTTACCCCTTTATTCCCCATGGAATTCCTCTATTTTCTGTTTATTCCCCTTTCCCCTTCATGAAAATCCTTTTACAAGGTTTAAAACTCACTTTAAAACCTTGCCGAAACCCCCAAATCCATCAAAAAACATTGAAGAATTCATAAAAAATAAGTGTTTTTGACTATGGGTTTAAGCCCCTTTGGGCTAAGTTCTAAACCACTTCCCTATATGTGCCCACGCCTTATAACCAGGCGCTAACCCAGTCGGGCGCTTATCGCATCGAGAATAATTGGAGCGCGCAAGTCTATTTGTTTCATTGGAGCCCCGATGCGATTCGCCCCTTTATACATAGGCCCAAAGTCTTCTACCACTTCATATAACCTTCATAGCCCGCAATCGGGCCCTAAACTTTGTTAATAAACCATTCCCGATTGCTATTTTCCTTTGAAAATTCATAAAACCCTTTTATCCTATGTTTTGGTCCAAACCCGCCGGTTCATGTTATTATGTAAGAAGGATCGTTGATCTTATGAGCCGATCAACGGTAAACAGAATCTCGCATCATAGATCTGTTAAATGGGTAGATTGAAAGACCCGCACCAAATTTTCGATGCGATTGGCCCTTATACATATAAAGCCCTGGGCCTATTACTTTCCATATAAACCAACGGCCCCACAGATGGGTGCCAAGCCACTTCATATATATAAACCCACCCCAAGCCATAAACCTTTGTTTTTCCATAAAAATTTTTGTTTTTTAAGTTGTAATATGGTCCTGCTCATTCATTGGTCGAAGCCCTTCTCCGTCGTTGATCGTTTGGCCAATCCGATGGCCAGCGCTGTATCGCATTGGAAATTTTTCATCGGGCGCGTTAATATTTCCCCACCTCCGATTGACATCCCCCGATCCATTCTCCGCCGTCGATCTGACCTGCAGATCGACAACCCATAGTTAATCGCTTCGGCGCCATTCAAGTTCTCCCCCAGCTGATCGGATGCCTCCGATTGCATCTGGGCCGTCCATGTGTCCAGATCGGACGATCCAGAATGTGTCTCCCAACTTTGGTTAAAAACATGCGCCCGCTTCATAATGTTTTTCCAACAAATCACAGTTGTTGATCTCTGCAGATCAACGACCAATATTAATCCTTTTCTCCGCTTTGTAAATTTTTTTACTATCCCTAGTTTCAATCCCGACCGTTGATCTGTTCCATCCAACGGTCCATATTAACTCCGACAGGTCCGACCCTTGTGGGTCTTGCTTTCTTCAAGATTTGATCTCAGTCATCCATCTTAGATCAACGGCTCAGATTGAAACTGCCCTTCCCGCTTCTGCCCGCGCATCTATCCAATATCGCACTCGCTCCCCACCATTAGATCTGAGGCCCTAGATCTAACAGTCGACGTTCCATATCGCGTAACTTCAAACACGAATGTTAATCCACAAAATTTACGCGATATAAGCTGTTTTGGAAAGACACGTGGCGGCCTCTGATGCATATCGCATTCAAAAAGTCAAAACCGCTTCCCTGCCCTTTCACCATGAGAAACCCATGGTTTTCTCCTTCGAAACCATTTTCCCCATTTGTATTATAATTCATCGCGCGCGCTTTCCACCATTGATATTTATAGATCAACGGCTCAGATATAATTTCTCATTACACCATTGCCCTCCACCTTCACCAAAGGATTTCAATGAGTGATCTCCACCATTGATCACCCAGGCCAATCTGATCCGACAGCCCAGGTTATGTCCAAAACCCCAATTTTAATTCTTAACAGATTTCCTCCGCCCAAAGGGATTTTCAATATTTTCCTTTGTATTTCTTCTGTTTTCACATAAAGCAGCCCTTCTCCATTTGTATTAACCTGGTTGCGCCAGACCGTTGATCTTTGCAAGATCAACGATTCTGATATAATTTTCCACCACTTATTCATCTGCCGCTCTCCTTCTGATCCCCGCAAGCAGATCTCCACCGTTGGATGCTTTCATCCAACGGTCGCGACTTAACCACAGCCTTCTAAGCAGTATTACCCAAATAAACACAGGATTTATTAACTTTTATTGTTTTATGCAGGTTTAAATGGTTTTTTCATTATATTAAAGAAAAGCCAAAGGTCGAGATGACGATCCCCATGCCTTTATTCATAAAAGAGAAGCCATTTACAGGGTTCAATGCCACGTTTTGTTGGTGTCTCATGAACGCTGGCAGCTCCATAAGAAGCCCCTGTCCCACCTGCACATCAACAAGACACAGTAAAGATTAAAAGAGACAGAGAGTATCAGTGTTGAAGACGTGCCACAACAGAACTAAAGATTGAAGATTGTTTTCACATTTTCAGTGGATTACGGCTAAGATCGAAAATCAAAAGCCTAATCCACTGGATTAAAACACAATTAAATAAAATCATAAACATTTGTAAGATAGAGGATGCCTCCACTGCCACATTAGAAGCAAATTGATTCCTCTCAGCTACCAGATTGCCACCTGTAGCCTCAAAGCATTCAAACTGAGGCTGAGTAATGACCAACAGAGGATATTTGCCTCACAACAACTGAAAAATTAATTTAGCCGAAGAAATTATTGCAAAATATCTCCTGAGTTACTACAGAGATGACACAGAACCTGAAAAAGTCAATAGAAGCTCCCACCGAGCTTAATTCTTAATGTAAAACATTTAATACAAAGGACATATCTGTAAACTTATCCATCGAACCCCTCAAAGGCCGAGAAGTATTACATCTATATTAATTGAACTTGGGAGATCTTTTATCAGATCTCACCTCCTCATATATTCTATAAATACTTCTGTAGAAGATGAGACAATGTTGGTTGCAGAACTTTGAAATATACTTGTGCTCGAAACTTCTAATTGTAAATAGTGTTCAAAGGCTCTTGAAGCTCTGTTTGTGATAGAATAGTTAGGCTGAGAAGTGAAGATGATTGCTGAACTGAAACATTGGAACTGAAGACTGTAACTGGTTTGACATCAATAACAAGCTGTTTCTTGGGATCCTGGTCTATATCACTGGTGAAGTGCTTCTTTCTTTGTAATTGTTTTTCCTTTTGTGTATGTCATATCGTCCATTATTCTCTGATAAAGAATAGCAAGCATAGAGTTAGGACCTACTGTTTACAGTACCCTTCTATGACTGATAAGTTTTATCTCAATTATTTCCTCTAAATTGTTTATTTAAGAATGATTCAATACAGTTTAAGCAGTTAGGAATGTTGGCGTTCCCTCATCCTACTGTTTGCTTTAAACATTGTTCGTGGATGTGATTTTCATGATTTTCTTATTAGAGTTAGACTAGGAAATTTTATGGTTTGCCCTATCTCCTAGTTCTTCCTTCAAAGGTAATTCTGAAATTTTCCCTAAGTGTTGGCTGAAAGAAGACTAGGTTTCAAAGTACCTTTTCAGATCTTAAGTTACACTTTGTTTCTCTGATGTGTTTTCATACTTTCTAAAGGTAATTATGCAGATTACTGGATTGTTTTCCTATTGAGTTGCTTTAATACAAACTTGCCCAAGAAGTCTATGGTTAGCCCTGTCCTTGGTTAGTTTTAAACAATTACTTAAGAGGATTTTCTTGTTTGGACTGACTATAAATCCTTGTTGAAATTATTATCAGTTTCAACCCCTCCAACACTTTTATTGTTTCATTTCCATCATTTTATCTCAAATGATCTTGTGATATAGATGACTTGCCCCTTGGATCACTCTTGATGTTGTTGCTCAATTAAAGCCCTATTATGACTCCATAGCCCAATGGAATAAAAACCAATGTTATATCTATCTAATAAACCAAAGCTTGTTCTGATTGCTTGCAACTTCACACCTTTGAAACTCTTTCCATTTACAACTCTCCACTCAGATAATAATCATGCTCAACCATCCAAAAAAAATAAAAACCCTCGGACTTCATACCTAGCCTAATCTCATTACCTAAAACCTTAAAGATAAATCCATCTTTGCACTTTGTTGGAGCGATCCCTCTTCGGATTCAGGAGGGCTAGATCCTAGAATCCCAAGGTGGTTGAAATAGTGTTCTCTCTACAGTTTGACTTTGCCAATCTTGAAAATTACAGGGAGCTAATAGAAGTCTCAACGGAGGATTATAAAAAGAAGTCAATGGGGCTTGGAGAAGACACACCAAATCAGCTGTGCATTCGATTTTGCTGAGAAATCAATTTCCAAAGTAGCAGATGTGTGTTGCCAGAAGTGATTCAGTGAGACAAAAGAAGGGAGAGAGGGGAAGAGATAGTGAAGCTGGAGGAATATTTACATATCTCGTGTGTACATTTTCCAAGTGGAAGAGAGTGCCATAGTGAGGCAACCTAGAGGTAGTGAAGTGCTCTCTAGAGGCAAATTCTGTTTTGTTGGGGAGAGGGTGAGATTCAGTGCCAGAAGCTAGAGAGAGGTTATATAGGCTAGGAGAATAAGTTACCCAAACAACAGCTGACATGACAGTGAGAGGTGACGTAGTTCCTAGTTGGATGGACCCAGTGATTGCGTAGGGTGATGTAGTGACTGCACAAAGGCAGTTGGGAGAAACTCAATTCCAACCGAGGTCAGTGTCAGATACCCTATGGAGTGAGGAATTTTCCTCACTACTTATTTTTTCTGTTTTATCTCTATTTTAATTTCCAGTTTGGGCATCCATAGTTTGTACTCATATTTTCACTACTGCATAATATAAAAACCCTCAGTTGCTGCACCGATTTTCCTCAGTTGGGTTTTTTCGGGGACATTGCCCAAAAATAATGATGTATTTTGTGTGTGTGCATCTATTTCTTATAGCGTTTTTATTTCTTCTGCATTAGTGTATTTGTGAAGATTGAAGTGTATTTAATTCAATATTTGTAGTAGGAAACTGCAAGTAAAATGTTTGTTTAATTAAACAATTAGAAGAATTAACATCAGTTGCTACAATATGATTCAAGTAACCGAATTTTCACATGGTATCAGAGCACAAATTGTAAACTAGAGAGCTCAGTTGTAGAATAAGAGAAGGAGGTCTGCTGCTCTGCGTGAGAAGCAGTTCGAAACCCCTTGAGGTAGTGAATTTCCTTGGCCAAGAGGCTCAATTTCTTGAGGAAAATCGATTTATCTGAGATACTGATAAAGAAATATGATTTCTCTGGATTGAGGATTACTAGAGGTAGAGGGAGCAGCCATATTTTTTCTTGCAGAGAAAATATCTAGCTAGACGCGGTTATTTTGCAGCAGTTTGTTAGAGAAAAATAGCGTCAGGTGGAAGAAAGAGCACACATTGAGGGAAAATTTTCCTCAGGGAACTTCTAGTCTCAGAAGTTCAATTTATCTTGTAGATCAGCAGTCATTGTGACTAGAGTTACTCGATAAGGGAGTGCGTAGAGCCTAGAAAAAACTGAGTAGAAGGGAAGAGGAGGTTTTCAGCATATTTTGTTGAGATGGCAACATTCGGGTTGCAAGATCAGGACAGGTTGGACGAAGCCTCCAACTATGTGACATAGAAGGCAAGAATTTCCTTCCTTCTGGATGAATACAATCTCAAAACGTATATCGATAATGTGGTGGTTGTCCCCATGGATCCACATCAGCTGAAGGCGTACAAGAAGGAGATGGAGGATGCAAAGAGATTGATCCTTGATTAGTTCGGGATCATGTGTTATCTCACATAGCAGCTTTGGGCATAGCAAAATAGATGTGGGACTCTCTTTCCACACTATACCAGTGATCTTCCAAGTAGTGGAAGATGTGCTTAGAAGAGAAGGTGATATGTACCCATATTCAGAAAGGGGAGCACGTAAACCCCTTAATTACTAGAATTCAGTTGATCTGAGATGAGCTGGAAGCTACAGGGTTAGCATCAATTGGTATGAGTATCCCTCAATAGTGTTTCCAAGGACCGGAAAGTGTTTGTTCAAATCATTTTGGGTGCAGAAACCTTGCCAAGATGGGAAAAAATGTGGGCAGACTTGTTGTAGGAGGAGTTGAGGCAAGATATGATGAAGAGACACATCAATAGTAGCATCAATAATGGATCGAAGGAGGTTAAAGAAGAGGAGAATGTGGCCCTCGTATCAAAGGGTCCCTGTCAAGGACAGGGGGGGCGTAGGAAGAAGAAGGAATTTTCGAAGGTCGAGTGCTTCATGTGTGGTGAACTAGGCCACTACAACACTTAGTGTCCTATCAGGAAGAAGGAAAAGGAGGGGAAGCAAGACCAACATGCAACTTTTGCTGAGATCGATAGGCTTGAGGAATAATTTTCCATGTTTGTAGACATCCCTCTAGGAGTGAGGTGGGGTGACTTGGTTTTGTAGCCACATAGTGCTACAAGATGGGAGGGATTCTTGAGGAGGTCCACCTCTTGAATCAGTACCTTGTTATGGGATCCCACAATATGTAGTAGCAGGAAGGACCAATGGCAGTTGGTGTAGTTAGGTGCCAGAGTGATAGATGGAGTTTGAAGTATTAGTCAAATACTAGGGAGCGCAGTGAAAAGTTGGCAACAGTACAGTTGGCACAGTGCAGATTCAACAGTAGCGCGGAGGCTTCAATGACAACGTAGAGACTAGTAGGAGTCATGACTCATGTGACAAATGCATCATAATGAACATAGATTGTTCAGTACTTTGGATAGTTCTCATTTGCAGATGTTGTAGTTGCAACAACAACAAATGAGAGGGAGTTGCAGATGTTGCAGTAGTAGCAACAACAAAGTTGCATTGCAGATGCAGTTTTGGCAGTAGTTCAGTAGGGTTAGTGGCTCAGCAGGATCAAAAAACACAGTTGTAGCACATATCAGAGTTGCGCAATAGTTGGTGGGAAGCAGTATCTGAACATCAGCAGCGCAATAGGAGATGGTGCAAATATTGTGTATTGTAGAAATAGTTGCAGTACTAGAACACAATCCTTGATAAGAGGGAGTGTTAGTTTTTGTAGCATCAGATGTCTTCTAGCCACGAGATTTGGTGGAGAGGATAGAATACATGTATTCTCCAAAACCCATAAATTGTTTCTAGAAATTCCACCTAGAGATGACTTAATTAGATTTAATATTCATATTTTAATAGTTCCTAAGTCTAAACTTAGGGAATATGATTAATTAATCAGAATTAATAAATTCACGGTGAGAATTTTCTAGAAGAGTACATGGATAAATTTCTATTTAATCCTATCCATCGATTAAGATTTAATCGCGGTCGTTGAAGTCTCAACGGAGGATTGTAATAAGAAGTCGACGCGGCTTAGAGAAGACACACCAAATCAGTTGAGCATTCGATTTTGCTGAAAATTTGATTTCCATAGTAGTAGTTGTGTGTTGTCAGAAGTGATTTAGTGAGATCAAAGCAGTGACAGAGGGGCAAAGGTAGTGAATTCGGAGGAATATTTCCAGATCTGGTGAGTACATTTGTAGAGAGGAAGATAGTTCCATAGTGAGGCAACGCAGAGGAAACACAATGCCTTATAAAGAAAAATTATATTTTGTTGGCGAAAAGGTGAGATTCTATGCCAGAAGCTGGAGGGAGGATCCAGAGGTCGGGAGAATGAGTTTCCCAGACAACAGTTGACAAGAAAGTGAGAGGTGACGCATTTATAAGCTGGAGGGACGCAGTGACTGCGTAGAGTGAAGCAGTGACTGTGGAGAGGCAGTTGGGAGCAACTGTATTCAAGATGAGTTCAGTGTCGGATGGCCTGTGGAGTGAGGAATTTTCCTCACTAGTTATTTTTTCCAGTTTATCTCTATTAGGATTTCCAGTTTGGGCATCCATACCTTGTACTCATATTTTCACTACATCAAAACCCGTAGCTGTTGCACTAGTTTCCCGAGTTGGGTTTTTCCGGGGACATTGTCCAAAAATAACAGTGTATTTTGTGTGTGTGCATCTATTTCTTCAAGCATTTTATTTCTTTTGTAGTATTGTATTTGTGAAGGTTTATGTGTATTTAATTCAATATTTTTCATAGGAAACTGCAAGTAAATTTTTTGTTTAATTAAACAATTAGAAGAATTAACATCAGTTGTTGCAATACGATTCGGGTAACCGAATTTTCACATATACAGCCAAAAAATAAGTTTTATAACTTCTTTTATTCTTCTATACATTCGCTCTTCTTGTCTTCTTGCTTCCCAGCTATAGATCAAAATTAAATTCTTGAGATCAAACGTTTTAGTTAATGAGTTCCAAATGAAGTCGAATGTGCTCCTTTATATAGCCTTTCCAAGGAGTCAAATTCCCTTCTTTAGGCTAACTTGAAGTTGCTAGGGCTAACTTGTACTTTGGAGGTTCCTAGGACTTTCTAGACACAAAATAGATTCTTTTACAAGTTACATATTGCCCGAAAGTGTCTTATAAACATCATGTTGACTCTCTTGACTCATGAAAATATATCCTATGTAATATTCCTTTTCTTGATCCAGTCAAAGTGGACAGAATCGGTCCATGGTATTACCATGGCATTTTCCCATGGTATTGGCCCATGGTATTTGTTGTCAGTTTTCGAGGAAAATAATAAAACAAGGTCCATAAAGCCTATAAAAGGGGATAGAAGCTAGGCATTTAGAATCATTCTGGTATTATATATCTTATTCTGTTTGGTTTGAGAATTTGTCTTGGCCTTTTCTAGCATTGATCCCGGGATGAAAACCCCATGGTGAATTTTTCTGGTGGATCCATCTAGGGTCCACGATTGTGCTTCAGTATTGGTTTCCTATTTTAATCAGCAACCCAGCATGCCACTGCAAAGGCTCAGATATTTTTGGTGTGGGCATGTATCTTTTTTTCAGTTAATAATATAAATAAAAGGTTGCATTTCCAGATCTCGTCTATTTTCATGGTTTTTACTGAATGAATTTTTATTGAGAACACTAGAAGGTGCTAGATCTGACTAAATTATTAAGGTTTGGGATCTTACGGTGGTATCAGAGTTGTGCATCATGCTAGCTTGAGGGTTTTATGTAGGGATATTCGGTGAGATTTCTTCTCACCCTAAGCCTACATCTTCCAACTTCGTTGGTATTTGATATCACCTTAAGCCTGCATCTTCCAACTTCGGTGGTATTTGATATCACCCTAGTTGATTTCCTAATTTTTACGTCTTTTAAGGTTATGAAGGATGAGTAGTGTTGGAACCAGAGAAGATTATGGATATGGAGTACTCTTTATAGCTATAACTGTAGCAGCTGTTTTAGTCTCAAATCAATTAAAGATCAGTCATTCCAAATTTATCCATTGCTATTTGTTATTTGGTCTTAAATAAAGATCACTCTTAAAAAATAAAATAAAAAAGAATGGAGTGTGAGAAATATTTTGGGAAATATATATCTATATATATATTTTGAGGCTTTGACTTCTTGATTGTTACATTGGATTATTTTCACTACTATCATTATTTGTAGGTGATTTATTTCCTTATGGACGCAGAAGATTCAAGTTGAGTTCTCAAAAGGATTTAAATCAGTGTTATTGAAGAAAGCTGAGGAGAGAAGAAAAAGTATTGAGATCCATTGACTCCAAACAACAATGTCATCATTTTACTTTTGGAAACGCCACAAGAATAAACATAATGATACATCACTTGATTCTATGGGCTACAATACTTCTATGGATCATAGATGGAAACAACATACAAATCAGAAAAAAGAGTAGAACAACAGGCCTTTCTCTCAAAAGGTCCATGTTATCCTTCAACAGTCAAAATATATCCGGAAGGAAGATGTAACAAGCAAGTGTCTCTTCGAACATGGATCCAAATTGAAGGATACAAAGTTAGAATATGTCCTCCTACAGCTAGACACATTAAATATGGCTTTGAGCTTGATAGAGAAATTAGAATGGGAAGGGTCTAGTTGGGCCTTGAAGCCATCCATGCTTGCTTTGATACAACCTAGGTTCTTGGAGCATTCTTGTGAAAAGGTTAGACTCACAGCTGCCTCTTGTCTCAATAAAATCATAGCCTTAACAACACCACTACTTCCCTACATTGATGACATCATGAGGAGGACTTTTTGGTTATTGGTAGAAGCACTCCAAGGGTTGGACAACACCACCCTTCTTACTTTTTTCCGAAGCGCATGGCGAAATTCAGATTTGGTATACTTATGCTAGATCTAGGGTGTGATGACTTAATCCTTCAAATGCTCCAATAATTCTGCACTGGAATTTCAACGTCTCATCCAAACTTCCTCAAAACAGACATGAAAAATATCATGTCTCTGATCTTAGGAGAAGATAGGGCCATCTGTGAACAATTGAGATCCAAATTGTTGGCCATTTGGAGGAAGGAGTTAATTGCATCACCTATTGCTTATGAACTAGTTGAGGGGTTGATCAAACAGAGCATCAAAATACTTAGAAAGAAGTTAACCAAGGAGGAACTAACAAATATTTGTGGAGACAACAAGAATGAACTAAGGAGGCTGAAAGGATTATGATTTGTATGCAAGGGTGTTGGGGCACTTGACCATTCATATCCAGATAATAAGGAGGTGACAAGGATAGAAAAATTAGAGACTTCTTCAAATCATGGGGATTCATCCATAGATGGGTTTGCTGGTTTTTAGGAGAGGACCTATGACTGATCTCAGCAGTCAAGTACAAATGGTGAGCAGCAACACCATGCTCTTCAGAGAAACTTGCAGGACAAGCTGATTAGTCAGCTTGACAAAGTACATGATGAAAGGAAAGATGCAATTCCTCTTGATGATGAGGTAGAATCCTATACAATTGAGTTCATATATCTCCATGGGAATATCCATAAAGAATATGAATAATCAAGTATAGATAAAAGCCCACCAATGCATCTATGTTCAACAGTTGAAAGGGATGAACATATTGTCTTCACAGATGAAGGAGGCCAGGGAGATTTGAGTGAGGATCTAGCCATAGTGAACCAGCATGATGAGTATAATCATGAGGAGAAACATGAAAAACATAATGTGCAAAATGAACCATTCCTAGAGAGTTGGTCAAAGGCTCAAGTTGAAGTTGTGGTCGTGGGGCATCTAGTGCAGTCAAATACAAAGACATTCAGCAGGGCACTAGAATTTCCATTGAAAGACTTTTGGGAAAGGATCATGCATTTCAAGACAGATCTTATGTTGTTGAAGCAAAGGGTTTGGACAGTCCGAGACACTGTCTTACAGGAGAATAGAAAAATTGCAGAACTCATAGTGGTATGTGTCAAATCATCAACCAAGCTGTCTAGTATTGAGGAACAACTCAAGTCCCTCACAAGGTCACATGAGGAGTATAATTGGGAGTTCCATAGCAGCGCTCTATAGGAATACATAGATAAGGCTTGCAACACCAACAACCCACCTTTATACATTGATAAGAGTAGGGCATAGTTCTCCAAATACATCATGTTGGGTAACGAAGTAGAGCAGCATGAATCGAGCATCGAACAACATCAACATATTAGATTTTCAAATATTCATTCTTTCCCAAGCATGGATTGGCAAGCGATTATGAGTTGGTATTCTATTGACGGGATGATTATTTGGAGGATACCCATATCCAAGGGAAAATTATAGCTTGGACCATTTGGTGCGGGAAGCGATGGAGAGTTGAAATGGTACCATAACTGTTGGAACAAGGTCTCCTACAAAGCTGTGAATCTGGTCCATTTTGTATATTTTTTATTATATTTAGTCTAACGTAGGGGTTTTGGGGTGGGTCAAAGCCCCTAATGCATTGTAAGAGGGTCAAGGGTAGACCAAGAGTATGCAAACCACAGTTTGCGAACCATTGAATGCGTAGGCTAAAAGTAGTATAAATAGTTGAAACTTTTTGAGTCGATAGGTAGGAAATGAATAGAGATTGAAGCGAAGTACGGATTGCTAGATTTGGGTGGGTTTTTTTGGGTTAGGAATCCTGCTACCTGTGTGCATGGAGATCCTCTGTCCTAATGTGTGTGGACCCTGCTAGCTGTGTGCGCAAGAGGTATTCAGGGAATGTAAGAAGATTTTGATAAGTAATATATGTGAAGTATTGGTGAACCATATGATGTTATATGGATTTGTTTTGTTATGATTGCTGCAAACTAAGAATTGTCTGATTGAGTTGCGAAATTGTCTGTTTATCTCTGTGGTATGAAAGTAGTTGCATTTAATAAATTACTATGATTATATCTCTGTTAATGAACGCAAAACATCTGTGTTGACAATACTGGCTACGATTATGCTATTTTATGGTTGTAATTGATGATACGCTAGAACAGATCTGATAAAAATATAGTCTAGTTACGTTCTGGAACCCTGCGAATCACCCTTCGGTGTAGATCTGATACTTACAGGCCTGCATTATTACCTTCTCTCTCTCAGGGTGCGTAAACCTGGTTCCAACACCCTCCCATATTGCTTCAGGTGAGACTTTGACCTATGCAAGCAGGTCACTACCAAAAGGGCCAGTAGTATAGGTGTTTGTTGGAAAACCTTCACCTCCGAACCTGGGTCAAGACCCCTCAAGCCAAAAAATGGTTTCGTTTTCGGGACCGGGAGCATTTTGAGGGAGAGATTTGGTAATGCCAAGGCTGTATTGAAAGCCTAAAAAGAAAGAAATCGATGAGTGGTTTGAAAAGCAAGTTCAGGGATTTGCTGTAAAAGAAAATCGCAGTGCGAACTTAACCACAGAGGAATGAAAAAATAAGTATATTTTCTTGTAAATCTACGATATTTTCTTCATAACTTTCTCAATCGAGCTGCAGGAGTGGCTCACGAGACTGGTCGATTTTCAAAAGTGTTGGAAAGACGAATGGGTCACACAGTGGACTCCAGAACTGATCCGGCAGTTGGAAAAGACTGGTAATACCATTACTCACACAGTAGATCATTGGGTGGATAGTGTGATAGGAGGATTTGTGAGTGAATTTGCAATCGATCAATTTGTGTCCTACTCAAAATCCGAGCGGAGATTCTTCAAGGGTTTCTGGGGTAAGTTTCTAAAAAAAATTTCGTTACTAATTAAGATCTTATTGTGCGAAAATAGTATCTTGTGTAGCCAAACTGAGTGAATGAGCTTCGATCAAAGTGAGGGTACAATGCGTAGTGGTAAGTACTACAGAACTATTCAATATGGAGTACGATCTGTCTATATTCTAGTGACTAATTTTGCTATGCATAGCCCTCCATCAACACCGTCGTCGAGTCCTCGTAGGGGCAAGAACTAACCTCCACCACCACTGGAAGATGATATGACGTCACAGATGAAGTTACCCACGTTCAAGGGTGTGGGGGACGAAGATATGGATCGGTTCTGGTTTGTCGCAGGTCTGTATGGACTGCGCAAAGTGTAGTGAGCGATGTTGTGAAAAGAGCGCAACTATCTCTTGCTTTTGAAGGAAGGACCCTGGATTGGTACATGGGATACCTAGACCAACATGCGAACGTGAGCATTGAGGACATTAAGAACACCTTGAAGCAACAGTTCAAGAAGCTTAAGGCCTACTCCTAGATAGTAAACGACCTGAAATATTTCAAACAAGGCCCATCTGAGTCTGTATGGGAAGTTGATTAGTGATTGAAAAAAGTAATCAGAGAAGGAGGATTCCAGTATGATGATAGACAGCATGTGGAATGGTTCATTGCTATGTTGCTGCCCCACCTACACATATCGATGGGCGAACAAGACATTGAGTCGTAGGAGAAGGCCTTGGAGATAGCAATGAATTTGGAGGCTACGCCATGAGATGAAATCCAGTTGGGTGTACAATAGATCCAAGGTCAGCTGGAAGCAATGCACATGGAGATCCAGAACCTGCAAAAGGAACTAGGAGCGAAGGCTAGCCTTGACAGGTGGTGCATACGATCCAGGGTGAATGGCCACGCCAAGGATAATTGTCCGCTATTAGCAAACTACATGCAGGTGGGAGGACCTAGCCTGCTATGCCCTAGAGAAGCAACGGGGCCGAGTAGGCCGGCACTATGGTGTGACGACTGTCGTGTTGTGGGGTTGCACGACACCAACCACTACCCTCGCCTTGCTGCTTGTATTCTGGAGGTTAAGCAGCAATGGTGCAGGTTTTGTAGGTCTGTGGGGCATGATGATCAGAACTGCCGTACTAATGATCTGATGATAGACTAAGGAAACCTCTATAGGGTACAGACATATCCTTCGTCACCAAGGACCCCATCCGGTATCGAAGGCTCCCCCGTTAGGGATAGGGGAAGGGGCCGAGGTGGAAGCGCAAGTACAGGAAGAGGCCAACTGATATGTTATAACTGCGGAGAGATAGGTCACTTTGCAAGGGACTTCCTGAACCCTACAAGGCAATCCTATAGGTATTGCAGGCAGCTGGACCACGTGATTGAGGACTGCCTGATCTTGATAGCTAAGGTGCAGAAGAAACAGTAGACACCTACGCAGAATGTGCAAAGGGTTACGACAGAGCCTCAAAATGAGGGACCAAGTATTAATATCATAACCCGTAGTGGCCTAACCATCGGGGGGGCGGAAGAAAAAGATACGTCTGAGCCTCTAATTAGGAAAGTGGTCAGCAAATTAGAAGGTCTAGACCTGCAAAAGGAAAGGGAGACCTTTATCGCGGCTCGGCAGAATTTCAGAGAAGCAGCTACTTTGCAGGTTCCGGCGGCCACCAAAGAAGGAGAAGGGGTCCATCCATTTTTACAAGTATGCATGAAACTTCTGCGCAACCAGCAGGCCGTTGAGAACCTCTAGGCACTATTAAACAGCTGCGTAGAGAAAACTAACCCACCCCTGGAAGTTAAGGATGTAAACACACTGTATAAATACAAGAAACGCACTGGTAGGGAAATGTGGCTCACAGCACAAGTCGGGGATTACGAAATGGAACAAGTTATTTTGGATCTAGGATCAGATGCAAACGTACTACCCAAGAAAACATGGCAGTGCATGGGAGAACTCAAGTTGGAATGGTCCACTATGCAGCTGCACATGGCCAATGAGCAGAAAATCATACCGTTAGGAAGGTTATTACAGATTGTAGTGGATATTGTAGGAGTCAAGGTATAAGCTGACTTTGAGGTCATTTAGATTGTGGAAGATGTAGACCCTTACCCTGCGCTCCTAGGGTTAGATTGGGCTATCGACATGGGCTGTATTATCAACTTAAATAAGAGGAGCATGGTATTTGAGAACGGAGGGGTACGAGTGATAGTCCCCTTAGACCCCGTAAAAGGAGAAAGGTACACGGAGACAGTGTGTATCGATGAGGAGGTAGAACACATCTACAAGTTAACTACGCAGGATGAATATTTGATCAACCCTACAGCTGATAGTATGCTCTGTTGGGAAAAGGATAGCGACTGTTTGTCTGACTCTAATGGAGAACTCGAAAATTAGAAAAACCGGTTGCACAACATATCTACGCTGCGATGTCTCAGGATTACAAGGGATTTTCAATGTATCTCCTTAGAGATACGAGATCTGCCCTACTTTGACGATTCTAGTAGCGTTAAGGAATTTTTGCAAGCATTCGAAGCCGAAGTTCCAAAGGAAAGAAGGTTATGGGCTCTCAGTCTCGCCCTATATGTAGCACCTGCGAAGTGGTGGGATGAGCATAAGACTACATTCCAAGAATGAAGGGCATGCCAGACTATGTTATTCTTGTGCTTCGACCCTTTGGTTCACTCACGCAGGGAACAACTCGGAATAGTAATCCAAAGCTGCACAGACTTGCACAAGATAACTTCCGATGGCGGGAAAGGGCACGTGAATGATAGGTGCATCCCCTATAAAAACTCTCTCAAGATAATGGATACTATGGAAGTTGCAGATCTGGCAGCACCTACAACTATGAAACAACTGTGCTCATTCCTCCACTTCATAGGCTACTACAAAAAAACCGGGCTGGAGTACACATGGATCACAATGCCTCTGAAAGAACTGTTTCGCAAGGCCACTTCATTTCGCAGGGACGTTGGGTGTCAGGGGAGTTTCAGACTAGCAAAGAAAACAACAGGCCCACTCATAACGCTGATGGAAATTTGGATGGACCACCATGTGCATAGGAGGCCCGCTGAATGCACACAGGCGCACTAGGAACGCAGGTTTGCATTGAGCGCACCAAAGCTGCGAAAACTAGCCGTTGGGACAGTCAAATCAAGTAAAATGAAAAATATACCGTTGAATGGAGTGGGCGGCTGGCATTTAATGAGGCGATTACGGGAGATTTTTTACTGTTTACATGATGGTAAGTTCCAAGTGCAACTTGCCCAACCACTGACCACTCGCGCTAGCTATAAAAGGGGTTGACCAAACCAGACAAGGGTTCTGTATTAGTTGTATATCTTGTACTTGGCATATCTTGTTGTGAAGATTTGGTGCTACAAGATGCTCTATGTTTATAGTGTCTCCTTTATGTCCGAACAACCTACCCCCTCGGACAGTAGCAACCCAGAGTTTATTTTTCGTGCCAGGATGACAGCTATGAACCCCGTTGAGCCTTCTGAACCAATGACCTCGGTGGAACAGGGGATTGAGGAAGTAGTGGAAATCGAGTTTGAGGCAGAAGATATTCTCTCCACATTGAGCTCGACCACAAGAAAAGGGAAAGCAAAGGCACCAAGCTCCCGAAAGCCCCCGAAGCCCACGAAATCGGCTGTAGGAAAGCCGCGAACTTCCCCGCGTACTGAAAAATCCCCGAAGGCAGCTCGGGAGGAAGCACAAACTGTCGAGTCAATTCACTGGTTACCTCCCTTTGTTAGACCACATAGGGCATCAACACGCACACCAAAGAATCTTGATGGCTTGGTCACTTACCCACAGATTTCGATGACCCCAGGCGAGGTTCCATCGTTGGCGAACCTGTTGGTAAGCTTCATGAGGTGAAGTTTGATGATCATGACCTAGCCAACTTCGAAGTGTTTCCTGAGCTAGCACCTGCGCTATACCTTGACACAATTCATGACGATAATGGAGTTACAGTCGTCCCCCAGCGCTGGGTGCAGGGGTTGGCTGGGTCTGGGCTCCTAAACTTGCTCAGGATGCCCCATTTTGGTTATTACAATATTACGGACCGGCTCGCATGGTAGCTGCTCGCCCTAAGTCACGAAGGCTGCCTATGGATCCAAGACAAAACTCCTATTGATGCTCTACTCACAACAACAAAAAGCTACCTTTGCCCTTTGCCTGGTGCTGCCCTTATGATCAGTCCGCCTGACCTGAGCATGCGGGTCCATAGTTTCTAAGAGGTCCAGCGAGACTTAGCTAGACTACCCCAAGATTCTTTGCAGGGACTCCACTCAGGTATATTCCAAGAGATTCAGCACTAGGAACTATATATTCACCAATAGTTAGGCGTGGCTGAGCGAACGATCAACGAAAGCAACGCCGCAGTTTCCCTAGACACCACGTAGCAGAAGGAGCTCGAAAGATTCATTCACCAGCTCTGCGCAGAAGTTCCAGCAGAGATTCCAGCTACTGCTACGCCCGAGGCAAAGGTTGAAGGGTTGGTCGCCGCATTGAAGGCGTCTCAAATAGAAGTTGCGGAAGTTAAGTCACGGATGGAGCAGCAGATTGCCAATCTGCAGGCAAAATTGCAGCCTGAAACACCTTTGGAGGTGCGGGCCTAGCGATCTACGCTAGTCACCACCGCTACGCACGTCATCACAGGGAAAATCACATAGGGTGCTTAACTACTGGATACTGCCATGCAACTATGGACCAAGGTCCAACGCAATCCGCTCCTGTGTGAAATGACCCAGACCCTGCGGCAGAAAGAGGAGACGTTTGCAATGTTGGAAGCCACCCTGCCCACATTGGTTCCTGCTCAACACTTGGCATGATTACGAACCAGCCAAGACCTCCAAGCTGAGATAGAAGTGCTTCAACAGAAGAAGAAGGCCCTCACCGACCGCCTGAAGCCTTGGACTGTTGACGCCCTTAGACTATCGCAGGATGCTGATGTAGCAGTAAAGCAGCTCAACCAGACTCTAGAAAGTGTCACCACTGCGACGAAAGGCCTGATTTCACAGAAATTGGTTGACATCGCCCAGAATGTTGCTACCCAAAGCGAAGCCGTGCTGCCCCCATTGGCCAAAGCGATAAAACTGTTGCAGGCGCAGGTGGAGACCCCGCAACCTCAGTGACTCGGGACGAGTCACAAGATTGTGTTGGGGGATTGTTGGAATAGGGTCTCCTACAAAGCTGCGAATCTAGTCCATTTTGTATATGTTTTATTATAGTTAGTCTAACGCAGGGTTTTTGGGGTGGGTCAAAGCCCCTAATGCATTGTAAGTGGGTCAAGGGTATACCAAGAGTCCGCAAACCACGGTTTGCAAACCATTGGATGCGTAGGCTAAAATTAGTATAAATAGTTGAACCTTTTTTAGTCGATAGGTAGGAAATGAATAGAGATTGAAGCGAAGTACGGATTGCTAGATCTGGGTGGGTTGTTTTGGGTTAGGACTCCTGCTGGCAGTGTGCGTGGAGATCCTCTATCCTCCTGTGTGCAGACCTTGCTGGCTATGTGCGCAAGAGGTATTCAGGGAATGTAAGAATATTTTGATGAGTAATATATGCGAAGTATTGTTGAACCATATGATGTTATCTGGATCTGTTATGTTATGATTGCTGCGAACTAAGAATTGTCTGATTGAGCTGCCAACTTATCTGTTTATCTGTGTGGTATATAAGTAGTTGCATTTAATATATTACTGTGATTATATCTCTGTTAATGAACGAAAACCATATGTGTTGAAAATACTGGCTGCGATTATGCTATTTTATGGTTGTAATTGATGATACACTAGAACATATCTGATAAAACTATAGTCTAGTTACGTTCTGTAACCCTACGAATCACCCTTCGGTGTAGATATGATACTTACAGGCATGCGTTATTACCTTCTCTCTCTCAGGGTGCGGAAACCTGGTTCCAACACCCTCCCATACTGCTTCGGGTGAGACTTTGACCTGCGCAAGAAAGTCACTATCGAAAGGGCCAGTAGTATAGGGGTTTGTTGGCAAACCTTCACCTCCGAACCTGGGTCGGGACCCCTCGAGCCAACAATAACCCACAGGTCCCAGGATTTAGGTGGCATTGGGATCCAGGAGAATCCATTGGGGGTAGGATTGGCCAATGGATTGTTTGGCATCCAGGTAAATCTATTGAGGGAAGGATTGGTCAGAGGATTGTTTGGGATCCAGGTATCGAAGGATCCATTCAGGACCATTCAACATGGAGGGATGGAACAATACATTAGGTTGTATGGGATCCCGGTATCAATGTACAAATGCTTCTATTGTGGATAGAAGTGGATCACTTGAGGACAAGAAATATTTGGGTGGGAGGATTTGTAATATTCCTTTTCTTGATCTAGTCAAAGTGGATGGAATCGGTCCATGGTATTACCATGGTATCCGCCCATGGTATTTGTTGTCGGTTTTTTAGGAAAATAATAAAATAAGGTCCATCAAGCCTATAAAAGGGGATAGAAGCTAGGAATTTAGAATCATTCTGGTATTATCTATCTTATTATGTTTGGGTTGAGAACTTAGCTTGGCCTTTTCTAGCTTTGATCCCTGGACGAAAACCCCATGGTGAATTTGTCTGGTGGATCCATCCAGGGTCCATGATTGTGCTTCAGTATTGGTTTCTTGTTTTAATCAGCAACCCAACATGCCACTGCAAAGGCTCAGATATTTTTGGTGTGGGCATGTATCTTTGTTTTCAGTTAATAATATAAATAAAAGGTTGCATTTCCAGATCCCTTCTATGTTCATGGTTTTTACTGAATTATTTTTTATTGAGAACACTAGAATGTGCTAGATATGACTAAATTATTAAGGTTTTGGATCTTAGATCCTATGACCTAAAAAACCATAGAAGCACGAAGAATATGATTTTACCTAGAAGACCATTAATAAAGAACATCAAACCCAAGCTTTAAAATTATAACTTTTTTCTTTCTTCTTTTCCTACAATTGAACTCTTATTTGAGAAATATTCATAACAAAGGAGGACATTTCCCCATATTTCAACTTCTTCATTTTATATAGCTTATTCCTCAAATACATATGTTGTCCTAATGTACTTATAGAGTACAAATTCACTAGCTTTTCATACATATCCTTTGAAGTCTTCAAGTTAGCAACAAAGGAACAAGGTGATCCTTAATGGATTCCATAATGATATTTTGTGCCCTTACTTCCCATTTCTTGTATTTTTCTAACTGTTGAGTCTTGTATTTTCTACGTTCAATAACTTCCCCATGAACATATTCCATTAATTCATGTTTTTTAAGTGTCAGGTCAACCCTTTTCTTCCATGCTAGGAAATTTTTTGATTCAATGATCATATTTCTTTCGTTACAAATAAAACCCATAATACTGATAGATTCAAACATAGAATAATATGATACTTGTCAACCAATATTCCTTTCTTCTTAGATTATTTCTCGAACTATCTCAAGGCTTGCACGATCTTCAATGAAATTTCAATGATGTCATAGAAAGATGTGTTCTAGGATACCTTCAAAAACAACTTCCAAGAGTGATGAAATATTTCTTTTAATGGTCCTTTGAATAGATCTCCTTCCAAGAGAGATCAATGACCTTCTTGTAGTCTTCCTATTCATGATTTCCTTTCATGCGGACTTGATGTAGTCTTATGAAAGTGATTCCCCTTAGCAAAGCCTTCTTATGTCAACAAGATGATCCTTCTAGCCGCCTTCTTGTTCACCTTAGCTCTGATACCATGTTGGAAAATTCAATGTGGTAGTTATCAATTTAGATTTACTTATTCCTTAATAATTTCTTGTGAACTTTAATTATCTTCTTGTGATTTTTTATTAGATATTCTTATAAAACAAATATCAAGATCAAAATAGTAAAGCCAATGGACACAGATATTAGGCTCCAAGCCAGGGAAAAACCCCTCAAAAGGGAAAACCCATAAAAAACTCTTCTCTTCTTATAGTATCTTCTCAAATGAGACAACAAAGTCCCAAACCCTTGACTAAGTCCTCCTTCAAGTACCAAGTCAACCCTTACAATAGAATCATATCACCACAATTCAAATTTGCATCAATCTACAACTTTAACCATAGCTTTGACCCTGCAACTTCGAACGAATATCTAGTACAAAAACCCTAATTTTTCTTCTTCAAGAGATCCTTATTTGAGAAATATATATCTTCCCAAGGTCAACATAGTACAAAATAGAGTATTTTCCCTTCCAAAAACTTTATACCGCAACTCGTCCTACTACAACTCATACCTGCAATTTAAACCTTCTTGGAATCTGGAGAAACCCTAATTTTTCACTTTTATGAGAGAGATAGATCCCAAACACAAGTTTTCTTCCTTATTTTCTTATTCTATACTTTCCCTCTTCTTGTCTTCTTGCTTCCCAACTGCAAATCAAACTTCCTTTCTTGAGTCTTATGAGTGATTCAATGTCAAATGAGATCAAATTTTCTCCTTTATATATCCTTTCAAAGGGGTTGAATTCCCATATTTAGGCCAACTTGAAGCTGCGAAGGCCAACTTGTATTTTGGAGGTTTCAGGACTTTCTAGACACAAATAATTTTTTTTATATAAGTTATATCTTGCCTCGAAGGGTATTATAAACATGATGTTGACTCTTTTGACTCATGACAATATGTCATATGACCTAACAAACCCTTCAAGCATGGAGAACATGCTTTTAACTAGAAGACCATCAATAAAGAGGATGAAAACCATGCTTTAAAATAATAATTTTTTCTTTCTTCTTTTGTTTGTTTAGATAATATACATATTGAAATGAGTACAAGAAAAATTATGAAGACTGAAACTAGTTACATTTCCAACAAACATAATAATGGAATGTACCTACCTTGTAATTAAAATTAAATAAAATGTGTACGTTTGGGACGATGTGGTGGTTGTCTCACTGGAATGTATCCCTTCCAACAGTTTCAAATCCTATGGGGGGGAAACATGGCTCGTCATAGTAAGGCTAGAAGGATAGGTGTTCCGTTGGAGTTTGGGATCCTGGCTCCATTTTCGGTGGTCTACGGACGTCTCGGATCTAGGATGAAGTATGAGTTTATGATATTTATGGCTTGTAGGTTATTGCATATATTTTGGGTGGTTGCTAGTTCCCCATCAACAAAAGATTAAAAAAATAATAATAAATAAAATAATCAGGGGTATTTGGCACAAGCCCCTAGGAACATTCATGAGAAATTATAAATATATATGAGTATCATTGTATTGAATATGTGTTGTATTTCATTGTGTTATAGCAAGCATGACTTGTAGATTAATTTATTCCATAAGGCGTATTTGATGGTGTTACCCTACCCTAAGTGTTCTGCCCTCTATATTTTTCTGTTGTTCATGGTGAATATCTTGGTATCTTTGATGCTCAAGGTTTTTTTCTTTTGAATATTTATGGTGGAATATTTGTATATTTGAAGTTTTACGAGAAGTGGTATGATAGTAATTTCTTGGGAACAAAGCGGGATAATTTTTTTGGGAAGAATTGGATATTTTTTTCCTTTTGCTAAATTTTTGTACAAGAAAAATTTATCCAATTTGTGCCTAACATTTTCTCCCACTTTATGCCCAAGAAAGAGTTTTGATACCAATTGTAGTAAAACTTCAAATACATAAAAAATAATCCACCATAAAACCTCAAAAATAAACCCTTGAAATCAAAGATACCTAGACATTCACTTAAACAACACAAGAATATAATAAGAAGAATCCTTGAGGTAGGTTACAACCATCAATCAATATTATAGAAGGAATCACTCCACAAACCATATTTGCTATGAGATATTGTATTCCAATAAACCGCTAGTATGATGATACAAATGTGTATTTATACTTTATCACAAGTATTCTTATAGGCCTATGCGAAATACCCATTATCATTATCTTTTTTCATTTTAATTACATATTGGGTATTTCTATTACTTTGAATACATTTTATTCAGTACCCCCTTGGGTACCTCCCTATGTACATTCAATTAGAGAGTGATAAAGTCATTCATTTATTTCTCCATGAGTTGTATTGTATCTATGCTACAATTATTGATAGAATACTATGGAGGAGAAATTATGTATACCTCAAAATTGACAAAATATAGCATGCCTAAGCCTTGCTAATGATATATTGGGGCAAGTTATAGAGCTATTGCGACCAATAATATGTTGTGATAAAAAATGGCAATGTTGATGTGAAAAATGATAGTATTAATGCAAGGAGATGATGGGATGTAAGTTTGGAATATTGAGCTGAGCACAAAGCCCCTATTTAAACACCAAACTAAGGACATTGGAACAAAGGATGTTATGTAACTTCTCCAATAGAGAGAGGAATGTTGACTTCTTAGCTAGAAAAACTTCATGCCAAGACCAAACAAGAATATTATTGAGAAGATATTGTGGGGAGAGTAGAGTTTTTGAGTTGAGCTCCACAATGCTAAGGTGAAGGTTGAAGGGGAAACTTTGATAGGTGGCCCAAGGATAAAGACCAAAAAAATAGAGAGAATAAAAAAAAGGGTAAAGAAAGCTAATGATAGATTTGGTAAGAGGAGAGCTGTGACCAAAAGTCTTTTGCTATTGAAAACTTGTACTGAGGGTGGATATCAAAAACGCAAAAGAACCTAGATTGAACTATTCTTGATGAAGAATTAAAAATTCCCTTAGGGTTGAGGTGAAGACCTCCAAAGTAATACAATGATGGAATGTCAAGGAATCTAGATGGTGTGTAGGAGCATGAAATAAACCAAATTTGAAAATATAAGTGCCTAGGATGGAGGACTTGACCTCAAGGAATGTTGAAGATTGCAACAAGAAACAGTGAAGGAGGCATCCTGAAACATCATTCCTGATCCTAGTTGGAAAAGTGATCACCAAAACTAGGTGGGGGCCACACAGGTGATTTTTGTCGCAAAGTCTATTTTTAGACTATGTATATTTTTAGACATATGGATCATGTTCTATAAGTTGCAGGATGCTATTTATGGATGGTTGGTTAAGTTGGAAAAATAGATGGATTTCTATTTTTAGACATATTGGGCGGAATCTATTTTTAGATTTCCAGTCTAAAAATAGATATGTCGAATATTATTAGCTCTTTATAATATTTGTACTATAAACATTATCTTATTCTCTTGGAGCACTTCAGTTAAGTGCACAGATGTGGCACAGGAGCTGACAGAAGGAATTACGCTATTCCTGAGGGTTAAGTGGAGCTATTACATGGATACTTCAGTTAGAACTCATGTGACAGAGTTTGGTGGAGTTGATTGAGGAAGTTAGTGGAGTTGTATTCAGTTTAACTAATCTAAACATAGTTGAGCTATTTGTATTCAGTTTAACTATTTGATACAATTAGTGAGAGTGGTGTGAATTAATTATTAATTAATTCACTAATTATAAACTCATTAATCAACTAAAGAATACATCAGTTAACTTCAGTGCATGGACAATTTTAGTGGAGACCAGTGCAGAGATAGGTGAAAGGGAAAGTGTGACTATCAGTTATGACTATAAGTGATGCATGGTTTGCATCCAACACTCAGTAGAGATGCCTATAAAGACTGCGTGAGCAAGGCTGGGGTAATTAATTCTCATCAAGAGGCATTCTTCAGCAAGGATTGCGCAGTAGAGGTAGGCTATCAAGTGGCAGAGATTGGAGCATGTGTTTTGCTAGATCTAGCTTGATTAGTGTGTAGCAAGTGGAGATTATACTGAGAGCTTGTGAGGAGCTTTGTATAATGATTGTTACATGATCTCTATGACATATATAATATACAGATAGTTGGGGGTTTTCAACTTTAAGCCTTCCCATTACATATTGTGTTCATATGTGTGAATTTTTATGGTTTTAATGTGTGCATGAAATTGATTTTATTTCCGCATGTGATGATCAATTGTAGAAGAGATTTTGTATTGTGCATGAAGATGAAACAGTGTGTGATCAGGAGAATCTCGGTGGATAACATATCAGTTATTCAAATTTCTACATGGTATCAGAGGGATATTGATCATTGGAGCAATTGCAAAACATTGAAGCGGTTGAGTTTTTTGTATTGAAGCGACCAGAGGAAGTTGGCGCTCAAGGATAAACTTAGGAAAATAAAAATGGAGAAGAATGACACTATTCCAGTATACTTGACAAAGTTTTTCCACTGCAGGGATGAGCTTGGGAGTGTAGGAGTTAGTGTGGATGAGGAAGGAGAAGTCAAGAAGGTTGGGATTCGAGCCAAGAATCTCTACAGACTTGAAGTAGATGGGATGTCTACAGAGCTTCCTACTGTTGGGAAGTGCAAGAAAGACATGCAATTGATGCTTGAGAGGGAGCAAGTTTTGCATGCAGGTAATAGTGAACCTCGGGATGTGGAGCTGCCACGTGATGAGGATCATGGAGTGGAAGAAACCACTCGTGCAAAGAAATTTCATGCCAGATGGGAAGAGGGAGTGCATGCAGCTATACCACCAGGTGAGAGGTGGGGCGACATGCATGATTAATCCCAAGAGGAGATTTTAGGGCAGGATTCATGGAGATGGTGTGGATCTCATGAATTGAACCTAGCTACGAGGTGCCCACAGCGCAGCAGTAGAAAGATCAGTTGGAGTGATGCAGGCAGATCAAAGTGACAGTATCGGATACTGGAGCGCGGATCAGAGTTGACAGCAAGTGCAAGAGTGCATGGGTGCAAGAGTTCAACAGCGCAGTAGTTCCTGATGACATGTGCAGTTGGTACCAGCAGAAGTCGAAGACTTTGATGATAGATGCTAGATGCATCAAGAATGATTGAGTTGTTTGGAGCCTATTCAGTTTCAGAGGAGTTGCAGAGCAGATGCATGGAGTTGCATGGCGCTTGTGGAGGTTGCAGGGCGAATGCATGGAGTTGCATGTCGCATGCAAAAGATAAGGGAGATTCTTGTTGAAGGGGAGTGTTGAAGATTGCAACAGAAAGCTAGTGAAGGAGGCATCCTGAAACATCATTCCTGATCCTAGTTGGAAAAGTGATCACCAAAACTAGGTGGGGGCCACACAGGTGATTTTTGTTGCAAAGTCTATTTTTAGACTATGTCTATTTTTAGACATATGGATCATGTTCTATAAGTTGCGAGATGCTATTTATGGATGGTTGGTCAAGTTGGAAAAATAGATGGATTTCTATTTTTAGACATATTGGGCAGAATCTATTTTTAGATTGTCAGTCTAAAAATAGATATGTTGAATATTATTAGCTCTTAATAATATTTGGACTATAAACATTATCTTATTCTCTTGGAGAACTTCATTTTAAGTGCACGGATGTACAGAGGTAGCCGAGAAGAAATTCTTGACATTCACGAGGGTTAAAGTTAGACTATTGCATGGATACTTTAGTTAGAACTCATGTGACAAAGTTTGGTAGGTTGATTGAGAAGTTAATGGGTGTGTTAGGTTAACTAATCTAAACATGTTGAACAAATTGTATCTGGATTTAACTAATTGATACAATTAGTGAAAGTGGTAATAATTAATTATTAATTATTCACTAATTATAAACTCATTAATCAACTAAATAATACATCGATTATCTTTAGTGCATTGATAGTTTCATCAGAACTTGATGCGGAGAGATAGGTGAAAGGGAAAGTGTGACTATCAGTTGTGACTATAAGTGATGCATGGTTTGCATCCAACACTCAGTAGAGATGCCTATAAAGACTGCGTGAGCAAGGCTGGGGTAATTAATTCTCATCAAGAAGCATTCTTCAGCAGGGATTGCGCAGTAGAGGCAGGCTATCAAGTGGCAGATATTGGAGCATGTGTTTTGCTAGATCTAGCTTGATTAGTGTGCAGCAAGTGGAGATTATACTGAGAGCTTGTGAGGAGCTTTGTATAATGATTGTTACATGATCTCTATGACATATGTAACATACAGATAGTTGGGGGTTTTCAACTTTAAGCTTTCCTATTACATATTGTGTTCATATGTGTGAATTTTTATGGTTTTAATGTGTGCATGCAATTGATTTTATTTCCGCGTGTGATGATCAATGGTAGAAGAGATTTTGTATTGTGCATGAAGATGAAACAATGTGTGATCAGGAGAATCTCGGTGGATAACATATCAGTTATTCAAATTTCTACAAGGAAAACCAGGTGTATGTGGTAAAAGGCTCCATTTGGGCACATAGCCAATATAATTAGAGGTTGGATGCCAAAATAAGCCTCAAGCCTCAAAAGGAACCAAAATAAGGTGTATGTCGAGTGGAAAACCTCAAAAGGAACCAATATTTAATGAAATAAGGGTGGTATTGGAGCTAAAAGGAACCAAATTCATGTGAGGAGAAAGATCTAAATTGTAAGCTCTAATACCAAATGATGAGCCTCAACCTTCACATGCAAAATATTGCTTCCAAAAATAAGATGAACCCAAGAATAAGCTTCAAAATAAATCCATATCTTTATTCTTTAGCAAGATGTCTTAATACAGAGTTTTACACTAGTTATGATTTTACATAATCAACCCATGTTCCTTAAGATAGTAACCATTTATTAATAATTCATCCTAGAATAATTGCATATAATTTGTTTAGGTGACTTATCATAATGATTCTATAATTTTATAAGCCATTTTTGTGCATGTTTTAAAAAAAATAAAAATGATTTGAGCCCTTTTTTCTTGACCTAGCAAGCATATGTTAATAATTCTTCTTAGAAGAATTGCATATAATTTGGTTAGAAAATGATTAAACGCAATGATCCTATAATTTTAAAGGCCTTTTTGTGCATGTTTTTAAATATAAGAAAAAATATTTGAGTCTTTTTTAAGGAAACCTTGTTGAGCCACCATATTTAAAAGTTTACGAAGGCAATGGGTAAGAACCAAACCTTCAATTTTTAGGATTTTTATTTGGTAGCCTTGGATGTCCTTAACTTTGTCTTTTGCTAGCCATTTAACGCTAAACACTATGTCTCCTAAAGTAAAAATATATTTCATTGTAATAAGGGTTTGAATGTCGCCCATTGACATTTGGGATTTATACATATCAATTCCATTCCCTCAAGATAATCACATTATTTTTCTAGTTTTCAAGTTGATAGCGACTTATATAATTTTTATGATTAGAATTAGAAAAGTGTAAAAGCCTCTATTGATTTTTATTTATATAGTACTTTATCTTCTCTTAATTAGTGTTTTTTACTACTTATTTTAAAATTTTAGGAACACATAGGAGGCTTCACTCATGGTTTTTCAAACAATCTTACAATCATTATCATATTGAGGGTGTGCTTTTTGATACAAAAATTTAAAATAGTATTTGTTTTTACAAGTTGATAGAGTTCAAGTAAAAATATGAAATAGGTCTTCAATATTATTTTTGTTATAGATAAATTGTGTTTTAGGTATTTTACGAAATATGCAATTAAATTCAAGTGTTTTTCATTATTAAATTCTCATTTATGAGATTTTTATGAATGAGAGAGTTAATGATTGAGATTTGTTATCTATTATCCAAAATAAATTTTTAGTTATTTAAAATATAAAAATTAATAATTTAGTTATATACTAAAATATCAAATATAACATAATCTACCATACCAATCTCTTTCCCATGAATACAATCACAATATTGGATTTGTGCCTCTCATTAAACTCATAAATTATCAAGTTTTGACAATTGTAAAACTTAATCAATTCAGTAACAAGCGAACTTTAGCATAAATCATCAAAGCTTCTTTTAAATTTAAAATCTTCATAAAACATTGAGGTTTTAGATATTGCTAGCAATTATTTATTGAAAAATTGTTATAATATTAGGAAAAAAAAAAGCAAATGAATATTACCTCGTTTTTCACTTTAAGACTTCTTAAATGATCATAATTCTCTTATAAATTAATTATTATTTTTTAATAACAGTTTGTCCATTTCTTATAACCAAATTTCTCATCAACCTTTGAATCTACTTATGAGAAGTTTTGGGAATTTACTCTTGTGTTTTTACCTCTCCTTTTCCTGTAAACCCTACCAAAGTAGGTTGGAAGTTTAGGTCGGGGTCCCTGGAGGTGGTAAGTTTAGGTCGGGGTCCTCTCGTCCTCGATTCAGTTTGTTTTTTTTTCTCTAAATTTCTAGTCGTTCTACTTCAGTTTGTGTTTTTCATTTAAATTTATATTTATTTTATCTTCAGGAGGTTTGGGTTTTAGTCCACACTCCATCACTTTTCTGGAATAATATCTCCCCAACTTGTCTAGAATAATTCTAGGTCAACTGCCCAGAAAAAACAACAGCTAAGGCTCCAAGCAAATTCTCCAAGACCCCACCCAAGTCCGTGAGCTCTGCCCCACCGAAGGTAGAACCCAAGACTATTGAGAAAGCACATCCGAAGCCCTTGCACATTGTTGAAACTATGAAAGTCATAGATAAAGCCACGAAACCATGTAAATATTTGAACGAGCCAAGAGCCAAAACCAAAACGGAAAAATAAATTCCCATAAAAGATGCCAATGATAAGTACAAATAATCCACCAAGGATGTTGATAAGCACTATGTTGAAGGTATTGAGGAGGATGACAAGAGAATAGCCTTAGATAATAAGGAAATCGATACTGTAATGCATGAAGCACATGATAATGAGGGTAAAGATAAAGAACACTACAATGAGCAGACTCATGTAAATGACGATGGGATGTAACTAGTTGCAGATGCTACAATGTGGACTTTGTCACTCGTGGACTGTTGGAGGGAAACGTGAGAGTGGAACAAGTGTGGATGTGGATTGGACACTTATGGTATACTAGAGGACAACACGATAGTGTCCAAGTTGGAGCTCGATGTGCAACACCTTGGTGGACAAAGGTGGTTGCTAGAGTTGCAGTGTTGTTGAGCTCAAGGGTATGATCAACTAGGAGCAGTTTGTGGAGCTTGAGACTTGTGTGTGGAGAAGTACTTCTACAACAGATGATGGGCAGTCCTCCTAGCCCATGTTCATTGTGGAAGATGGACATCTTACAGTGAGAGGTGGTAGCCCTCTATGCCATAATGTATTATATCTGAATTTTATATCAAAAATAAACCCTTGAAAATCAGATACCTAGACATTCACTTAAACAACATAAGAATAAAATAAGAAGAATACTTGAGGTAGGGTAAAACCATCAATCACTCCTATCGAAGGAATCACTCCACAAACCATACTTGCTACAAGATAGTGTATTCCATCACACCTCTAGTATGATTATATAGATGTGTATTTATACTTTCTCACAAATATTCTTATAGGCCTATGCAAAATACCCATTATTATTATATTATTTCCTTTTAATTACATAGTGGGTCTTTCCATTAATTTGAATACATTTTATTCAATATCCCCTTGGGTGCCTTCCTAGGTACATTACACTGGAGAGTGGTAAAGCCATTCACTGATTTCTCCATGAGTTGTACTGCATCTATGCTACCTTTATTGATAGAATATTATGGAGGAGCAATGATGTATACATCAAAATTGACAAAATATAGCATGCCCAAGCCTTGCTAATGATATATTGGGGCAAGTTCTAGAGATATAGTGATCAACAATATGTTGCGATAAGAAACAGTAATGTTGATGTGAACAATGATAATATTAATGCAAGGAGATGATAAGATGTAAGTTTGTAATGTTGAGCACCAAGCCCCTATTCAAACCCCAAATAAGGACATTGGAACAAAGGATGTTATGTAACTTTTCCAATAGAGAGAGAGATGTTGACTTCTTAGCTAGCAAAACTTCATGACAAGATCAAGTAGGAATATTATTGAGAAGATATTGTAGGGAGAGTATAGTTTTTAAGTTGAACTCCACGATACTAAGGTGAAGGTCGAAGGGGAAACTTTGATAGGTAGCCAAAGGAGAAAGACTATGTAATCTCCAAAAAATAGAGAGAATAAAAAAAAAGGGTCAAGAAAGCTACTAATAGATTTGGTAAGAGGAGAGTTGTGACAAAAAGTCTTTTTCTATTGAAAACTTGTACTGAGGGTGGATATAAAAAATGCAAAATAACTTAGATTGAACTATTGTTGATGAAAGATTAAAAATTCCCTTCGGGTTGAGGTGAAGACCTCCAAAGGAAGGCAATGATGGAATGTCAAGGAATCTAGATGGTGTGTAGGAGCATGAAATGAACCAAATTTGAAAATAGAAGTGCCTAGGATGGAGGACTTGACCTCAAGGAAAGGCAGGTGTATGTGGTAAAAGGTTCCATGTGGGCACATAGCCAAAATAATTAGAGCCTGGATGCCAAAAGAAGCCTCAAAAGGAACCAAAATAAGGTGTATGTTGAGTGGAAAACCTAAAAATGAAGAAATTTTTAATGAAATAAGGGTGGTATTGGAGCTAAAAGGAACCAAATTCATGCGAGGAGAAAGATCTAAATTGTAAGCTCTAATACCAAATGATGAGAAGCTCTAATACCAAATGATGAGAAGGCAATGATCTAAATTGTAAGCTCTAAGCCTCAAAACAAATCCATATCCGTATTCTTTATCAAGATGTCTTAATATAGAGTTTTACACAAGTTATGGTTTTACATAATCAACCTGTTTTCCTTAAGATAGTAACCCTTTATTCATAATTCATCCTATAATAATTGCATATATATATTTTAAAGTAACTTATCATAATGATTCTATAATTTTATAAGCCATTTTTGTGCATGTTTTAAAAACAAGAAAAAGGATTTGACTCCCCTTTTTTCTTGACCTATCAAGCATATGTTAATAATTATTCTTAGAAGAAGTGCATATAATTTGGTTAGAAAATGATTAAATCAACGATCGTATAATTTTAGAGGCCTTTTGTGCACATTTTTAAATATAGAAAAAATATTTGAGTCCATTGTTTAGGGAAACCTTGTTGAGGCACAATATTTAAAAGTTTATGAAGACGATGGGTAACAACTAAGCCTTCAATTTTTAGGATTTCAATTTGGTAGCCTTGGATGTCCTTAACTTTCTCTTTTGCTAGTCATTTAACGCTAAACTCTATGTCTCCTAAAGTAAAACTATATTTCTTTGTAATAAGGGTTTGAATGTCGCCCACAACATTTGAGATTTATACATATCAATTCCATTCCCTTAGGATAATCACAATATTTTTCTAGTTTTTCAAGTTGATAGTAATTTGTATGATTAGATTTAGAAAAGTGTAAACGCCTCTATTGCTTTCTATTTATATAAGACCTCATCTTCTTTTAATTAGTGTTTTTTAACTACTTATTTTAAAATTTTAGGAACACAAAGGAGGCTTCACTCATGGTTTTTCAAACAATTTTACAATCATTATCATAAATTCAAGTGTTTTTCATTATTAAATTCCCATTTATGAGGTTTTGAATGAGAGAGTTTATGATTGAGGTTTGTTATCTATTTTCCAAACTAGAATTTTAATTATTAAAAATGTAAAAACCATATAATTTTTATGATTAGATTTAGAAAAGTGTAAAAGCCTCTATTGCTTTCTATTTATATAATACATGCTCTTCTTTTATATAGTGTTTTTTAACTACTTATTTTAAAATTTTAGGAACACAAAGGAGGCTTCACTCATGGTTTTTCAAACAATCTTATAATCATTATCATAAATTCAAGTGTTTTTCATTACTAGATTCTCATTTATGAGATTTTGATGAACAAGAGAGTTTATGATTGAGATTTGTTATCTATTTTCGAAAATAGATTTTCAATTATTTAAAATGTAAAAACTATATAGCAATTAAAATTAGATTTAGAAAAGTGTAAAAACCTCTATTGCTTTCTATTTATATAATACCTCCTCTTCTTTTAATTAGTGTTTTTTAACTACTTATTTTAAAATTGCAGGAACACAAAGGAGGCTTCACTCATGGTTTTTCAAACAACCTTGCAATCATTATCATACTGAGGATGTACTTTTTTATGCAAAGATTTAAAATAGTATTTGTTTTTACAAGTTGATAGAGTTTTAGGTATTTTAGGAAATATGCAATTAAATTCAAGTGTTTTTCATTATTAAATTCCCAATTATGAGATTTTGATGAATAACTAGAGAGTTTATGATTGAGATTTGTTATCTATTTTCCAAAATAGATTTTTAATTATTTAAATGTAAAAATTAATAATTTGGTTGTATACTAGATTTGTGGCTCTCATTAAACTCATAAATTATCAAGTTTTGGCAATTATAAAACTTAATCAATTCAGTAACAAGTCAACTTTAGCGTAAATCTTCAAAGCTTCTTTTAAATTTAAAATCCTCATAAAACTAAAAAATTATCAAGTTTTGACAACTATAAAACTTAATCAATTCAGTAATTCAAAGTTTCTTTTAAATTTAAAATCGTCATAAAACATTAAGGTTTTAGATATTGCTATCAATTATTTATCGAAAAATTGTTATAATATTAAGAAAAAATAAAAATAACAAATAGTGTTTTTCAATAAATATCATAATTTTCTTATAGATTAATTATTTTTTTTAATAATTTTTTCTTATAAATTAATTACCTTTTTTTAATAACCATTTCTCATAAGCAATTTTTTCATCAATCTTTGAATTTATTACCTTTTTTTAATAACCATTTCTTATAAGCAAATTTTTCATCAACCTTTGAATTTATTACCTTTTCTTAATAACCATGTCTTATAAACAAAGTTTTCATCAACCTTTGAATTTATTTATGAGAAGTGTTGAGAATTTACTCCTGCGTTTTTACCTCTCCTTTCCCTGTAAACCCTACCAAAGTAGGGTGGCAGTTTAGGTCGGGGTCCCATGGAGGTGGTACTTGACCTATAAAACCCTGACCTCCTTTGAAGCGGGGTAAAAATATCATGTCGGCTAAAAATCTCACACATTGGACATATGAAAACGCACATATATGAAGCGGTTATCTCAGTTCCCTAAACACTTAATACTACAATACTACACTGAGCGGTTGATCGCACAGTGAGCTCTGCCCCACCCAAGGTAGAACCTGAGACTGTCAAGAAAGCACAGCCGAAGCCCTCGCCCAAGACCCCACCCAAGTCTGTGAGCTCTGCCCCGCCCAAGTTAGAACCCGAGACTGTCGAGAAAGCACAGCGGAAGCCCTCGCCCAAGACCCCACCCAAGTCCGTGAGCTCTGCCCCACCCAAGTTAGAACCCGAGACTGTCGAGAAAGCACAGCCTAAGCCCTCGCCCAAGACCCCACCCACGTCCGTGAGCTCTGCTCCACCGAAGGCAGAACCTGAGACTATCGAGAAAGCACAGTCGAAGCCCTCGCCCATCGTTGAAACTCTGCAAGTCAGACAGAAAGCCATCGAGTCATGCAAAGACTTGAAGGAGGCAAGTGTGGAAGCCTAGAAGGATAAAGAATCCACCAAGGATGCTGTAATATCCCCTTTCTTGATCCCGTCAAAGTGGATAGAATTGACCCATGGTATTGACCCAAGACATTTCTTGATGGTATTTTCCCATGGTATTGACCCATGGTATTAACCCATGGTATTTCTTGTTGGTATTGACCCATCAAGCCTATAAAAGGGGAGAGAAGCTAGGCATTGAGGGCATTCTGGATTATCTACTTTATTATGTTTGGGTTGAGAACCTGGCCTGGCCAGTTCTTTTATTGATCCCGGGACGAAAACCCCGCGGTAATGTTTATGTGGTGAATCCATTCAGGATTCACAATTGAGCTTCAATTTCTTATGTTTATTGTGTTGTATGATGTGTTGATTTATTTAGAATTTTGATATTTGGGATATTACAGTGGTATCAGAGCTGTGCATCCTGCCAGCGTGAGAATTTTACGCAAGGAACTTCGGTGAAATTTATTTTTCACCCTAGCCAGTATTTCTCACTTCGGTGATATTCATCACCCTAGTTTGATTTTTATTTTGCAGTAAATTATTTTATTGGGAGATATGAGTGAAGGGAAAATCATTTATATGTATGTGCGTTAAATTTGTGAAAATATTTGAAGGCATGATTAAAAAAAAAAAAAAAATCATTTATAGCTTGTATATGGCCTCTTATGAATAAATGTACCCATGATATTTATTCATTTGTATGGAATATTATGAATGTACCCATGATATTTATTCATGTCTTTCTTGCAAATATGGTCATTGTTGAAAGGTTGGGAAGCTATTGCTAGACAGGGATCATTCTCAGGTTTCTCATTAGCTAAGTATTGAGATCCATTGATGCCAATGTCATCATTTTGTTTTTGGAAACGCCACAAGAATCAACATAATGATATATCAGTCGATTCTTTGGGCTACAATACTTTTGTGGATCAAAGATGGCAACAACATACAAATCAGAAGTAAGAACAGAGCGACAGGCCTTTCTCTCGAAAGGTCCATGTTATTCTTCAGCAGTCAAAAGATATCCGGAAGGAAGATGTAACAAGCAAGTGTCTCTTCGAACTTGGATCCAAATTGCAGGGTACAAAGTCAAAAGATGTTCTACAGCTAGACAGATTAAATGCGACTTTGAGCTTGATAGATAAATCAGAATGGGAAGGGTCAAGTTGGGCCTTGAAGCCATCCATGCTTGCCTTAATACAACCTAGGTTCTTGGAGCATTCTTGTGAAAATGTTAGACTCACCGTCGCTTCTTGTCTCAGTGAAATCATAGCCTTAACAGCACCGCTATTGCCCTACAATGATGACATCATGATGAGGACTTTTCAGGTAATGGTAGAAGCACTCCAAGGGTTGGACAACACAACACCACCATCCTTACTTTTTTTCCAGAAGCGCACAATTTTGGAACGCATGGCGAAATTCAGATTTGGTATGCTTATGCTGGATCTAGAGTGTGATGATTTAATCCTTCAGATGCTCCAATACTTCTGCAATGGAATTACAACGTCTCATCCAAACTACATCAAAACAGAGATGAAAAAGATCATGTCTCCGATATTATGAGAAGATAGGGCCATCTGCGAACAATTGAGATCCAAATTGGTGGCCATTTGGAGGAAGGAGCTAATTGCATCACCTGCTGCTTATGAACTAGTTGAGGGGTTGATCAAGCAAAGCATCAAACTATTTAGAAAGAAGTTAACCAAGGAGGAACTAACAAAGATTTGTGGAGACAGCAAGAATGAACTAAGGAGGAAAGGCTTATGCTTTGTATGCAAGGGAGTTTGGGCACTTGACCATTCTTGTCCAGACAATAAGGAAGCAACAAGGATAGAAAAATTAGAGACTTCTTCAAATCATGGGGATTCATCCATTGATGGGTTCACTGGTTTTCAGGAGAGGGCCTATGAAGGATCTGATCAGTCAAATACAAATGGTGAACGACAACACCATGCTCTTCAGAGAAACTTGCAGGACAAGCTGATCAGTCAACCTGAAAAAGTACATGACGAAAGGGAAGATGCAATTCCTCCTGATGATGTGGTAGTTGAATCTATAAATACAATGGAGGACATCCATAAAGAGTATGGGCAATCAGGTATAGACAACAGTCCACCAGTACATCCATGTTTGACAACCAGAAAGGATGGACAAATCATCCTCATATGTGAAGAGGTCCAGGATGAATACACTCAAGGAGAATCAAATGAGGAGAGGATCGTGCATTTTGAGGAGAGGATCATGCATTTCAAGACAGATCTTATGTTGTTGAAGCAAAGAGTCTGGACAGTCCGAGACACTGTCTTACAGGAGAACAGAAAAATTGAGGAACTCATAGGGAAATGTGCCAAATCATCGACCAAGCTGTCTAGTATTGAGGAAAAACTCAAGTCCCTCACAAGGCCGCATGAGGAGTACAATCGGGAGTCCCATAGCAGCACTCTACAGGAATACATAGATAAGGCTTGCAACACCACCAACCCACCTTTATACATTGGGAAGAGAAGGGAAGAGTTCTCCAACTGCATCAAGTTGGGTAACCAAGTAGAGAAGCATGAATTGAGCATCGAACAACATCAACATAGTAGATTTGCAGATATTCATCCCTCCCTAAGTCTGGATTGGCGAGAGATTATGAGTTGGTATTCTATCAATAGGTTGATTCTTTGGAGGATACTCACAGCCGAGGGCATATTGCAGCTTGGGCCCTTTGATGCGAACAACGATGGAGGGTTGAAATGGTACCATAACCCACAGGTCCCAGGATTTAGGTGGCATTGGGATCCAGGAGAATCCACTGGGGAAATGATTGGCCAAAGGATTGTTTGGGATCCAGGTAAATCTATTCCGGGAAGGATTGGTCAAAGGATTGTTTGGGATCCAGGTATTGAAGGATCCATTCAGGACCATTCAAAATGGAGGGCACATCAGATTGTATGGGATCCTGGTATCCATGTACAAATGCTTCTGTTATGGATAGAAGTGGATCGCTTGAGGACAAGCAATCTTTGGGTGGGAGGATTTGTAATATCCCCTTTCTTGATCCTGTCAAAGTGGATAGAATTGACCCATGGTATTGACCCACGGCATTTCTTGATGGTATTTTCCCATGGTATTGACCCATCAAGCCTATAAAAGGGGAGAGAAGCTAGGCATTGAGGGCATTCTAGATTATCTACTTTATTATGTTTGGGTTGAGAACCTGGCCTGGCCAGTTCTTTTATTGATCCCGGGACGAAAACCCGCGGTAATGTTTATGTGGTGAATCCATTCAGGATTCACAATTGAGCTTCAATTTCTTATGTTTATTGTGTTGTGTGATGTGTTGATTTATTTAGAATTTTGATATTTGGGATATTACAGATGCTGATAGGCCCTATGCTGAAGATATGGAGGAGGATGGCAAGAGAATAGCCTTAGAGAACAAGGAAATCGATATTGCAAGTGTGGAAGCCCAGAAGGACAAAGAATCCACCAAGGATGCTGATAAGCCCTCTGCTGAAGGTATCGAGGATGACTGCAAGAGAATAGCCTTAGAGAACAAGGAAATCGATACTGCAATGCAGGAAGCACATGATAATGAGGGTAATGATACAAAACAACACAATGAGCTGTCTGGAAATGGGCATGAAGAGAGTGTGGAGGGAGACAGAGCTGATGTGGACATGCCGCCAGCCATGGTGAAGGAGCAGATAAAGCAGAAGGAGTTTGAAGTGTTTGTGGGTGGGCTGGATAAAGACGTTGATGAGGAGGATTTGAAGGTGGTGTTTAGTGAGATTGGTGAAGTTGTGGAGATCAGATTGCCAAAGAATTCTCGGACTCAGAAGAATAAGAGCTTTGCATTTGTTCGTTTCGCTACTGTGGAGCAAGCCAAAAAGGTAGTGGTAGTGCTCAAGAATCCACAGGTGAGAGGGAAACAGTGCGAAGTTGCAAGAAGTCAAGATAATGAAACTCTTCATCTACGCAATATTTGTAAATCATGGACAAAAGAGGTTCTTCAACAGAAATTGAGAGAATATGGAATACATAATATGGAGGAAATAACTTTAATGGAAGATCCAGAAAAAGAAGGGACAAATAGGGGGTTTGCATTTCTGGAGTTCTCCACTCATGTGGAGGCTACCAATGCCCTCGTCCGCTTGCAGAAGCCAGATGTTTTCTTTGGTACTGAGCTTCGTGCAAAGGTTGCATTTGCCAAATCTGGCATTGAGCCGGACGAGGAAGTTATGGCGCAGGTAAAGTCTGTTTTTGTTGATGGATTGCCACCTTCTTGGGATGAAGAGCGTGTTCTGGACAAATTTAAAAGTTATGGTGAAATTGAAGAAGTGGAATTGGCACGAAACATGCCTGCAGCCAAGCGTAAAGATTTTGGGTTTATTTCTTTCCGAACTCGTGAAGCGGCACTGGCTTGCATTGAAGGAGTAAATAAGAATGAGGTAAATGAAGAAGAAGAAGATAGAAAGGTTACTCTGAAAGCTACTCTTCGGAAACCTCAGCAAAAGGGGAGGGTTGGTGCAGGATATGGTAGGGTGCCATGGGTTCGTGGTATGGGAGCACCTGCTACTCGATTTGGAGGTGAGGGCGGAAGGGGCTTTTTAGATGAAAGACGCCAATTCCAACATTTAAGAAGGGCATATGATAATAGGCGACCATCTGCTCCTGCTCCTGCTCGGAGGAATTATAGAGAAGATGAGGAGGGTTATCTTGATAGGCGAGGTCCTGCTCGGAGGAATTATAGAGAAGATGAAGATTATCTTGATAGGCGAGGTCCTGCTCGGAGGAATTATAGAGAAGATGACGATTATCTGGATAGGCGAGGTCCTGCTCGAAGGAATTATAGAGAAGATGAAGATTATCTTGATAGGCGAGCTCTACCTTCAGCTAGACCTGCTGAAACAGTTACTAGAGGATCCTCATACTCATACGAGGGTGATTATGGATATCGTGGGGCTGGATATTATGAGAGCGTGCCTCCACCCAGGCCTATATACCCCGAGGATAGCTGCAGTTTTAGCAGCATGAATGGAATTTCAGCTTATCATGGTGGCTCAGGAGGAGTATGTGGGTCCAAACGCCCATATTCTGATGTGCGTGATGATTTCCAATCTCCAGGTCCGCATTCCAGGAGTCGTTTGGATTATAGTGTAGGGGCTGCTGCAGATTCACGTTACAAAAGAGTGAGCAGGCAGGGCCAAGATTCACAACAAGGTTTTAGTGCAGGCAGCAGAAGTGGTGCAAGCTATTCAAATGATGTTGGAGGTGGACAATATGCATCTGGTGGTTATGGACGTGGCAATGGCTCAGCATCATATTATTGAAAATTTAGGCTACAGACGGAGATGCAGCAGAACATATTTATTTGCCTTGGTTCCCTAATATGCATCTGGTGATTATGGACGTCGCAATGGCTCAGCATCATATTATTGAAAATTTAGGGTACAGACGGAGATGCAGAACATATTTATTTGCCTTGGTTCTCTAGTAAAACAAAATGTTATTTTGAACAGAGTTATTTGCGTTGTTTCTCTAATTAAACAAAATGACTAAGTCACCAGTGGGCTTAACATGGTGATTAGTAAAATATGTAAATCGAGTAGTCTTTAGTGCAACTTTTTGAAGGCTTTTATGGTGACTTTTTACGTTGTAATTTTTCTAAATTCCGTCAAGAATTTATTGAAAAGAGAAGTTTGATTGCTAACTTTGAAAAGAGAAGTTTGATTGCTAACTTTGCACAATCGAAGTGCCCTAGAGGTTTTTGAGGGTGCTGAATTCATATATAGAGTCAAGATTCTGACACCTGAAACTTCAAAAAGTCGCACTAAACCAGTGTTGATGATGCCTACAAGATGTTCACGGGCAGTTTGAGTGTTTTCAAGATGTCAAACTGACAATACATGATGCCTCAGTTTCAAATGAGATCAAGTCTGCTCCTTTATATATCCTTTCCAAGGGGTTGAATTCCCTTCTTTAGGCCAACTTGAAGCTGCTAGGGCCAACTTGTGTATAAAAATTGGAGGTTTCCAGGACTTGCTAGGCACAACATTTTTTTTTACAAGTTATATATTTCCTGGAAGGGTATTATAAACATGATGTTGACTCATATGGCCTAACAAAACCATGAAGCACAGAGAACATGCTTTTACCTAGAAGACCATTAATAAAGAAGATAAAACCCATGCTTTAAAATAATGACTTTTTCTTTCTTATTTTGTTTGTTTAGATAATATACATATTGAAATGAATACAAGAAAAATTATGAACCGAAACTAGTTACACTTCCAACAAACATAATAATGGAAAAGAGAAGTTTGATTGCTAACTTTGCACAATCGAAGTGCCCTAGAGGTTTTTGAGGGTGCTGAATTCATATATAGAGTCAAAAAACCAGTTTGAATAACAAAAACCAAGATTTTACCTCACCGGATTCCGACACCTGAAACTTCAAAAAGTCGCACTAAAGACAACTCCTATATAAACTAGTGTTGATGATGCCTACAAGATGTTCATGAGCAGTTTGAGTGTTTTCAAGATGTCAAACTGACAGTACATGATGCCTTAGTTTCAGCAGGAAAAATATTATCCGCAGTTTGGGTGTTTTCAAGATGTCAAACTAACAGTACATGATGCCTCATTTTCAGCAGGAAAAATATTATCGTTCTTTTGTTGGTGGATAGTTGTCTACTTGTTTCTTCGACATAGTCAAATTGTGGAATAGAGATTGTCCATATATTCAAAAAGTCTGTTTAAGTTTTTCAAAAGCTTTGGTTGTACATAGTCTCTTTAAGATTTTCAAAAGCTTTGGTTGCCTATTTAGATCAAGAAAATGCTTATTCTTTAATAATTATGTTAGGAGTTATTGTTATTTGTCAATACCTAGTTAATTCGAAGAATCCTCGAAGTTTCATTATTAACTCAAATATTCGGCTTCTTGAACCCCAAAGGCACACTGGGAAAGCTTTGCATTATATTTGTTGCTCTTACAACAATGTTAATATCATGACATGTTGTGCATGCTCTTCTCAAAAATTGTGTAGATTATTATGTCATCAAAAAATAATAACACAAATTTTCTAAGAAAGGGTTTGCAAATATAATTCATAAAGCTTTGAAATGTTGAAGGTGCATTTTCAAGTCTAAATTGCATAACCTAATACACTCTTAATCATCACCATGTGTTTTAAATGTTATTTTGGGAATGCATTCTTCACTTCGATTTGAACATATTCAAAGTTGAGATCCAACATAGTAAAGAATATTGTTCAATAATAATTTATCAATGACAAGTCAAAGAATACTCAACAGAGGTCAAAGTTGATTCCTAAATTAACAAAATCTCTACAACAACAATAATCTCTAATGAAAATTTCTAAAATATCTCTACAAATGGAAATTAGAACTTTGTGAAAGGAGATTACTACATCAAGTATCTCATTTGAAATGAATTATGGGTCATTTGTTCCATGAACTATTAGGACCATAATAGTAAATAAAGATACTCGTTTAACATCCTCTTCAATTAGGCAATAAGAGCTAATACTAGCTCTTATCCAAAGCGTAAAAATTAGTAATGATCCCTATGCTCCACTAAAATTATCTCTCTATTCCAAAAAGTATCTGTCTTATGCATAAGCCATATAATTCATAGCATTCTGTGACTATTGTAAGAGTTTTATTCCCATTTGTAGAAAATAAATAGGAGAGTATATAATAATAAGTGCAATTCATTACCAAGCAAAAAGACGAAGTTGTTAAATATATGCATGGGATATAGTAAGTGGGCAATCTTAAATGTATGCATGGATATAGTAAGGTAATTATTTTGGTGTATATATTTGTACATTAATGACAAAACATCTTGTTATTATTTTCGTTTTATACTTATTTCAGAATAAATAATCATTGTTTATTTTTTTTGTTACAATATCTTCTACCTCTATCTCCCCTAGACAACTTCGACAACAATGTCAAACAAGTTATATATGATCTTGGCAAATACATGAGGTGAGTGGCGATTTATATGCAAAGTGTAATTTGTTTAATAATTTGTTGTACAGTAACTTATATTTGACTGCATGTGTTTTACTTGTAATGTACTATATATCCTATTGTTGAAATTTGTGATGGTTTCCATCTAAATAAATCGATAAAGAAGATATAAAGTATTGGAGGAAACATATTCTTCATCTAATGTGTGAAATGCAAAAGTATCTACCTCCGACATTTTTCAATGCACAATAACACTACCTCATACACCAAGTTGAGGAGATTGAAAAGTGTGTACCTGTACACACAAGATCAATGTGGATGGTTGAGAGGCACTTGAAATCTTTGAAGGATTTGGTCAGACAAAGAGCATGTCCTGAGGGTTTTATGGTAGAGGGATATATGGTATATCAAACCATGGTTTATATTATTCAATATAGTCTGACAATAGGAAAAAGTGTCAATGCATTGGATTGCATTTGGGATGTCAACTCCATGAACAAATTTGAAGGGAAGCAGCTATCGAGGAAAGGTACAATGAGGAAAGTGAGATGTAAGTATATAGTGGAGATTTATAGTACATTTGAATTATTATTTTTATTATTATTAAAAAAAAAATTTAATCGTACTTATTTAGTTTTTAGTCTTCATGCACAATCCAATATTATAGTGGTATAATCTATTAACTAATTATATATATACGCGTGTGAACCGTTTTATTTTAATATAGCCATTCGAGAGTGGGACGCAATACATTTATACATTGCAAACAATGTTGATTGGATGTAGGTATGGATTGAACGATGCAAGCAAGCTAACACTGGTAGGTTATCATGGTATGGTGTGTGTACAATGGTCAAAGAAGATGAACACAATGGAGATACGAATCTTACACAAAGGGAAATTGATTTAGCACATGGTTTAGTAAATTACCAGGCAAGCATATAATTCACTTATACTACTTATTTTTTTTACAATTACAATGATGATCATGATGCTGACATGGCCAACCCTTTGAACATGAATTCTGAACACGATGATACAGATGATGAGTTGGATGAAGAAGAAGATTAATGATATCAAAATGTTTATGTGTTATTGTTCAAACATATTTTTAATTTATATTGGCAGATCTGAAATGATATTATTAGCAGATTCACTTTTTGGCTTACAAACAATGGCATAACTCACCTCTTCTTCTATTATCTATTGTAAGAACTCTTTTCCACCAAGTATTAGAGATTTTGGCTCACTCTTTGCATCTCCATTCCCTTCTTGCAAAGGCAGAAAATTATGTTGAATACCACCCATATGGAACTTATAACAGTGCTTTCTTCCATCATGCACTACTTTCCTGTCAAATTTCCAAGGTCTTCCCACAACAACACATGACACACATCCATAAGCATGATATCACAAGTAACTTTGTCTTGATATCCGCTGATTTGGAAAGCCACTTCACTTTGCTCAGTCACCAACAGTTGGTGTCCTTTATGCAACCATGACACCTTGTAGGGTGTTGGATGCTTGACCTTATTAAGGTTCAACTTTTCCACCATTTCAGTGGACACCAAATTTTTGGTGCTTCCATTATCAATAACTACTTTGCAACATTTCCCTTGAATTTTCATGTAGTTCAAAACAAATCTTTCCTTTGTGAAGACTCTGCCACTTCCTTCTATGCTTTCGATAGCACCTTGTTCATGAGAATAGCTTCTCCAACCTCAAGAACATTCTCCACTATAGGATCTTGTGGTTCTTCCTGCTCTCCTTGTTCATCATAGTTTCCTCTTTGCCATGCATTCTCATTATCAGGACACTCATAGGATTGATGACCTAGTTTGTTACATTTGTAGCATATGTAGACTAACTCTCTGCCTCTACCTCTTCCTCTACGTCGCTGGTAGGGTCTTCCACCTCTAGGCTCATATCCTTTCCCTACTTTTTCTCGCTGGTTAGAACCAGCAGCATCATCCTTTTAAGCTGGAGCCTTCCCTCTTCCAATTGTTTGCCCTCTTCCTTTGGTAGATCCTTTTCCTCTACCAAAGGTTTGTTCCATGACTATCTTCTCTTCTGCTCTTAAGGCATACCGATAGGCCCCCTCCATGGTGCTAGGAGATAACATGCTAATCTCCTCTTGAATTTCATCCTTAATCCATTGATGTACCTAGCTGTCTTTTTAGAGTTATCTTCTATATAACCTGCTCTCAAGTTAACCTTATAGAAATATTTTGTATACTCTCTCACAGTCAACAACCTTTATCTAAGGTTCTGCATATGTTTGTAAAGACTCAGTTGATAATACTTAGGTAAGAGTTTTTCTCTTGTTATCCATGATGACAATTAGGTTAGTATAGATTGGTCTTAAGTTGATTAGGTTGGGTCAATTAGGTTTGAATAAGGTCTTTGAAATTTAAATTTTCAAAAAAATGCACATGTGAGGGGTCTTGAAAGTCATTTTTCTAGTGAATAGATATTGAATGACAACAACCTCCCCATTTATATATTTATAGAAAAAAAAATGGTTACCCTCATATTTTTAAATTTTTCATGTCTAAATCCTTGTATTCATTTTTTCTCACAACTATTTATTTCAATGTTAAAACCTTTACATTGATTTAATTTTCACACACACACACACACACACCTTTTTATATAATGTTGGGATCCTAGGCTTTGTGTGGTTCTCCTTGTGCTACAAAGTTTCAAGCCCAATAGCTTATCCACAATCATGTGCCTTAATAAAACCTTTTTACATAAACTGACCCGCATTGTTTCGTTATCCAGGACCAAAAACCCTTGGTGATTTCATTAAATCAACATCACAAACCATTCAAGGTCCATGTTCCCGGGGTTCTGATGACGTTTGTCAATTGTAGTGAATTTTTCCAATGAACTACTAAAAATATTGTCGTCTCAATCCCTGGGTCCCCAGACCATTCTTGTAATTGAATTTCACATAAATTTTAGGGTTGTGAGGCTAGGGATTAATGCATACCCCAATTGGCTTAACTTAAACCTTAATTGAGCAAATAATCATGATCAACAAGGTAAATAAACAGCTCGCCTGCAAATCTTGCATTTGAATTTTAGTCTTTTCACATTGTAAATGTTCCATACTACAAAGCATAAACAAGATTTTCTCTCATGTAATTTCAATTTAGGATTCATAATATAATTATGTAGCTTCATCAAAGCACATTTACTCACTAAAATATTACATTAGTTTTCTCAATTTCGCTTACTTCTTTCATTTTTTCTCATACGTCCCTGCACATGAGACCTGCTTCTACAACTAATACAATGACATAGAAAGCAAGGAAAGCACAAAAGCCTAGGTAGAAAGGATGCCCAAATTGTTGAATTGAAAATTCAAATGAAAATCATGAGCAACAGAGTAATAACTGTAGAAATATTCAAGGAAGTTGAAGAGGGAAATCACCATCTCTTAAATGCACAAGTTAGATTTTTTGAAGATTTGAGCATGGTACAAGCCCAACAAGACATAATTGATAACTCTTGGAGGAGGTATGTTGTTCCTTTGGAGACAATCTCTAGTTTTTAGGATATCAATGTCTAAGACATTCATTGTCACTTATAATTAAAATTGTTTGTTGTCCCTTCATATGGTAACCCCATAATTATAAATTAAAACCCTTTAATATTTACTGATAATATAACTCTTCAAAGTTCCATTAAATGATAAATGTGCATGAATAGGAGAAGATCAAATGATAGATAAAACCATTAGCAATATGTTGTAAATCACATAAACTATTATCTCTCGTTTAGAAGAAAACAATTGTAAGAAAATACTTCAGAATAAAGGAGCGCATCATTAAGGAAATTTACTCTAACTCACAGATGTAAATTAGACACCACTGGCTGCATTACTTTTCTCCAACAGAAGAAACATACATAATATGGAACAAGAGGAACTCAACACATTCATCAATTGTTGGAAAATTCTCTAAATAGCTTTATTAATTCCATAAAGACAATGTACAGATCATCTACATATAATACCAAGATTAACAGCTCATCACCTACTCTCAGATAGTAGAGGTTGGGATCTCCATCACTCTTGATGAATTCCATTTTCTGAAAGTAGTTATCAATTTGCCCATACCATGCTCTGGGGGCTTGCTTTAGTCCGTACAGGGCTTTATTAAGCCTGCAAACATGATTCTTCTGCTCATGTGTCTCAAAGCCCTCTGGTTGTTCTATGTACACTTCTTCTTCTATCACCCCATTCAAGAACGTTGTCTTGACATCCATCTGGTGAATCTCCCATCCCATCTACACTGCGAGAGAGATGACATATCTGGTTGAAGTGTACTGAGCTATAGGGGTGAATTTTTCTTCATAGTCAATCCCTTAATTCTGTGCATACCCCTTAGCCACAAACATGGCTTTGAATTTCTCTATGCTACCATGTGCAACATACTTGATCTTGTAGATTCACCTTGATCCTACAACCACTCTGTTCTGAGGTCTAGGGACTACTTCCCATACATCATTCGTCATGATGGAGCTATACTCCACCATGGCATCTACCCACACTTGATGTTGAGATTCCTCCTGAAATCTAGAGTGTTCTCTGACATGTGCTACCAGTTCTTGGTATCTTTCAGGTTGCCTACGTACCCTCTTCCCATCTCTTGGGACTCCAACAAACTCTTCTACATCCCTCAGAATTTTTTGGAGCTCTCTGCTCATTCTCCCACTAGTAATGGGTGTATTTTCCTGCTCTCTTGCTTCCTCTTCTTTGGAAGAACATTCCTCATAATCCTTGTGCCATTGAAAGGCACTTGAGCCATCCTCTGTAGGTCATTGAGGCTAAACTAGTGGATCTTCCTCAACCTATGTATATGTATCCATTTCCCGAGATTTTTTGAAGGATCTCTCCTCCATGAATTTTACATCACGCCTTACTACAATATTCCTTTTTTCCAAAATATAGATGCGATATGTCTTCGCATTTTCACTACAAGATGCCTACAAGATGTTCACAGGCAGTTTGGGTGTTTTCAAGATGTCAAACTGACAGTACATGATGCCTCAGTTTCGGCAGGAAAAATATTATCGTTCTCCTGTTGGTGGTTAGTTGTCTACTTGTTTCTTCTACATAGTGAAATTTTGGAATAGAGATTGTCTATATATACAAAAAGTCTCTTTAAGATTTTCAAAAGCTTTGTTTGTACATAGTCTCTTTAAGATTTTCAAAAGCTTTGGTTGCGTATTTATATCAAGAAAATGCTTTATTCTTTAATAATTATGTTAGGAGTTATTGTTATTTGACCATACCAAGTCAATTTGAAGAATCCTCAAAGTTTCATTATTGACTCAAATATTCAGCTTCTTGAACCTCAAAGGCACACTTGGAAAGCTTTGCATTATATTTGTTGCTCTTACAACAATGTTAATATCATGACATGTTGTGCACGCTCTTCTAAAAAATTGTGTAGATTATTATGTCATCAAAAAATAATAACACAAATTTTCTAAGAAAGGGTTTGCAAATATAATTCATAAAGCTTTGAAATGTTGAAGGTGCATTTTCAAGTCTAAATTGCATAACCTAATACACTCTTAGTCATCTCCATGTGTTTTAAATGTTATTTTGGGAATGCATTCTTCACTTACTTTGATTTTAACATATTCAAAGTTGAGATCCAACATAGTAAAGAATATTATTCAATTTTTTTTTATCAATGACAGGTCAAAGAATACTCAACAGAGGTCAAAGTTGATTCCTAAATTAACAAAATCTCTACAACAAAAATAATCTCTAATGAAAATTTCTAAAATATCTCTACAAATAGAAATTAGAACTCTGTGACAGGAGATTACTACACCGAGTATCTCATTTGAAATGATTTATGGGTCATTAGTTCCATGAACTATCAAGACCAGAATAGTAAATAAAGATACTCGTTTAACATCCACTTCAATTAGGCAATAAGAGCTAATACTAGCTCTTATCCAAAGCGTAAAAATTAGTAATGATCCCTATGCTCCACTAAAATAATCCCTCTATTCCAAAAAGCATGTGTCTTATGCATAAGCCATAGAATTCATAGCATTCTGTGACTATTGTAAGAGTTTTATTCCCATTTGTAGAAAATAAATAGGAGAGTATATAATAATAAGTGCAATTCATTACCAAGCAAAAAGACGAAGTTGTTAAATATATGCATGGGATATAGTAAGTGGGCAATCTTAAATATATGCATGGATATAGTAAGGTAATTATTTTGGTGTATATATTTGTACATTAATGACAAAACATCTTGTTATTATTTTTGTTTTATACTTGTTTCAGAATAAATAATCATTGTTTATTTTTTTTGTTACAATATCTTCTACCTCTATCTCTCCCAGACAACTTTGAAAACAATGTCAAACAAGTTATATATGATCTTGGAAAATACATGAGGTGAGTGGCGATTTATATGCAAAGTGTAATTTGTTTAATAACTTGTTGTACAGTAACTTATATTTGACTGCATGTGTTTTACTTGTATTGTACTATATATCCTATTGTTGAAACTTGTGATGGTTGCCATCTAAATAAATCGATAAGGAAGATATAAAGCATTGGAGGAAACATATTCCTCATCTAATGTGTGAAATGCAAAAGTATCTACCTCCGACATTTTTCAATGCACAAGAACACTACCTCATACACCAAGTTGAGGAGATTGAAAAGTGTGTACCTGTACACACAAGATCAATGTGGATGGTTGAGAGGCACTTGAAATCTTTGAAGGATTTGGTCAGACAAAGAGCATGTCCTGAGGGTTTTATGGTAGAGGGATATATGGTATATCAAACCATGGTTTATATTATTCAATATAGTCTGACAATAGGAAAAAGTGTCAATGCATTGGATTGCATTTGGGATGTCAACTCCATGAACAAATTTGAAGGGAAGCAGCTATCGGGGAAAGGTACAATGAGGAAAGTGAGATGTAAGTATATAGTGGAGATTTATAGTACATTTGAATTATTATTTTTTATTATTATTAAAAAAAAATTTAATCGTACTTATTTAGTTTTTAATCTTCATGCACAATCCAATATTATAGTGGTATAATCTGTTAACTAATTATATATATGCGTGTGAACCATTTTATTTTAATATAGCCATTCGAGAGTGGGATGCAATACATTTATACATTGCAAACAATGTTGATTGGATGTAGGTATGGATTGAACGATGCAAGCAAGCTAATACTGGTAGGTTATCATGGTATGATGTGTGTACAATGGTCAAAGAAGATGAACACGATGGAGATACCAATCTTACACAAAGGGAAATTGATTTAGCACATGGTATAGTACATTACCAGGCAAGTATATAATTCACTTATACTACTTATTTTTTTTACAATTACAATGATGATCATGATGCTGACATGGCCAACCCTTTGAACATGAATTCTAAACACGATGATACAGATGATGAGTTGGATGAAGAAGAAGATTAATGATATCAAAATGTTTATGTGTTATTTTTCAAACATATTTTTAATTTATATTGGAAGATCTGAAATGAGAATATTAGCAGATTCACTTTTTGGCTTACAAACAATGGCGTAACTCACCTCTTCTTCTGTCATCTATTGTAAGAACTCTTTTCCACCAAGTATTAGAGATTTTGGCTCACTCTTTGCAGCTCCATTCCCTTCTTGTAAAGACAGAAAATTATGTTGAATACCACCCATATCGAACTTATAACAGTTCTTTTTTCCATCATGAACTACTTTCCTGTCAAATTTCCAAGGTCTGCCCAACAACACATGACACACATCCATAAGCATGATATCACAAGTAACTTTGTCTTGATATCTGCTTATTTGGAAATCCACTTCACTTTGCTCAGTAACCAACAGTTGGTGTCCTTTATGCAACCATGACACCTTGTAGGGTGTTGGATGCTTGACCTTATTAAGTTTCAAATTTTCCACCATTTCAGTGGACACCAAATTTTTGGTGCTTCCATTATCAATAACTACTTTGCAACATTTCCCTTGGAATTTTCATGTAGTTCGAAACAAATCTTTCCTTTGTGAAGACTCTGCCACTTCCTTCTATGCTTTCAATAGCACCTTGTTCATGAGAATAACTTCTCCAACCTCAAGTACATTCTCCACTACAAGATCTTGTGGTTCTTCCTGCTCTCCTTATTCATCATAGTTTCCCCTTTGCCATGCATTCTCATTATCAGGACACTCATAGGATTGATGACCTAGTTTGTTACATTTGTAGCATATGTAGACTAACTCTTTGCCTCTACCTCTTCCTCTACCTCACTGGTAGGGTCTTCCACCTCTAGGCTCATATCCTTTCCCTACTTGTTCTTGCTGGTTAGAACCACCAACATCATCCTTTTAAGCTGGAGCCTTCCCTCTTCCAATTGTTTGCCCTCTTCCTTTGGTAGATACTTTTCCTCTACGAAAGGTTTGTTTCCTGACTATCTTCTCTTCTGCTCTTAAAGCATATTGATAGGCCTCCTCCATGGTGCTAGGAGATAACGTGCTAATCTCCTCTTGAATTTCATCCTTAATCCATTGATGTACCTAGTTGTCTTTTTAGAGTTATCTTCTATATAACCTGCTCTCAAGTTAACCTTATAGAAATATTTTGTATACTCTCTCATAGTCAACAACCTTTATCTAAGGTTCTACATATGTTTGTAAAGACTCAGCTGATAATACTTGGGTAAGAGTTTTCCTCTTGTTATCCATGATGACAATTAGGTTAGTATAGATTGGCCTTAAATTGATTAGGTTGGGTCAATTAGGTTTGAATAAGGTCTTTGAAATTTAAATTTTCAAAAAAATGCACATGTGAGGGGTCTTGAAAGTCATTTTTCTAGTGAATAGAAATCGAATGACAACAACCTCCCCATTTATATATTTATAAAAAAAAATAATGGGTACCCTCATATTTTTAAATTTTTCATGTCTAAATCCTTGTATTCATTTTTTCTCACAACTATTTATTTCAGTGTTAAAACCTTTACATTGATTTAATTTTCACACACACACACACACACACACACCTTTTTATATAATGTTGGGATCCTAGGTTTTGTGTGGTTCTCCTTGTGCTACAAATTTTCAAGCCCAATAGCCTGTCCAAAATCACGTGCCTTAATAAAGCCTTTTTACATAAATTGACCCCCATTTTTTCGTTATCCGGGACCAAAAACCCTTGGTGATTTCATTAAATCAACATAAAAAACCATTCAAGGTCCATGTTCCCGGGGTTCTAATGACGTTTGTCAATTGTAGTGAATTTTTCCAATGAACTACTAAAAATATTGTCGTCTCAATCCCTGGGTCCCCAGGCCATTCTTGTAATTGAATTCCACATAGATTTTAGGGTTGTGAGGCTAGGGATTAATGCATACCCCAATTGGCTTAACTTAAACCTTAATTAAGCAAATAATCATGATCAACAAGGTAAATAAACATCTTGCCTGCAAATCTTGCATTTGAATTTTAGTCTTTTCACATTGTAAATGTTCCATACTACGAAGCATAAACAAGATTTTCTCTCATGTAATTTCAATTTAGGATTCATAATATAATTATGTAGCTTCATCACAGCACATTTACTCACTAAAATATTACATTATTTTTCTCAATTTCGCTTACTTCTTTCATTTTTTCTCATACGTCCCTGCACATGAGACCTGCTTCTACAACTAATACAATGACGTAGAAAGCAAGGAAAGAATAAAAGCCTAGGTAGAAAGGATGCCCAAATTGTTGAATTGAAAATGCAAATGAAAATCATGAGCAACATTCTAATAACTGTAGAAATATTCAAGGAAGTTGAAGAGGGAAATGCCCATCTCTTAAATGCACAAGTTAGATTTTTTGAAGATTTGAGCATGGTACAAGCCCAACAAGACATAATTGATAACTCTTGGAGGAGGTATGTTGTTCCTTTGGAGAGAATCTCTAGTTGTTAGGATATCAATGTCTAAGACATTCATTGTCACTTATAATTAAAATTGTTTGTTGTCCCTTCATATGGTAACCCCATAATTATAAATTAAAACCCTTTAATCTTTACTGATAAAATAACTCTTCAAAGTTCCATTAAATGATAAATGTGCATGAATAGGAGAAAATAAAATGATAGATAAAACCATTAGCAATATGTTGTAAATCACATAAACTATTATCTCTGGTTTAGAAGAAAACATTTGTAAGAAAATACTTCAGAATAAAGGAGCGCATCATTAAGGAAATTTACTCTAACTCACATATGTAAATTAGACACCACTGGCTGCATTACTTTACTCCAACAGAAGAAACATACATAATATGGAACAAGAGGAACTCAACACATTCATCAATTGTTGGAAAATTCTCTAAATAGCTTTATTAATTCCATAAAGACAATGTACAAAATTGGTAAAACTTCTGAGGCCCAATGTCTGGAACCTCCTTTATTCTTTGAAAGAGTCTTAAATACATTATTACAAAATGGAAAATTATGGAAATGTCAACTTCCCAAACTATTTTCTTCAATCATTACAATAAAAGTAGAAAATAAAAACATTTGTAGTAAAACAAAGTAAAGTAAATGTGAAACACCATTCGATCATGAGGTGGCAACGGTCTGAGATCCTGGAATGGAAGAAGTTCCCGCATCTTCATCATTTTCTTGTGTGGACATCCATTCTTTGCATTTTTTCCATGGGTCTACATTCGAGCCGAGACAATTTGCAAGTTTGACTTGCACCATTCTAAAATCTATGATCCTGGAATGCGAGGGTCTTTCTGAAAACAAAGTTTTCATCATTCATAATTACTGAAAGTCTTTATGCAAAAATTTCACGATTGTGGCTCCCTTCAGAATAACAGTATTTTCATGTGTGTTGTCGATTTTACTCTTCGCCCCAACCAACAATGTTTCAAATGTCTCCCAAGGGAGGAAATTTCCTTGTTGGTCCCAAGAGGATGGAAAACCATCTCTAGTTCTTTTATCAAACAACACATTGAACCATAACACTACTTCTTTGACTTCCTTCAATTTTTTTTTTTTTTTTTTTTGTATTCTTCCTGTATGAATTCTTGATGATCATGTTGTTAAACTCCAGCACACACCGAGTCATGTCTTCAATCCCGAAATTCTTCAACTCTTAAGTAGTTTTATAATTAATAAAATTAATTAATCTCTTGGCATATGAGGTCCTGTTTTTCAGCTTCTCTTTATTGGAAACAATGAAATTTTCCAGGTCCCTCACAATACTCTTTTCTTCCCCAATAATGATCAACAAATCCCATATGTTCTTGACAACATCAATAATTTCATTCCAAATAATCTCCCTGGCTTGAATAAGGGATACATTTCCCTTCACTTTCTCCTTTAGCTCTTTGATCTCGTAATAGGCATTCTGACAGTCCTACCTATATTTTTCTGCATTGTCCTTGGTCATATGCAACTCATTCTCTGTAACATTGAGCACTTTATGAGCTCCTTCCAACTCCCTCTGAGATTTCTTTAAATCAATTTCTACCAATATTAACTCAGTTGAGACTTGATTTAATTGGGCAGCAGGGTCTTCTGAATTAGATGAAACAACTACTGTACAAACATAAGAATCAATTTGTTTATGCAACATCTCACCTGCTTCCTTCAGTGTTGCAATTTCTTGATCCTTGGCAAGCAGATCTTGCAACAGTTTCTCTTTCTCTGTTTCCACCTGGGCTACTTCAATAGCCATAGGATGCTCACCTGTTGGAAGCTTCAATTTATTCTTCAAATTCTGAATTTCAGATTCAACATATTGCAACAGTCTCTGAATTGTTGATCTGTCTTCAGGATCAACACCAACTTTAACAATTATTTTCTTTAATTCCTCCTTCTATGTGGAATAAGCTCTTGAGTTATCTTTTTCCAACTTCAGCTGTTTGATCACTTTACTTAACATGTTTTCATCTTTAGCAGCAACTGAAGTATTTTTATTCAAATCATTAAAGATTAATTGTCTTGTTTGCATATGTAAATTAATATTGTTAGGAAGAGGAATTTTCTTGGCATCCTCTGTTAAATTAACAGTTTTGAAAGAAGAAGTAGAAGTCACATTCATAGCTGAAGGGTGAGAGAAAGATATCTTCAGTTGATCCCTTTCTAAGTCCATTTCTTCCAGTAGCCTTGTCTGCTTAAGAGAAATTTGAGCCTCAAGTTGAGACTCAATGTTTTTTCTTATCTTCTTATTTCTTTCTTCAATATGTGAGAAAACTTTCTTAATGTTTGACAAGGAGTCATGATTCAAACAATGTTACCGATGAAATAGGTAACCTGACCTCAAAATGAGAGCTCTAGCCCAAAAAGACTCAAAAAACATGAAAAAACACCCCAAAAACAAAAAAAGTGTATTCCAGAACGCACTTGGTTTTTTTTGAAGGTCAAATTTCAACATTTTATAAAATTATGCTAAAAACAAAATTGTTTCTTGAAAAAAGGATTGAAAAAAAACCCTCAAAACAAAACCAGTTGATGCTGGAATAACCAAAAAAAAAAAAAATGGTGTCATATTTTTGACATTTAAAAAAATAGAAATAACATTTTTTAATTTTTAAAATTCAAACATTAAAAAAAACTAAAATTTAAGAAATTTTTTTTTAAAAAAAAATAAAAACATTTTAAAGCTTAAAATTTAAAAATATATAGGAATAAAAAAAAAAAAAATTTAATTCAAACATTAAAAAAATAAAAAAAATATTTAAAGATTAAAATTTCAAAATATATAGAAAAAAATAATAATAATAAAAACAAAATAAAAATATTAAATTTAGAAGAAGAAGAAGAAGAAGAAGAAGAAGAAGAAGAAGAAGAAGAAGAAGAAGAAGAAGAAGAAGAAGAAGAAATTATAAAAAATAAAATATAGAAATTAAATTTAAAAAAGAAAAAGAAAATGTTTATTAAATAAAAAAATAAAAAAATATATTTAACGAAATATATTAAATTTTAATAAATTTAAAACTTAAAAAAAAGAAAGACAAAAGACAATAAAACATTATGGAAATTACAAGTAAAAAAATGAAAAATTAATTAAAAATAAAAAATGAAAAATAAAATACAGTAAAAATATTAAATTTAAAAAAATACATATTAAAAAAACAAATAGATTTTAAAAAATAAATATATATATATATATATATATATATATATGAACTTAAATTAAAAATATATATATTGGATTTTATTAAATTTAAAAAAAATATTAATATTAAAATAACAAATTAAATTTTAAAAAAATATTAAATTTCAATAAATAAGTGAATAAACAAATAAATTTTGAAAAAAAAAAAAAAAAAAACATTGCTAAAATAAAAAGTTAAAAAACTTTAAAAATCAATAAAAAAATAAATTAAAAAATATATATATTAAATAAAAAATAAAATAAAAAACAAATTAATTTGAAAATATTAAGTTTAATTAAAAAAAAAAAATCTAATTTTAAATACACAATTTTAATTGAAATAAAAAAGTATAAAAATTTTATGTAATTAAAAAAATAATTATAATAAATTAAAAAATTAAAAAAAAAATATTAAATTCAAATAAATTTAAAAAAAAATAAAAAATTACTAAATTTTAAAAAATTAAATGAAAAAACAAAACATAAAATTTAATAATAATAATAATAATAATAATAATAAGAAATTAAAAAAAAACAATTAATATATATATATATATATATATATATATATATATATATATATAAAATACAAAATTTAATAAGAATTATTAACAAAATTTAGAAAAAAAAATTTAAAAACAAAAAAAATGAATTAAAAAAAAAAAAAATATAAAATAAATTAGATTTCAAATATAAAAATTAAATTTATATATATATATATATATATATATATATATATATATATATATATATATATATATATATATATATATATATATATTTTAGATGCGTGGTATACTATGCCAATCGACCTCTCGCCCAGGTGCCGGCAGAGGCTGGCCGCTTGGCGAGAGGCCGATACCTAGAATCACCTTCCCGCGGCGGGAGGCTGATTCCGGGACTCGCCCTCCCGTCGCGGGAGGGCGATTTCCAGAATCGGCCTCCCGCCGTCACCTGTGCGGGAGGCCAATTGGTGGCGCCACCACGATCAATTTTTTTTTTTTTTTTTTAATTAATAATTAATCTTAAATTTTTTATAATTTTTTTATTTTTATTTTTTTAATTCAAAATTTTTTTTTTTTTTATTTTTTTTTTATTTTTATTTTTATTTTTTAATTCAAATTTTTTATTTTAAATTTAATTTGTTTTAATTTTTTATTTTTTTTATAAATTTAATATTTTAGATTAATTATTTTTTAAAATTTAAAAGTTATTTATTAAATTTTAATTTAATTTAATTTTTTTTTTTTAATCTTTTAGTTTATTAAGTTTTTCATTTTTAAAATTTATAAATTGTTTCATATATATATATATATATATATATATATATATATATTTGTTTTTAATTATTTGCACATGGTTTTTTTGTTTTTTAATGATAGTTTTTATTTTTATTTTAATTTTCTTTTTCATTTTTAATTTTTTAATTTTAATTTTTAATTTTTAATTTTATTTTAATTTGTATTTTTTTTGTTAATTTTAAAATTTGTATTTTTTTTCTTATTATTATTATTATTTTTTAATTATATGGTTTTTTTAATAACTTAGAAAAAAATGTTTTTGATGTTTTTTTTCTAAATTTTTTGGTTAATTTTTTTTTTTTTTTCTTTAAATTATGTGTTTTTTTTTCAAATTTTGTCATTTCTTTTGATATAATTTTTGAATATTTTTGTTTTGTTTTTTTTTAATTTATTTTTGTTTAAATTTTTTATTTTTACGAGTTAATTTTGTTTTTTTTTGCATTTTTATTGGTTTTTTATTTATTGTTTATATATATATATTTTATCTAAGTTTTGTGTTTTATTACCAACATGAAAATCACCACTCTAAAAAAAAAAAGGTTGATGCTACATCAATACGTTTCAAAATTAGCATGAAAATCACCGCTCTAAAAAAAAAGTTGATGCTGCATCAATACGTTTCAAAATTAGCATGAAAATCACTAACATTTTAAAACAAATATTCATACTTCATAAATAAAAATATTAGAGTGTCAAAAATGTGCTAAAAAAAAAAGGGGGATTCTGCATCACCACTTTTCAAAATCGGGTGCTTTTTATGCTAGCAAAAAAAAGTAGGTAACAGTGCGGTTACCTATTTCATCAGTAACAGTGTTTGAATTGAACTCTCTGGAAGAGGAGATGAGAGAGTGCAAGAGATATCTCCCAATTCCAAATAATATGTAAGCAAAGTTGAAGAGATGCCCTCTTCCATGGCATTTTCCTTCTTGGCTGCTTTCCCTGTATCACTTTCCAAATCAATTACTTCCCCTCTTTCTCTTTTAAGACCCTTTTCAATAGGGTGAGGATTTTCCACCTCCATCTACTTAGACACAGAATTCTGTCCTCCATTTTCGAGCTTCTCCATCTGCTCTACCTTCAGCGAGACCTGTTGAAACAGTTACTAGAGGATCCTCATACTCATACGACGGTGATTATGGATATCGTGGGGCTGGATATTCTGAGAGCATGCCTCCACCCAAGCCTATATACCCCAAGGATAGCTATAGTTTTCGCATGAATGGAATTTCAGATTATCATGGTGGCACAGGGGTATGTGGGTCCAAACACCCATATACCGATGTGGGTGACGATTTCCCATCTCCAGGTTGGCATTCCATGAGTCGTTTGGATTATAGTGTAGGGGCTGCTGCAGATTCACGTTACAAAAGGGTGAGCAGGCATGGCAAAGATTCACAACAAGGTTATAGTGCAAGCAACAGAATTGGTGCAAGCTATTCAAATGACTACCTGCCCCGTGGCAATGATGTTGGAGGTGGACAATATGCATCTGGTGTTTATGGACGTTGCAATGGCTCAACATCATATTATTGAAAATTTAGGGTACAGACTGAGATGTATAACATATTTATTTCGAGAAGAATTTAGGGTACAGACTGAGATGTAGAACAGATTTAATTTGAGCATTGGTTCTATAATAAAACAAAAAGTTTTTTTTTTTAAAAGTAAATGTCACATCGCTAAGTCACTAGTGCTTTGTCTCTTGATGATTCCTACATGATGTTCAAAGGCAGTTTGGGTGTTGTCAAGATGTCAAACCAAGGTAGTTTGGGTGTTAGTACATGATGCCTCAGCAGGAAAAAGATAACCCTTCTCTTGTTGTTGGTTAGTAGACTACGTGACCAGGTTGCAACTTGTAATAATACCATTAATCATTCCTTGATTTTTCGTGATTAAAGTGATAGGTTTTTAGGATTAATGGGCAATTGGGATTTATGTCTATAGACAAATGAAAGATCAAATTATTAGTATAGGATTTTTTTTGTAGCTTATTGTCTTTTAGTGAGTGGGTAGATGACAATATGAGAAAACAGAAAAAGCGAGCATACTTTATCGTTCAATCTACCACTACCACAATGACATTTTTTTCTTTGGATTTGGATAAAATTGTGATAAAATCCATTGAAACATCTTCCCAATGTCGGCTTGGTATAGCTAATGGTTGTAGGAGCCTTGGGGTCTTGATTGTTATTTTGTGGACATATTACACATTCAACTACAACTTTTGCACATTTACTTTAAGAACTTCCCAATAAAATATTTCTTGATTTTATGGTAGGTCTTCAAGAACCTTAAATGTCCTACCATAGAGAAGTATGTAATTCTAAAAGGACTTTTTATTTAAATGCCCTACCATAGAGAAGTATGTAATTCTAAAAGGACTTCTTGTTTTAATGTCCTATCTTATGAAAAGATGTTGAAAATTAAGGGCCATTATTCTCAATTATTGTAACCATTAGACACTTAATACAACATCAACACCACCCATTTGGATTGTAATCATGTGAACATCAACAACATCAACACCACCCATTTCGATGTAAATTCTGGTGTTGGATATTCAAAGAAATTAATAAGTTTTTAGAATTTGTTATTGATGAACTTATGGGTAATATTGTTACCCTTTTCTTTTCTATATATCCTTCTATCTTTAGGGTTTTTGGTGTACTTATGTTAGTTAATGCATGACAAGATATTGTTGGAATAGTCTCTTCTTCGTCTAGATATTATGACATTTCACTTCTTGATCTTCGTCATTTTCATAGTCTATGTAGAATTAGGTGCATGAATAGATGTCTCTTTCAATTTCAGTAGTCCTTCGTCCTCCACTCTACTAAAGAAAACCATGTTCTCTAAAGCCTACCTTATTTCAATTTGTACATCAAATATATGAATGGAGCGATCTTACTATCGAATGTGCATAAGGGATAGAAATTTTTTTGAAGGTCTAAGACATGATTTATCTGCAAAATACAATATACCATCTATGTTTCCATTAAAAATATTCAAAGAGTTCTCTCCAAGATTTCATGTGACATGTTTTACCTACGTCAGGTAGCCAAACATCTCTCCATGAGGCTACTCCAATATTGCAATTGGGAACAATGTAATGAGCATATTCAAGTTCTTTACCTTTCACTAGATCTCGAGTTTTACCTTTGAATTATTGATGATATTGTTTGTATTTAATTTTCTCCCAAGAGATTATGCATGTAGTCACATCATGTACACTTATTTCACAACAAATACAATGAATATCAATTCTATCTCTAAAATTGTGTCTACACCCCCCCTCCCATCTCTAAAATCCTTTCTTATATGCTCTCTTTTACTTATATTTCCTCTAAAATAATCATGTGATTGCTTCTCTCCTTTTTTAGTGAGGCACATGATCTCTCCAGTGGTATAAGTTGTTCTGAAACTTTCTCCACCAAAGAGTCAAATGTAATAGACAACAGTTGGTCACTAGCTTGCAATGATTCAAGGTTGTGAGAGTATGTAGGTTAAATATTCTTGATGAAGGTTATGAGAGGAAGGCATATTTTTACTCCAATGGAATCTATGCCATGCATGATGGCTATGATTTCAGGAGCTAAAGCCATGGAATCATCATCCTTGAACTATAGGTTTAAGATATTCACTAGTAGTTTTACTAATTCCAATTTTAAGTGTGACTTATATGGCTTTTATCTTCTTTAGAGAACCATAAGAATGTAAATGGTAAAACTATGATGGATCACTCTTTTACTTACTCAACGACAATTAGGGAATAAAATTTATTTTATTTGTTCTTCCATATGGCTAGCACCTTGTCAGATGTATGCTTGTTAGGTCTGTGTCCTCCTTTCCTTTTGTTGTGGCAACTTTTCCTTTATGGATGTCATTCCAAAAATCATTGAATATGAGAGTGTGATTGATATTTTTGGACCACTCTCAATAGTTCTCCTTGCTCTTATCCAAAGCATAAAAATTAGTAATGTTATTTGAAAAATAAATTATTATGTCGATCCCTATGCTCCACTAAAATATTCCCTCTATTCCAAAAAGTATGTGTCTTATGTATAAGCCATAGAATTAATAGCATTCTTATGTATAAGCCATAAAATTCATAGCATTCATATCTTTTTGTGACTATTGTAAGGGTTTGATTCCCATTTGTAGAAAAAAATAGGAGAATATAAAATAATAAGTGCAATTCATTACCATGAAAAAAAATGAAGTTGTTAAATATATGCATGGAATATAGTAAGTGGGAAATATTATGATGCTCCCAATATGGGAGCTCATAAAATACGAGTGTCGAATAATTATAGATCATCAAAATTAGGCTCCCCATTTGAATCGAACCTTTCTACAAACTCATTCTCCTTCTCTCTCTCAATTCTCTAAGCCATTTAGTCGATATTGTAGGCCTTTGGGTTCTCTCTAGTTTACCATTGAAAGAGGATGTTTCTCTTTTGTAAGGGTGTTCTTCTAGGAGGAATACCTTGGAGAAATCATACACTAGCTTTCGTAGGTGGTCAGACTACTTAGCCTTCAGAGAAAGTCCACAACATTTACATCCATGATACCCTTTTGTTACAAGACTTGCGAAACTATTGTATACAATTTGGCATGTTAGCAACCATGAATATTTGAACAATTGCAGCGAATTAAATCAATATGTGAATCAATATTGTTACGTATATAAACAAATCAATAAAAATGTAATTAACCAGAGCAAACTATGAATCCTGGATAACAATGTATGGTGTAAGAACATATTCCATACAACGTAAAACTCGTCTCTGTTGCGATGGGTCTTGATACATCATACACATGTATCCCTTCCCATAATTCCTTCACTTCATATTCCAATGGCTATGTTATGCCACTAGCTCACAAAATAGAAGAAAAGATAGATAGATCCGAGAAATAGCCTCTTCAAAGGGGAAAACTCCTTTACATCAAATAAATGAAAATTGGATGATACAAATGGCAATACCTCCTTTGTATATATAGGAGTCTAAGGGGTCAGAATATAATCAGAGCCTACATAACAACAATAATTTTAGGGTACAACAATAACAATAGTGGGCTTTTATGGGGCACAACAATAACAATAAGGGGGTTGCAATAACTATAACAATAAGGGAGACACACTAGTATTATATGGACATAACATGCCCCTCTCCTTAAAAAAAATGGTGTCCTCAACGAATGAGTAGTTCTGGATGCTTCTATATAAAATTTTAATCCTCCCATGTGCAATATCCAGAAGGTAAGTTATTCCACTTAACGTTGAGATTCAACAAGATGATGATCCTAGTGAAAATTAAGCACCTACATTAGATGGGGCCCGCAACCTATTTTTAGGTGTATGTCTACTTTTAGAATGTTGAGCAAACTCTATTTATAGTGGGAGTCTATTATTAGAATGGTGAGAAAATTCTATTTATAGATGAGATTCTTTTTTTAGATGCATGGGCGAAGTCTATTTATAGATTGCATGTCAATTATTATTATCTCTTAAAAATAATTGGACAATAAATATTAATCTATTCTCTTGAAGCACTTGATTTCAGTTAAGTGAAGTGGCAAACCAGTTAGCTGAAGGAATTTCGAGTTCTAAGGTTGGTTGGTGGGACATGCAAGTGGAATTAGTTGTAAATGATTAATTCGAAGTTGTAACAGAGTTGGATGTGTAGTTATGTAAGTTGTAAAGTATTTTAACTCAGTTGTGCTAGTTGTAACTAGTTGTAACTGAAGATACACTTGTGAGAGATCAGTGAATTAAATATTAAATTAATTCACATGGAGTGATATCACATGCAACTGAAGATTTTCTAATGTTAATTACATGCATGTCAGATCCAGTGGAGACCCAATTGAGAGATAGGTGAAAGGGACAATTTGATTATCTATTGTGACATTAGTGGGTGCACTCATGCAACCACACACACATTGGAGATGCCAATGAGGATTGCGCATTCAAGGCAAGGCATTATCTCATTCATTCAGGGATTGTCATCAACAGGGATTGCGCAATGGAGGCAGGCTGTCAGGAGGCAGTAAATTTGTGCATTTATTAGCCAATTTTTGTATGACAGTGTGAGACGATTGTATATTGTACTGAGAGCTCTTGGATTAGAGTTTTGTATGATATTGTTTCATGATCCATGATATATACATAATATATGATAGTGGGGTTTTTAGCTTCATTATTTCATGGTAAAATCATATGTGTTATGTGTGATTGATCTTTCTTCATGTGTTTGCAATTGGCGATTAAATTTCCACAAATATTTTAGTAGAAGGATTCTGTATGTAACAGTGACATACAATTGTTAGATCAGGAGAATCCAAACAATACATAATTGTATTAAAATTTCTACACTTAATGATATATTATGAAATTGATCGATTTTGTAGCTGTTGATTTCTTATTTCCATGACTTCTTCATGCTCCAATATGATTTTTCCTTCCTTGTCAAGTTTTGGCATTATTGTTTGAATTAGTATCTTGTCACTCATAACCTTCTTTAACCATGAAACATGGAAAAATTGGGTGTACTCGGGAAGATGTAGGAAGCACCAATTTGTATGCCATAGTACCAATATTTTTCAACACCTTGTAAGGACCATAGTGTTGAAAAGTGTAACTAGGTTTGGTCTTAATAATGACATATGAAATTGTGATTTTATGTAATTGATGAAAAGAAGAAAATGAAATTATTTTTGTAGTACTTGAATCATGGGTTTCATGATCAAAGAATTTTATTTTAGTTAAGGTTCCCATTGTGAACCTTTAGGTTTTGTCATCTAGTCAATGTCATGTATAAATGACCCTTCTTGGGCATGTTACTTTTTTGTATGAGTCATTAAATAAGAAGGCCCTCCAAGACTAAGAAAAGACAACTCCTTCAATTCGACTTCAAAACAATGACGAAATCTATCAAAAGGACATGCCAGTTCACATTCAACTAATGTCAGCTTATAAACATGGGAAAAAAACTATAAATAGGCAGCTTGGCCTCATTTCAGTGAAGAAATTCAGCCAAGGTCTGAAATAGGAGTGTGAAGTTCACAAGAAGGAATCCTACTAACCAACGAGTAAGGGAAGAGGAATATCAAGATAATTTGGGATTGTTTTTTGGGTAAACACCTTCAGACGTGTGGCAGAAACTAGGGTTTCTGTAGTGGGTACATATGCTGTAATAAAGGACGAGAAAAGGATCTCCAAATCAATCCTATTTCTAGTCGAGTTCATCTAGAAAAGCCTCCAAATATAGTAAAGGAAGGAAACACCTCCAATCTTTTTCCTACTCACACTGTGGAATTACAATAGTATGAATTGAAGATCTATGGAAAAGAGGCCGAAGTTTCAGGGTAGCTGAGAAGTGCATAAGAAGGAGTAGTTTTACTTGCGTTGACTTGTGCAAGAAAGAGAAGCAATGAAGAAGGATCTTGGTGTCTTAGTCTCGAAGTGTCAAGTAGTTCAAGGGTCTTGGTCTTGGTATTCGTCAATTGAAAGTCTTTATGAGAAGAAGAATTTGTTCAGGTTTTCCACTCAACTGGGAGAGGTTTTGGCCCTAGGGGGGACAAAATTTTCGGACAGTTAAATTTTCCACTAACGCCTAAATTTCGAATTTTGAACCATATTGTATATAGTCAAATAAAAAAAATTTAAAATAATAATTTCAGTGGTCTTGCTAATCGTCAGCGGTTAGTGTTGGTCTGGTCACATGATTAGCATGATGGTGGAGGTTATATGCAGCTAGCTTTATGCCCCCGGTCTCGAGCAAAGTTCATATGGTGACATAATAGGGGGGGGGGGGCAAGACTAAGCCCTAGCGCCTTTCCCCAAACCTCAGCCCACTATAGTTTAAATGTAGGTTTGCGTCCATAATTAATAAGTGATAACGATGGCCCAACGGTATGGTGGTGTGTTGTTTGGAGAGAGGTCACCATGTCAAATCCTACGGAGGCTAATTCGGATTGCCAACAAATTTTTGTTGGTTGTCGTGCTGCCACGTGGTGGCCTCTGGTTGGGCCACATGGCAACATGTGGTTGGTCATCTTACAACCAATCAAAATGTTCCCACACAGAACCAATAAGATTCAAACAAGTGGTGAGGCTAAATTGGACTAAAAAAATTACCTTTCAACTAACCAGAAGAGGCCACGTGGCAGCTTTCCATTGGCCCAAATTTTAGCCCTGTCAACTGCCATTTTTGGAAAATTTACCTGTTTGGAAAAATGAATAGATCGTGTTTTTGGGAGCATATGGTGTCATTTTTCCGCGAAATGAGTTGTGCTGGATTCAGAATGACAAGATCTACTCAGTCATTCCAGTTCCACACCATTCTGACAACTATCCTTTTTTAGCATAATTTTGAGCACCTGATTGCGAAGGAGTGGGGTAGCTTTACTTCAAGTATTTATGGGAATAAATAAGCTACTCCATTCCATGAACTATGGTTATTATGAAAGGTTGAAGAATATATACTAAAGGAAAAATCTGATGTGGGATTAGGTGAGAAAAATCAGGCATTAGGGGAATTTTGATGTCTATAATGGACCTCGTAAGGAAATAATAAAATAATAGCTAAACCAATAAAACAATATTTATGAATTCACAATTCACTTTTTGCAGCAAAATCCATGTAACCATGGTTAAATTCAATTGAAAATTTGTACCAAAATAAAATTAATATAAAAAATTGTATTGATGTGACTATAAATAAAAATGAGATTTTCAAGAAAAATTCATTATCATTTAACAACTAATACATTTGTAATTTGTACTTAAATAACTTAAAATAAATTATAAATATAAATTCATGAATTCTTAGTTGTACAACATACCATTAATTAAAATTTATATTATTTAAATTATACAATAACATGTAATTAATATACTATATAAAAATCAAATAATATAATAAAATAAATGTAATATATTATTTTACGTATTAATTTTATATTACATATTGAATCGATTTGATTTATAACATAAGAAGAAATAATATATAATATAAAAATTAATATGATATATGAAAAGCGTGTAAATACATGAAGATTATATAGGGATATGCATTGTTTCTTTCAAAAAATATAAAATGAAAATAATAATATTTTATTCAAAAAGTGTGAAATGACATTTATTATGAATACTTTACTTTGTGACTTTAAAAGTACTTAGATTACTACGATGGTTAACCATCATTTTTTATCCACCATTGAGAATGTGACAAGTAAGTACATTTAACTCAAGCAATGCCACCTCAACCGTGGGGGATGATGTCATTCCCTAAAATGTGATTGGTTCTCATAAAGTGAATTTTGATTGTACATTTTCCTTAGGAAGCCCATTTTTTACCTCAAAATTCCCCTAATGGATATTCTGCAATGACAAAAAGAAAGGGAAATTTTGGAAAGTTTGGTCCTTATGAAAAGAAGAAGAACATGGCTAAAATTCAATTCTATGGGTGTCAGGAATATGGGCACTATAGGAGAGATTTTCCTAAGCTCAAGAAGGACAATAACAAAATAGGAAGAGAAGAAGCCCATATCACCGAGGAAGTGGAGGAAGTTGAAAAGAATAAGTCCAAGAAAGAGGAAGTAAAAGATCTCTACTATGATTGAGATAATCTTCCTCACCTAGTTCTTTTCAATTTATCCCGCTGTAAAGTATAACTATCATGATAGGAATCATTAGAATAACATGATAGGATCCATCATGGCATCATAGAAGCATTAGAATTAAGAGCTTGTGACATCATCATAGAGTAGCATGATTGAAAATTGAAATCTGTGGCAGTCAACTATGGAAGAATATAGCTTTTGGGTGCCTCATTAGAAGCATGAGTGGCACTTATGGGAAAAGGGAAAAAGTAATGCAGGACAAGGCTCATCATATATCAGTCAAAAGGAAACATTTGATGGATGGGGATGCTCAAGATCCTCAAGATTCTCTTATGGAATATTCATAAGAAGGTTCACCGATCTAGAGAAGAAGCAAGTGTTTCATCAACAATTCCAACTTGTGGAATTCATGGGATGATGGTATGAAAAGAGGTAAAGTAAATAAATGGATTGAAGTTCTTTCAATCAAGGAAGCTATTAAAGGAAGTCTATATGACCTAAAGAAAGATTGAGGTATGTATGCTTTTATTTAATTTGGAGTCATGTCATATGGTTGCAGACAATATGAATGAATGCTCTACTTTGAGAGCATGATCAAAGAAAAGGATCTCCTCCATTGGGAAGATGCAGAAAGGCATGGGTCAAACATTGACTGGATGAAATCAACATAATATTTCCTCATATGAAATATGAGGTGGTTGACAAAATTGTATAAATTATGAGCAAAAGTTCATGGAATATTTTTTTTAAAGAAATAAAAGGAATATTGCGCAAATGTGAAACTATGAAGGAAATCAACATCCAAGGTCTGAAATATTTGACTATGATATCCCCAGGAAAGATATGAGGACTCAGATGGAAGTATGAAAAATAAGGAGACTCTTGATAGTGGATATTTGTTGGAGATGTAGAAATTTGAATAATGGCTGAATTATTCACCGAGATTATCCTGATTACACACTATTTAAGCTTCATGCATAATACATAACCTCTTCTACAATTGATCATCAATATGCGAAAATAGAAGCAGTCGCATGCGCACATTAAAACATAATCAAGCACACAAATAACACAGTATGTAATGGGGAAAGCATACAACTGAAAACCCCCAACTATCTGTATTTTATAATGATAGAGAACATGTAACAATACATAGTACAAACTCCTCACAAGCTCTCAACACTATCTCCAATTGTTACACACAAACTAGCTCAGATCTGAACAAGTCACAGGTTCAAATCTCCTCCACTGTTTGCCTGCCTCTACTGCACAATCCAAGATGAGAATGAATGAGATCCAAGTTCGAATCCCCTTGGCTTGTACTGCGTAATCCTCATTGGAAATCTCAATCAATGTGTATGCAAAATTCATGCACAAGTATAGTCACAACTGATAGTCACACTCACCCTTTCACCCACCTCTAACACTGGTCTCCACTGAACTGTCCATGCATTGTAGTTAACTGATGTATTATTTAGTTGATTTATGAGTTAATAATTAGTGAATTAATTAACAATTAATTCACACCACTCATCACTAGTGTATTTATCAGTTAGACTAAATACAACTAGTTCAACTAAGTTAAACCGAACACAACTCCACCAACTGTCTCATCAACTCCACCAAACTCTGCCACATGAGTTCTAACTGAAGTCAACCATGCAATAGCTCAAGTAACCCATAGGAAAAGCGTATTTCCTTCTGTCAGCTGCATGTGCCACATCCAAGCATCAAACTGAAGTGCTCCAAGAGGATACGATAATGTTTATAGTCTAAATATTATTAAGGGTTAATAATATTCGACTGTTCTATTTTTAGCCCGGCAATCTAAAAATAGATTCCGCCCAATGTCTAAAAATAGAGGTCCATATATTTTTACCAACTTGACCAATCATCCATAAATAGCATCCTGCAACTCATAGACGATGATCCATATGTCTAAAAATAGACATAGTCTAAAAATAGACTTTGTGACAAAAATCACTTGTGTGGCCCCTACCTAGTTTTGGTGATCACTTTCCAACTAGGATTAGGAAAGATGTTTCAGGATGCCTCCTTCACTATTTCTTGTTGCAATCTTCAACACTCCCTCTCAACAAGAAATGACTGTCTTTGCATGCGACATGCAACTCCATGCATTCGCCCTGCAACCTTCACAAGCGCCATGCAACTCCATGCATCTGCTCTGCAACTCCTCTGAAACTGAATAGGCTCCAAACAACTCAATCAATCTGATGCATCTATCATCAAATTCTTCTACTTCTGCTGGTACCAACTGCACATGTCATCAGGAACCACTACGCTGTTGAACTCTTGCACCCATGCACTTGCTGTCAACTCTGATCCGCGCTCCAGTATCCGACACTGTCACTTTGATCTACCTGCATCAATCCAACTGATCATGCTACTGCTGCGCTATGGGCACCTCGTAGCCAGGTTCAACTCATGATATCCACACCATCTCATGAATCATGCCCAAAAATCTCCTCTTGGGATTATTCATGCATGTCACCCCACCTCTCACCTGGTGGTATAGCTGCATGCACTCCCTCTGCCCATCTGGCACGAAATTTCTCTGCATGAGTGGTTGCTCCCACTCCATGATCCTCATCTTGTGGCCGCTCCACACTCCGAGGTTCACTCTCACTCGCATGCAAAACTTGCTCCTCTCAAGCATCAATTGCATGTCTTTCGCACACTTCCCAATTTTCGCACTTCCCAACAATAGAAGCTCCAGACATCCCATCTACTTCAAGTCTCAGATATTCTCTTTTCGGGCTTCAAATCCCAACCTCGACCTTCGACTTGTCCTGTTGGTGCCTTGTGCCGAAGGAAAAAATTTCCTTCACTAGAGACAACATCATACCCTTTATCCTCTAACATTGCAACTGAGATCAAATTCTTCTTTAAACCCGGAACATGCACTACATCTTGTAAAAGAATGAGTTTACCTGACTCCCTCTGAAAGGTTATGGTACCAATGTTGGTCGCATTGTATCGTCCATTGTCGCCCAACTCAACATGCAACTGGAGATCTTTCTCCACCAAGTCACTGAAAAGATTCACATCTCCCGTCATGTGAAAGGAAGTGCCACTATCAAAATACCACCCCGATCCCAATGCACTAGACACCATGCATGCGATCAACGAGAATTCCAGCTCAAATTGCGAGGCAAGAGCCTCACCAGCTGCAGCTCCAGCAACCTGCTTGTTCTTCTTCTTCTGTGGACAATTCGTGGCGTAATGTCCATGCTCGTGACAGTGAAAACACTTCACTTTGGACATATCACGCTCTTTACCATCCGCACCGGATTGAGAAGCATTCTTCTTGCCCTTCCCCTTCCTTGCTTTGGTAGCCAAAGCGCAATCTTCTTCATCAGATGCCTTTGATGAAGATCCATCCCTGGTACTCCACCTTATCTCCTCTTGCACAAGATCCGACCAAAGTCGCTCCCATCCTGGCAATTTCTCCCGACCATTGACAGAGTCCTCGTAGCTATGCCAACTCTTCGAAAGCCCAAGGAGAGCCAAGCTCACCAAGTCTTCTTCATCCACACTAACTCCTACACTCCCAAGCTCATCCCTGCAGTGGAAAAACTTTGTCAAGTATACCGGAATAGTGTCATTCTTCTCCATCTTTATTTTCCTGAGTTTATCCTTGAGCGCCAACTTCCTCTGGTCGCTCTTTCTTTGGAATAAATCTGTCAAGGCTTTCCACATCAAAAATGGAGAAGCCTTACCATGCATACTGGATACTATGTGATCCTTCACGCCCTCCAACAGAATCCTTCGACACCTTGTTGTCTTCTTTTGCCAAGCCTCAACCAAGGCAGCATCGCTAGAGGAAGGCTTTGGAACTTCAGCATCTATGAACTCCTTTAGCCCATTATCATCTAACACTGCCTCCATCCTATCTATCCATGCAATATAATTCGAGTTGCCTTCAAGAGCATACTCCAATCGCAATCCTTGATAAGACATTTTGACTTCAACACCAAGAAAACACTGCTGCAAATTCGAATTCCACCAGCTCAAAACTCAACCGCTTCTGATCTGTGAGAACAAAGTATTTCTAGCACGAAGATCGACTGTAGGGGCATTTACTGGATATATCACCTTTCAAAGAAAGGATGGATCCAGAGGCTACCTGGCCCGCTTACAGACTCTGTCTACCGAAATAAATTGTAATCACTGTAATAGATCCGATGATCAATTTCGCTCTGATACCATGTAGAAATTTGAATAATAGCTGAATTATTCACCGAGATTATCCTGATTACACACTATTTAAGCTCCATGCATAATACATAACCTCTTCTACAATTGATCATCAATATGCGGAAATAGAAGTAGTCGCATGCGCACATTAAAACATAATCAAGCACACATATAACACAATATGTAATGGGGAAAGCTTACAACTGAAAACCCCCAACTATCTGTATATTATAATGATAGAGAACATGTAACAATACATAGCACAAAGCTCCTCACAGCTCTCAGCACTATCTCACATGCTACACACAAACTAGCTCAGATATGAACAAGTCACAAGTTCAAATATCCTCCACCTGTTAGCCTGCCTCTACTGCGCAATCCAATATGGAAAAGAATGAGATCCAAGTTTGAATCCCCTTGGCTTATACTGCGCAATTCTCATTGGCAATCTCAATCAATGTGTGTACAAAACTCATGCACAAGTATAGTCACAACTGATAGTCACACTCACCCTTTCACCCACCTCTAACACTGGTCTCCATTGAACTGTCCATGCACTGCAGTTAACTGATGTATTCTTTAGTTGATTTATGAGTTAATAATTAGTGAATTAATTAATAATTAATTCACACCACTCATCACTAGTGTATTTATCAATTAGACTAAATACAACTAGTTCAACTAAGTTAAACCGAACACAACTCCACCAACTGTCTCATCAACTCCACCAAACTCTGCCACATGAGTTCTAACTGAAGTCAACCATGCAATAGCTCAAGTAACCCATAGGAAAAGCGTATTTCCTTCTGTCAGCTGCATGTGCCACATCCAAGCATCAAACTGAAGTGCTCCAAGAGGATAAGATAATGTTTATATTCTAAATATTATTAAGGGTTAATAATATTCGACTGTTCTATTTTTAGCCCAGCAGTCTAAAAATAGATTCCGCCCAATGTCTAAAAATAGAGGTCCACCTATTTTTACCAACTTGACCAATCATCCATAAATAGCATCCCACAACTCATAGACCATGATCCATATGTCTAAAAATAGACATAGTCTAAAATAGACTTTGCGACAAAAATCACTTGTGTGGCCCCCACCTAGTTTTGGTGATCACTTTCCAACTAGGATCAGGAAAGATGTTTCAAGATGCGTCCTTCACTGTTTGTTGTTGCAATCTTCAACAGGAGATGGGTCGATATGTATGCATGGTGTTGATGCAAACTGAAATATGTCACGATGAAATAACATCACAAAGGTAATTTGATTTAATGTTCATTTCCTATTTTTGAATGATACATGGATGGGCTTATGCAGGGCTGTCAAGGGAAGAACTATTGATGTCTTCCACCGCTGATTACCATGTAGTAGGATGAAAGATCCTTAAGGAAACATGGCACAAAGAAAGCATCATTGCATGAAGGAAGGCCAACTATGGACTAATGGATCACTTTATGATAAAATGAATAATTACATGGCTCAAGGATGAAATTGATGGATGGTATGTGCCCTAAAAAGAAGTCCCAATGAATGTAGACTCCATGAAAAAAGAAACTCATGACATCGAAGGAAGGATTTCTACAAGCAGTTGGTTGTTCCATCATCTCCACCTGAGAAGATGATGTAGGTTCCTAATTAAGAGGGAGCCTGGAAACAATTTTCTTACTTGGAAGAAACTTGGAAGAAAAAAATTGTAAGAAAAGAGGGACCTTAGGTACATTCCTTACGTAGGAATGGTTACATTCCTTTATTGGAATAGATATGTCCTCCATAATTAAGAGGGAAATATAGACACATCATTCTTGTCTTCACTTGGGAAGACATAGTAGAGGATTGGGTAAACATTTTTCATATGATGCTCTTTGAGGTTGTGTTAGGGAATCCGACACAAGAGTATTCATAGAGGACTGATGTTATTTGAGGACTGGGATTCCAAGGTAAGAATAGTCCTAGTGGATGACACTCTAAGAACCTGGGTAGAGTATGTTCCAAGAGATACAATGATGAGGGTGTCTGTACATCATTGATCTCGTTGACACTGTGCTCTAATTTTGTGGAGAGATAGAGTTGTTAGTCAAGGCCTTTCTATGTGAAAATGTTGGCTGATATGATGCTAAAAAAATGGGTTACCAATCTAAATCTTCTTATGAGAATTATTCAGATTGAGAATGACCAAGTATTATTATGAATACCTCTCTAGTTAAGAGGGAGCATTGAAAATTATAACTAGTTTATGTCTTCATAATGACATGTGTAATTGTGATTTTATGTAATTTGTGAAAATAAGAAAATAAAATTATTTTTGTAGTACTTGAATCATGGGTTTCATCATCAAGGAATTTTATTTTGGTTAATATTCCCATTGTGAACCTTTAGGTTTTGTCATCTAGTCATAAAAGTCAATTTGATTCAATGCCATATATGAAGGACCCTTCTTCGGCATGTTACATTTTTGTATGAATCATTAAATAAGAGGGCCCTCCAAGGCCAAGAAAAGACGCCTCCTTCAAGTTGGCTTCAAAAGAATGAATAAATCTCTCAAAAGGACATGTTGGTTACAATTCAACTCATATCGGCTTATATACATGGGGAAACAATTATAAATAGGCAGCTCAACCTCATTTCAGAAGGCAGGATTTTGGTGAAGCAATCCGGTCAAGGTCTCAAATAGGAGTGTGAAGTTCACAAGAAGGAAGCCTACTAACCAGAGAGTAAGGGAAGAGGAAGATCAAGCTCATTTAATATTTTTTATTGGGTAAACACCTTCACATGTGTAGCAGAAACTAGGGTTTCTGCAGTGGGTACATTTGATGTAATAAAGGGCAAGAAAAGGATCTCCAAATTAGTCTTGTTGCTAACCGAGTTCATATAGAGAAGCCTCCAAATATAACGAGGGAAGAAAACACCTCCAATATTATTCCTATCCCTTACACATGTGGAATTATAGCCGTATGAATTACATATATGTCGAAAAGAGGTCGAAGTTTTAGGGTAGCCGAGAAGTGTAGAAGAAGGAGAAGTTTGACTTGCGTTAACTTGTGCAAGAAATAGAAGCAACGAAGAAGGATATTGGTGTCTTGGTCTTGGAGTGGCAAGTAGGTCAAGGGTCGTGGTCTTAGTATTCTTCAATTGAAAGTCTCTATAAGAAGAAGAATTTTATTTGGGTTTTCCTCTCAAGTGGGCAAGGTTTTGGACCTAGTTGATCACCTATATTATGTGTCTTGTCTCTTTATGGTTTATGCATTGGTAGTTGTTTGATGAAGAAGAACACTAATAAATTAAGTAAAATAAGATCTTAATCTAAGAAAGTAAAAAACATTCACAAGCAGTTATTATAAGAAGATAAATCACCTAATACTTGATTCCATATATTTCTCAACACATAGTACTTGGGTGATAATTTATTATCCTTCTTAGCTTGTTTGAGGGGAATTTTTTTGTATGCTTGTAGCCGTAAAAGTGCGTAGTCACCTACATCAAAACTTGTTTCAAAGCGATGCTTATTTTACCGTTGTTTCATTCGATTATGCGCCAGAGTGAGGTTATCCTTTAAGAGTTGGAGAACTTGTTGTTGATGGTCGATGTGATCTTCCATTGCTTGAATCTTAGAATTTTCTCTTAAAGATGATGTGATGGACAGTGGATAATATCCATAAAGTGCCATAAATGGGGTCTTTTTTACTGCAGTGTGGAAGGAAGCATTATACCACCATTCAACCAGAGCTAACCACTTGACCCATTGTGTTTTTTTATGAGATAAAAAGAAACACATATATTATTCCAAACATTTGTTCACTATATTAGTTTTTCCTGTCAGATTGAGGATGATAATATGAGCTATGAGATAATTGAGTACCAAGACAAGAAAATAATTATGTCCAAAAATTTCTCGTGAAAATGGGATCTCTGTCACTGAAAATAATATTTGGGTTTCCATGTAGCTTTTGAATTGTTTCTATAAATGCAGTAGTAACTATATTAGCTTTAAAAGGATGCGATTATGCACAAAAGTTGCATACTTGGTACGTATCTCAACTACCACCATGATGACACTCTTTCCTTCAAACTTGGGTAAAATTTTTGCTGTGGTGGATTTGTCACACGGGTGTATGAAATCGCACTAGCTTAAAGAGTGTGATCTACTCTTTAAACTATTGGTAACAGGCAGAAAGTGTGGGAGCTCAAAAGCATAACATTTAATGAAAAACAGTATCTAAAGTATGCTTTGGTTAAACTAAAACTAAAACACAAATATATAGAAGCTATAAAGAGAGTCAAAATGATAATAATGCAAATGATGGCTTGATGGCCTCTTCTTATTAAATGTTTGAAATGGAGAATAAATTGTACCCACTTGCCAAAGGGACCCTATGCAATGGCTCTAGGTCCCGATGCAAGGATGTTGCCTTCCAAGCTCTACCTCTGATGCAGTCTCCCTCTCTCTCTCTGCTGTGGTGGACTAAGATATTGGGTGGCCAAAAATTGAGTCCTCTTTAGCTCCAGCTCCGGGTCACAAAATATTGGTGTTGCTTGGGCAACTTTGGCCAGCATAACAATGTGATCACCATTTCTTCATCTCTTGGTGGCTTTATATAGGTGAGTTTCAAATCCTCCTTCCCTCCCTTGGTACATGATGGATAGTGACCCAAGGGAGAGGTATGATTCCATTTTGTGCTCATATATTCTTTTGTGTGCTCACATAGTGTGTAAGGAGGCACTGGTGGCTATCCTTAGGTGGATTTCACATAAGGAGTAACTGTCCTTTGCTTGGTGTGGTCCCGGAAAGCGAATTTTTTCCATTTTCAGGAATGTGCGCTTATCGGGAAAAAAGGTGTGCAATTCAGCAATTATGAATAGTTCAATTCTGATTTTCTCAAAACCTTAGAGATTTTAAATACTTCTTGATTCCATAATGTGTTCCTGCCCTATAAATCCTTAGGCTTGACATTAATTGATGTCGTCTTCTGTTGTACAATTTTCCAGTGTTAACAGTTTCCCCCTAATGTGTGAGGTCTAGGAAGAACTGTATAGCCAAAATACATTATAGTTTCTTTTCTGTATCGTACACAAAGAGAGAGAGAGAGAGAGAGAGAGAGAGATAGGCCTGCGTGAATTTTGGAATTGACAACACCTTGCACCGTTTCCGAGATAACCATGGCCTAAGGGACCCCCTGTAAGCAGACAAAATATACAACATATGTACAAAATTTCAATGAGTTGGGCATGTCCCATGCTCGTGATGCTATGGCTAGTTAAAAAAAATTGACAGATACATGTGTTGTCTGTGCCACTACTGTGGTAGTGATGCTCGTTGGTTGTTGAAGACAACTGCTGACGCCCTCAAGGGATTTTTTTCTTTGATGATAGGTGGAATGTGGTACCCATATGCGTAATATTGGTATGGAATATCACTGCACAATGTACGTATATGTACTGGTTGGGACCTTCCTATGTAAGCATTGTTGTCAGAGACGCTTATGGAGGCACGGGTCTTTGACGGATCTGATCAAAGTGCAATGATTGTAAGGTAAAATACCATCGTGACATGAAAGCTTTTGCTGTAGTTGAATGTCAGGAGGATCGATGACATCTGTGGACAATGATGTCTCCCACAGTGCCACTCGAGGATACCCCTATGCATGGGGAGGGCTAATCCAAGGTATCACTTCCTTTTTGGAAAAGAGATGTCGAGGTCGACAAAAAGGAAGCCTTAACCGAACCATGGGTCGCCGGCCTGAGGGATCAGGGACCTAGGTGTGATGGGTTTAACATAGGCATGTTGGTGAGAGGTGAATAAAAACAGATGATGGGGATTCAGTGGCCCAAGGTCAAAGTATACTTTAGCAGCTTGGCAGTAGTCATAGTTATTTCTGAAGGGAAAAATCCTTGGAGTCGGTAGGACTTCCAGGGCGGGTGTGAACCGGCTATGTTTTTCATGATGGTGCGTGCGTGGGGAGTGAAATACTTCGACCAAGGGGAATGAGGGACTGTTTCCATGAGAGAAAAGGTGAAATATGAGGGCGAAGTGGTGAAGGGCATCATTTGTAGTCTTTGTACACTTACCAAAAGAATAAAATAATGAGATTTGGTTAGTACAAAACACAGAGATGCGTACCCAAAAACATGAAAAGGGGTCGCTCACTGAAGGTGTGAGGACGGTGTTTTGCTGGGGGTGGGGGTCCCATTGGTTGGCCTCATGCGCGGGGTTGATGAAGTAGAAAATGTCGCAAATGGGATTATGCTGATGGAGGTATGGTGGGCCAAATGTGATGCATGGAGGTGCGCTTTCAATCTGCTTGTACAACCTGGTCGTCCGGGAAGGGGGTTTTGAGTTTGAATGGTAAACTTGACCTTATGCATGATAGATGGACGGGCATGAGGTGCTTCCCAGACTGAAATGGTATGGCCATGGCATCACTTGTGCAGCGATATATGTTCTACTTTGGGTGACGAGCGCCATGGAGGGGAGGCTCTATCGACCAACATGAAAGTTTATCATCTGCAGGTTGAGGTGATGATAAACGTGGTCGGTATGAGGATCCTATGGTTTATTTCTTATGGAGAAATGATGTCAGGATATGCAAAGTTTTCTGGGACTCTATCATGCTGAGGGTAGAATGATACCTGCTCCAAAACTTTCAGTGGACAGTGTTGTGAACAGTTTGCGGGTTCTTCCTGCAAAAAACAACTACCTCAAGTGAAAGCATCTTATTTTCATCAAATATTATTGAAAAACATGAACTTTAGAAAGGAAGATGGGAGGGTGCATACCTGTCGGTGCTGAAAAATTATTTTTTTTCTGGAAAGCGAATGTGTGGCATCGCTTTCGTTCTTCATGGCATACTGATGATGGTGCAACTTACGGTTTGCGGAATGGACCTTCTAATCTCCTGTTATGGACCTCCGAAGTTCTGGAAAAGGGTGATAAATATGGGATTATAGCCCTAATCCTATTCATTTGTAATTGCTGAGTTTTGGGAGATCATAGGTGATTGCAGAGCCTTTCTTGTCGTTGCGGTCAGCCCGTGTACCAGGGATAAGTGATATTATTCCTAGGTAACTTCCATGACGTCCTGTATTTCAGTTTTTTCAGTTTGATAGTGTCGGGGGCCATACAAATTGGGTTTGTACGGCCTCAAAGGGACTTTTTGCCCTAGATTGCGTAGGCGATATAATCAAAGAGGCACCCCCCTTGCGTGCATTTCTAAGGGACAGGCGCGTGAGGGTGCGTTGTTCCCTCCTTTTTGCGCACAAGGGCGCGCCTGTGAAGAAAACAGGTGCGCAAAGGACGAGGTGATAGAAAAACTTGGGTTTTTTTGTCTATTTTGATGTTTTTCTCTATACTGATGGATGCCTGTGTTGCTTGGTAGTTGGTGTGGAGAGAGAGAGATTGGCCCGAGATCCGGACCGCTCTAGTTGCTGATGCTGGGGCGCACCGTTAGTTGGACGCATGGGGCCTTCTGAAGTTTTCTGAGAACAAGTTTCTTCGGTCTCAGGACTAACTGTTACGTTATATTATACAACATTGGTGCAGGAGGTGCAATATGTTCGTACTAAGGGGGATGAACTTGATTATTCATCTAGAGACGAATATATACTTCGTGACCGGGTTACTGCCTCAAGGTGAGGCTCTGAGGTATCCACTCCCTGCTGGGAGAGTGAACCTAGACAGATTCCAGAGGAGGCATTGCGGTGGTGCACCTCTTACTGAGGGGTGCATTAATATTTCATTAGTGACATATGTGGTCGAGCGGTGTGCTCTGGCTATTATTTTGCAACTGGCGGGGTTGTTTGCTCCACATCAAGCATCGGGCCCATAGGTGGGATTTTTACGCCATATGAGGGCGGGCATTTTTTCGATTTTGCCCGCTTTTGTTCTGATGGTATGGTGTCCCAACTGAACAAGGTCCAACGTGGATCCAAGTCATTTGCGTACGCTAGCATCCTGTGCAGCATTATGTATGAGAGGGTGCTGCTGCTGAGGCCCGTTGTGGCGGTGCCTATTGGGGGGCCGCAGGAGCCACGGATGAGGAGGTGGGCTCCGGTGATGTCGCAAGGCAGTGGTGGCATGGTGGGTCGTTATTGGAATGACACGACAAAGGCTTGGTTTGATGCCAACCTGTAGATGTTCTTGCCATACCTGTATGCAGGGATGGACTTTCAGGGTGATCCAGATATCAGTCTCCCTTTCGGTTATGTTTGGGGTCCTGCAGGTATGAGTTATGTTTTTCTACATCTATTTGAGTTTTGATGTACTTGTGTGTTTTGTTATTGACACTGACATTCTTTTGGTTACTCGTGCATATATTGGCGAGGTAGATCGCCCAATGGCCCATTTGGTGGGTCATGATCCTCCGCTACGACCTCGTGGTGGTCAGGGGGAGGTGGCGCAGGTAGACTGAGTGGTGGTGCTGGTGGAACTGGCGGGGATGGTGTTGGCCCTTATGGTGAGGGCAGTAGCTCGATTGTAGCTGAGGTTATGGCCAAGCGAGCTCGTGCAGATGTGGCTGAGGGATGCATTACAGTACTGACAGCTCAGGTGGCCACTCTAGAGGACTTCCAGGGTCAAGTGGACCGCTTGACCCAGGGTATGCCTACTCGAGGTTTCATGGACGACTTCGAGGAGTTTTGGCTAGAGACAGTGATGGCCCACGAGAGGGATTATCGACCCACTCTATGACGGGTAGTATTGCAGTGGTGATAGCAGCTCCGGTGGTGGCACCAGGAGCAGTGGTGGGCCTAGGTGCTCCTCTTGAGGGGGCACCCCCCTAGAGTAGTTTTTGTACGCAGGGAAAGCACTCGTTATGAGGATGCTTCCCTTGTTTTTGAAAACCTTTGTGTCTTCGGGCTTGCCAGTGGGCCAACGACACTATTTTTTGTACTCAAATACACATATTTTTTTATATATATATGAGAGATATTTTTTGCGGCTCGTCATGGTGTGCTATCTATTTCAGTTTATATATTTTGTGTTATGCTGATGGATATCTATGTTTTTGGTTTTTTATGTATGATGGTTTATTCGCGATGCATTCCAGTCTAGGATATTGTTAGCTATGCAATCAGCTGCTTGGTTTTGATTCCTTGATACATGTGAAAATGTAGTGTAATCAAATTGTCTGCTTAATCTTTTGGCACGCAAATATTTTCTAAACAGGTGTGTGTCTCTGGTCTCAAATGTTTGGTTCAACTGCGATACTACTAACTGGGAATCAAGGTAGATATGCATATGGTGGATTCCCTAATGGAGGGCCTCGCACATAAGTCTGATGACAACATCCTATTCTACCTGATTGTTTGTTATTGATCTGATGCACACACCGTTTGAGCAGAGTGGTGAATGGTTAGCGTGGTAAATGACCCAGGCGGCTGCAGCTAAGTTTTGTGACCATCTTGATGCTCCATCAACAAATTCAAAATAGGGTTCAAGTTGGTGATCCATGGTGGCACTTTGAGCGCGTTTTTTACATAAGTCTTTGGGTCAAAAATATTTTGGTGTTGGGGTTTTTGTGTACTCTAACTCTAGGGAAAAAGGGCTGCTGGGGCCCTTATGGGTAGAACTTCTTGAGGTAAAGGCCGTTCACGAAGTTAGTGAGGTAGGCCCGTCCAATTCCGTCAAGATGTATGCCCCCTGTCGGAGGCAATGTTTGATGATATAGGGTCCTTTCCACAAGGTTTTGAACTTTCCTAGCCCTAAGGCCTCTTTTGCGACATCGTAGCGAATTAATAACTCTCCCTTGGTAAATGAGCGAGGGGTGGTGTGGCGGTCGAATGATTCTTTCACCCTTTTCTTATGGGCCTCATTATGTTGCAGCGATTGTCACTGACTTTCGTCAAGTAGCTCTAGTTATACTAGGCATTATTCTAGAGGCTCGGTGTCATCAAGGATTTCGATGGTGGCATGAAAGTTTGGGATCTTGCGGAAATCAATACAAAAGCATAAGGTACCTTGGTATTTTGCGACAAGAATCAAGTGGAAATCCTAGGGCGATGGGGTGGTTGGAATCCTGTCTTGGGTGTGCGATGAAACAAGTTGTATGTGGTGAATTGTGTCACTGGCATGCGACGGGGGAAGGATCTCAGTAATGGAGTCCTGGTTGAGCATAAATTTAGGTCTACCGCCAGGGTATTCAATTTCCAGTAGGTGGAATTTTTTCTTATCACAGAGTTTCCTGAATGCTTTCAGCAGTGGGCATGCCTCTAGCGTGTGTTCTTAACCGGTGCAAACGGTGCATGGTACCACAGCGCTGACAGAGTAGATAGTGTGAGATTCTATGGTACTCGTTGTCCCTAATTTGGATGCTTGGAAAGGGTCGGTTGTAGAAGAGGTTGTCTTCTGATTCCATTTCCACGTCGTTGGTTTAGACTTGTCTTCCTATTTAGTGGATGGTGGACTTAACGCTACTCGAGCCGCTCTTAGCTTAGGGAAATGTGCACACTTAAACGTATGATGAAAGTGTGAGCAAATTAGGTAATAATTGCATGTGATCTTCTCTTGATTGGAGAGAATTTTATGAGGGAGAGAAGAGACTATGTAGAGACTGTTTTCAAGGGGCTTGAGTTCTCTGCATTGGTTGACTCGATGATCATTCAGATCACATAGGCCGCATGTTATCCTAGGCTTTGCGGGGGGCATACTTGGTTGGTATGTATTCTTATCAGGCTTGACATAGCATTGCGGTGGTGGGGCTGTTGAGCCGACGATGTATCTTTTATGCCATTCCCGGAGATCGTCCTGTCTTTTTTCTACGGCATTAATCATGTCGATAGTGGGACGGATCTGCGAGGCATAAGTACAATGTCGCTCGTAATGATTACCCAAACATATCAAGCAAAATATCCATGATATGGGGGTCCCATCGTGCTTGGTCTGAGGCCAGGCGGGGAACCAACATCACAATGCTGCTAAGTCAGGGCAATGGACGACTATGTGGTCTATCTTTTTGCATAACGTACATGCTGGCTGTTGTTGTGAAGTGTCATTGGAGGTAACTAGGGGTTTCCTTCTAGGCCATTCTTCGACTGACAAGAATATTATAGACCCGCTCATCTCCTCTGCTTCAGTCATGGAGCTGCCTGTGGACTCGACATCCTTATCGTCTTCTTGCGAAAGGCGAACTATGGCTGAGTGGAGGCTAGCAAGGGCTAGCTAGAAGCGAGGTATGTAGTGACAATCCTCCAAAAGGTGATTGTCGGTGCATAACAGGCATGTGAATTGCGCTGCAGGTAGCCCCATGTAGTAAACCCTTTCGATTGGATACCATCTGTGAATGAGCTCCAACGCGGCACACTCTTCGAGATAATGGCCACGTTCATCGCATAATGTACAACGTATAATGGGCATTACTGGGTCCACTCTACAAATCTATGTTACTCTTGTAAATATAGGATGGTACACGACTCGTCATTGATAGACTGGAGGGAGGGATCCTCTTGATAGTATCGCTTGATTGCGTGTAAGGCATCCCTATATCGTGGTATTTCCAGACAATGGCGAGTATAATTCCTATAGGTGTCACAAAGAGCGCATGCATGATTGGTACGCAGCGGTTTGCCTGTACTTTTTGAGGTAGGTTCCTTTTTGCGGGAATGCGGGATCGAGATATCTGCTTCAGAGCCAAGGAGTGGTTTTAACTCGTCCAACTCTAGACATATATGGGTAGGGTTTCCTATGACATCACTTATAGCGCAGGCTTATGAGTCCCTTTGCATGGTGGGGGCCACTGCTTTCTTTCCTCTTTTTGCAGTTTTCTTGGTCGTGATAATTGGTTTCGTTATGGGAACTTCCTTTATGGGGGCGGTTTCAACCATTTCTTGGGTAAGTTGGGGATCCTCGAGACTAAGGGGCTTTAACCTGACAGCGGTAACATTGGTGGCTCCTGTTTCGGAAGGGGGAACAAGGTACCAAACTGGGAACGCCTACTATATGTTGGGTAACACCAGTGTTGCCAAAACCTACTGGGAGACAAAGCCAGCTAGAGGTTAGAGGAAAGGGGTTTGGGAGGCGGCGTAGGCTAGAGAGACTACTGTAGTCGATGCCTCAGTGTCGTTACTGCTTGAGTCCATGTCCTGACTAACCTTGGTGCTTGATGTGGACATCATGCACACCAGGGCCCCTGTGGCATCGAGCGATACCTCAGGGATAATGGGAGGATCTCCTAGGAATGACCTTAGGATGGATGACGGTTTGAATTAGCCATGGCCGTATTCTTGGTACTGTGAAAGACCATCTGCGGTTGTATCTACATAGGGTATAATTACATCCATGTTGGTTAGGGGATGCTTTTCACTGTGCGTTAGTTGGTCTACCATAATGATTCGATCCTCGTGGGGGAACATCATGATGCGGAAGAGGGAGGATGCTATGGCAGACATGGCGTACATGTAACCCCGCCCAAGGAGTATGTTGTAATCCAAGTGAGCGTCTAAGACTTCAATGTCTATGTGGACCGTCTTGCCGGCCAAGAAGACCAGTACATTTTGGTAGAGGTCGACAGGATTCGAGGGACAACCGTTGTATACTTTGAGCATGATGATGGAAGGTTTGAGTTTGGGGGAATCCTAACTTCTGGCACAAATTTTTGACATGATGCATGTCGATGCACCCTCATCAATGACACATCAGTGAATAGTGATATTCTGTACCGATACTGGTATCTGGAAGGCGACCATGGAAGGAAGCCTAGGGGTTGCTTTGTCTAAGTCAAAAGTCATCATGCGCGTATCGGCAGGGTTGATAGTACCTAAAGCGAAAAGTAGGGCTTTCTGTTGCTTTGGGAATGACTGCAATACCTCCAATGCAGACATAATATCTGCTGATTGAGCTAAATATTCCACGATGCTATAATTATGGGCTGCTTTGGAGTAGTTACCAGCTCGCCTATTAGGCCCTTTTACCATTTTTGGAAATAGTTCCGTAGGAATCTTTGGAATGGTCAAAGGTGCAGTCAGCGCTCTCGTACTAGCCCCTGACGTATTGTTGTCTGGTGGGATGTCGTAGCTGCGATTCTGAGTCTGGAAAAATATTTCTTCCCCTGTCATGTAGATCTGATGGTTGTTTTTCCTGGAATCGACTAGGTTTTGCTGCTGAGTGTTGACCGTCCCTTGATGGGGGAAAGGTTCTTGAATCACCGTAGTTTGCTGGGAAGACCCTCCTTGTCCTCGGTTACTCTGTAGCTTTTTAAGTTTAGGTATTTCGGGACAGTGGTGAGTATAGTGCCCGTGCTCACCACATATTGAACAAGAATGGTTTGTTCGTAGAGGTGGCCTTTTGCCTTGCCTTGGGACAGTGCTTGGATCCTGGTTATGATTATGGTTGGAGTTACCTCTAGCCTGGGATCACAGTGGGCGCTGTTGGTTGCTACCCCCCTATTCAGGGTTCCCTTTGGGCTTGTTTTTCGTCTTTTTCTTAACCACGTTAGGAGGGTAGTTCTCTTGATCATACTGGTGTGGTTGATTTTGGGACGGCTGCACAAAGTTCACTTGTGCATTGGTTTGCGTAGGTGGGTTGTGTGCTTGGGACTAAGCATAATGTCATCCCGTGTTTGCACCTGGCCGTTGGGGGGGAGCTCTTCTGTCATTGTTTCTTCCTGCGTACTGGGTCCCCTCAACCGGATAATAAGGTCCTCCTTGGTGATATGCTTGCGCCCTATTAGTCAAATTTTGTTGCGGCATATAATGACTTTGAAATCCGGGTTGAGACATATTCTGGGTAGAATCATGTGTGTAACCGAGATTTTCATTACTTCTACCTAGGTACCCTTGGGTCATTGACCCAATTAGTCTGTCTCCAGAGTTAGACGCGCCCGAAAATTCTTGATAAGATTTCAGGCGCAGGGTGTTAGGCAGGATATTATAGATGTATCTTGACTACGTATAGATCAGTTCAAGCTACTGGGCTTTACTAATTGCGTCCTCTTTGGATGTGGGGTTGCGTTGCACCACATCCTTTGAAATCTCCATCGTCAGAGTTTTCAAGAATAAATCTAAGAGGACCAGGTCGTCGAGTTTGGCTTTGCATAAACTGCGACGTTGCCTCCATTCATGGAGATGGTCTGAGATATGGATGGAGGGGGATTGTCTGAAATGAGTCAGTAACTCCATTCCCGAATAGTGGTGAATGTGCAGCTAAAATTATGTGAGGAACGCAGTAGCGAGGGGACTAAAGGTTCCATGTGAAGTAGGAAGTTGCTCCATGTACAATTTCGTGACCACTCTCGTAAGAGTGCGTTGAAATAGCCTCAACCGAATAGTATCATCAATGATGCTATTCGATGAGCACCACAAGTGAAAGGTTATTACATGATTACCTGGGTCTTCCGCTTTCTTACCTTCGAACTTTGGTATATCCGAAGGGAGCTTTGTGGGCATGGGAGGCAAATTGGGGTCATGTGCGATGGGGTCATTTGTGAGCTTGGTTAAATCGAGTAGATTCAATGCGGCTAAGAAGGGTGACTGAGAGGTTGACGCCATGGAAACATGTGAAGACACAAATTTCTGGTTAGAACGAGGGTTGGTCTGTGATGTACCTTGTTGTGAATTCAGCTGGCTTCTCGTATGGGATGTGCTCCTCTGCCCCCTAGGGGACGAGGGGGGTGTGGTGTTAGGAGACCGACTAGGGTTCCCAACTAAAGTTTCTCCAAGAAAGGATGAACCAATGACATTGGCAATGTTCTGTCTTTGACGCCTAAATGGCGAAAGACCTGGAACCCCTCCCGGTAATGGGAGGAGATCCAAAAGACGTCTGGATCGACAAGGTTTCGTTGGGACTGTTTAAGTGTCGACCAGGTTAGGTTTTGGAAAAATTTGAGGGGATTGAGTCTATGATCACGAAAAATTTATGGCCACATACATAAAACAAAGCGAAAATGAAATGAATTTTCCCTTTAACTTAATCTATGTGATCAATCAAGAAACAAAGATGGTTTTGTTTGTTTTTGCATGATACTCAAAATCCTAGAAGAACTGTTTCATCCTTACACACTCAAAAGTAACTGGGCCTCGAGAAGATTTCTTGCGAGTGCTGGCACAACGTCTCGTGAGAGCTGGTGATGCCCCCAGTCAGCCGGAGAGAATCCACCAAGGTAAGGGTAAAGGGTCTGGTGCTTGCCTGCACCGTCACCTATAGGGTAAAGGATGCCCTAGTTTTTGGCCACTAAGAACCACCATCCCACGTGAGCGTTCGAGTCTTGGGCTTCTTGGTAATTAGCTAACAGTACCGAGTATCATTCGGGTTAGGTAGCCCCAACTGATACCGTACGCACTACGCCTAAGCCTAACCCCCTCTGAATTAGGTCTCTACCATGCTCGGGCTTTCTTTTCATTGGGCTGATAGGTGGATTTTAAAGCTCCCTAAATGCACAACTTCTATGTTTCAATATGAAGTGTGATCAAGGCAGTTTATTGGATGCCTACCCCCTTGATCCTAACTTAAACTATAAATTATTTTGTGGCCCATCTGGGGAGAATTTAGTGAGTTGTTTTAAGTTAGTTTTAGGTGGCTTTCTTTGCTTAGTGGGTGAGTGTGTGTGAGCATATGGTGAAAAATATCATAGTTTGAACATATATCGGTGATCCTTTGCAAAATTCCCCTAGTTAAACTATGTGACGTTGTTCCTTGCTCAAATGGAGAACATTTGCAGATAATGGGCCGCTTCCAAATCTTCCTAGTTAATCTATGTAACTTAACTAAGGGGAGATGGCGAATCACAAATGTAGAGTGTTCATATGCTTGCCTAGGGTCACCAAATGGTGCAAAGGCAGCAGAGATTACTTGCTCTAATCGGCGATTCAATCCTAGTCCCACAATTTCCTAAATGCAAAAATTGAATTTAAGCTAAACAATTTCTACACTAGCTTATGCATGTGTGGTCTTGGGCCACTTACTTGGACTAGTTAAACTAAGTGTGCATACCAGAATTTGCAAAAACATAAATTGTTTGGAAAGAAATGTTTAATTCGCCCCCTACTTAAACTATGTGAAGACTTATTTGCAAAATACCAACTTAAATGAAAACTAACTCAATGCCTATAGAAAGCAGCAAAAAGTGAGTTCTCAGAAGCTGTGGGGTATCAACACAAGTGCTGGCAGATACATTAGGGGCTGCCCAGCACATTACAAGCAAAAAAATGTAGAATATAGGGAGAAAAATATCAGTCTGCAATTTGTGCGCAAAAAGCCTTGACAAGTGCGCCTTCCTGCATGCAGGTCATTCCTAAACGTGCACAATGTGCCTCTATGAGGAAAAATTGTGCACAAAAATCCTGCAAGTAAAAAGATTAGGAGCTACCTTCTTCAGTCTGTCACTTCAGTGAGTCTAGGAACTGTAAGATGGATCAGAGGACTGTCAACTCCACTCCAGCATAGACAAAGGTCTCCTGCAAAATATGGCACAACCACATAAACTTGGAACACGTTAGTGGAGTCACCAATCCTGTTGTGGTGGATTTGTCGCATGGGTGTACAAAATCGCACCAGCTTAAAGAGTGTGGTATACTCTTTAAAGTATTGGTAACAAGTAGAAAGTGGGGGAGCTCAAAGGCATAAAATTTAATGAAAAACAGTATGCTAAAGTATGCTCTGGTTAAACTAAAACTAAAACACAAATATACAGAAGCTATAAAGAGATTCAAAACGATAATAATGCAAACAATGGCTCGATGGCCTCTTCTTATTAAACGTTTGAAATGGAAAATAAATTTTACCCACTTGCCAAAGGGCCCCTAGGCAATGGCTCTAGGTCTCGATGTAAGGATGTTGCCTTCCAAGCTCTGCCTCTGATGCAGTCTCCCTTTCTCTCTCTGCTGTGGTGGACTAAGATGTTGGGTGGCCAACGATCGAGTCCTCTTTAGCTCCAGCTTCGGGTCACACACCGCTGATGTTGCTTGGGAAAATTTGGCCAGCATAACAATGTGATCACCATTTCATCATCTCTTGGTGGCTTTATATAGGTGAGTTTCAAATCCTCCTTCCCTCCCTTGGTTCATGATGGATAGTGACCCAAGGGAGAGGTATGATTCCATTGTGTGCTCAAATATTCTTTTGTGTGCTCACATAGCGTCTAAGGAGGCGATGTTGGATATCGTTAGGCGGCTTTCACATAAGGAGTAATTTTCCTTTGCTTGCTGTGGTCCCAGAAATTGAATTTTTTCCATTTCCAGGAATGCGTATTTATCAGGCAAAAAGGCGCGTAGAAGGCGCTCTTCTCGAAGGATAAAGCGTGCAATTCAGCATGTATGACTAGTTCAAATCTGATTTTCTCAAAACCTTATAGATTTTAAATACTTCTTGATTCCATAATGTGTTCCTGCCCTGTAAATCCTTAGGCTTGAAATTAATTGATGTCATCTTCTGTTGTACGATTTTCCAGTGTTAACACTTGTCATAAAATCCATTGAGACATCTTCCCAACACTGAATTGGAATGGCTAAAGGTTGTAACGGACTAGGGGTCTTAATTATTTCAACTTTATTTTTTTTGGAAAACAAAACATTATGCCACAAAATTTTGAATATCATATTTAAGGTCATCCCAAAAAAATCCTTCTTGACCCTGTGGTATGTTTTTAAAAATCCCGAGTGCCCTCTTAAAGGACAGGTGTGCAATTTTAAAAGAATATTTTGTTTGAGTTGGGAACTGTTACATAGATATAAACGATCTTTGTACCATAATGAGTTATTTTTCTAGATAAATGTATCTGATATATTTGGATCTTGTTGCAACTTTTGAATGAATTTCCACACCTTTTCGTCATTATTCCATTCCTCCCTTGCTTCATATATCTTGTTAGATTAGATAATTGAAATGGCATAGAGAAATTCTTCCACATCCTCATCCATTCTTGAGAGTGCATCCGCAACAAAAAATTTCTTCCCTTTTTTGTACATAATTTCAAAGTCATAACCCAACATATTAGTGACTAATTTTTTCTTCTCTTCTAAGGATAATATTCGTTCAAAAAATTATTTAAGACTATCATGATCTATTTTTACCTTGAAGTGTCTTCCCATTTTGTAAGGGAATAATTTCTTCAGGGAATGTAGTATTTCCCACATTTCCTTCTCATAAATAGGTCAATTTGAATACTTTCTCTTGATTGGAGGAATTTAAAAAGAAATTTCCTTCTTGCTTTAAAACAACACCAATTCCATTTTCCGAGGCATCACACTCCACCATAAAAAAAATTGTGAAGTTTGGAGTAGCTAAAATTGGAGCTTGGCACATTTTATCTTGAAGATGTTTAAAGGACTTAGTTGCTTCTGGAGTCTAAAAAAATGCATCTTTCTTCAGTAATGTTGTTAGAGGTGTTGTTATTTTCCCGTAATTCTTAACAAGCTTGTGCTAATACCCTGTCGACTTCAGAAATCCTTGAAGATGCTTTAGGGTTGTGGGAATTTTCCATTGTTTGATGGATTTAATTTTATTAAGATATACCTTAACACCCTCATGAGATACAATATGACCCAAATATTCCACCTCATGTACTCCAAATAAACATTTGGAGGTTTTTGCATACAATTGTTTCTCCTCCAATAGTTTGAGAACCCTGTCACAATGTTGAACGTGATCCTTCCCATACTTGTTTTAGATTAGTATATCATTAAAAAATACTAACACAAATATTCTAAGGAAGGGTTTTAAAATGGAATTCATGAAACCTTGAAATATGGAAGGTGCATTAGTAAGGCCAAAAGGCATGACCCAAAATTCATAATGAGCTTCATGAGTTCTGAATGTTGTTTTCTAAATATCTTCAGTCTTCATTTTAATTTGATGATATCCTGAACAAAGATCCAACTTGGTGAAGTAAATAGCTCCATGTAATTCATCCAACAATTCATCAATGACAGGGATGGGAAATTTATATTTAATATTGAGATTTTTGAACTCCCTCTAATTCGGACACATGCGCCATGATCCATACTTATTGTGTTACAATACTACTGGAGCAGAGAAAGAACTGTGGCTAGGTTGAATTATACTTTCCTCTAGCATTTATGTGGCCATACGTTCAATTTCACTCTTTTGAGCATACAGATATATGTAAGGTCTGACGTTTGGGGAATGCTTCCTAGAATCAAGTGAATAGCATGATCATCATCATGAATAGGTGGGAGGCCTTTGGGAGTCTCAAATACTTTGGAATGATTGTCCAAAATTCTTTGGAGATCTAGAGAAACAGATGATTTCAATGTCTGAAAATCTAGTGAGAATAATTGTGCAATTATGCCATGCTATTCTTTCTTGAAAATATTTTTCATGCCATTATAGTTGATTATCTTCCCTATTTTCCCTGTGATGCCCCTTAATTCAAATTCCTTTCCTTCACATGAAAATTTCAAGAAAATTTTTTGAAAACTAAAGTACATCGTCCCCAAAGATTGTAACCATTCGACTTCTAATACAACATCAACTCCACCCATTGGAATGGAAAGCATTGGAATATTCAATACATATTTCCCTATGGTTATATTGATAATATGAAACTTCCCTGAGAAATTTTTAGTTCAACCGTTTGTTAGCCACCTATAAAATTTGTTATACCAAAAGGTGGCTAAATCATTTTGTGGAGCCTTCAAGGAACAAATTTTATTGCAAAAAGTGTTGGCTCTTGAAGACTCTTGAAGGCCTCATGCCTCTATCCAAAATATTCCCTACTGTGCCCATTTTACACTCTGGAATTCTGCTGATTTCATAGGAAGAAACTGCTACAAAAGCACCTTTTTTCCCTTTCCTCACTTATTCCCCTTCTTCCATTTATGAAAATCATTTTTACAAATTTTAAAACTCGTTTTGAACTATATAGAAAACCCCAAAATCCATCTGAACATCTTGAAAATGTCCTAAAAAATAGGTATCTTGACTATGGGTTTAAGCCGCTTTGGGCTAAATCCAAACCATTTCCCCTCCATGTGCCCTAGCGCTAGAACCAAGTGCTAAGGTCCTAAGTGCTTATCGCGTCGAAGCAACTCACGGAGCGCATTTTTTTGGGCGTTAAACAAAAACTCCGATGCTGATTAGCCCTGTATATTATAGCCCCCGATCATATTGCATTTCATATAGACCAAGGCCCCGTAGTTGGGCGCCTATCCACTTCGTATATATAAAACCATCCCGACACATGAAACCTTTGTTTATATTATTTTTTGTGTTTTTTGCAAGGTTTGAAAAGGTTTCCACCGGTGCAAAGCTTAATTCGCTCCCCACCGTCAATCTGATCTACAGATCGACGGCCCACAAATCAATCGCCCCGGTGGTCCCCATGGTCAATCACTGTGCAAAACCGGAGCAATTTTGATCGCACCGCCTTTATGGGGTAAGTGGTATTTCCAATTCGAGCGCGACACATGCTAGGAGCCGATCCTGGGCTACTATTTGTTCTTCATTTGTTTGATTCCCCTTCTTTTTGTATCATTTCATTCCATAAATCAAATTTCAAAGAGATGCTTAGACATAGATGACTTGCCCCATGGACCACTCTTGAACCTGATTGTTTCAATTAAACCCTAGTATGACTCCATAGCCCAATGGACTAAAACCTGCAATTATCTATATTTCTGGCCAAAGCTTGTTCTATTTGATTTCAACTTCACACCTTTGAAACTTCTTGCATTTAGAAATTTCCCCTCAAACAATAGTCATGCTCAACCATCCAAAAACAAACAGAACGCTCGGCCTTCATAACTAGCCTAATATCATTACCCAAGACATCAAAGACAAATCCATCTTTGCACTTATTGGAGAGATCCCTCTCCGGATTCAGGAGGGCTAGATCCTAGAATCCCAAAGTGGTTGAAATAATGTTCTCCCTGCAGTTGGACTTTTGCCAATCTTGCTAATTACAGGGTGCCAACATTTCTGGCGACTCCGCTGGGGATCAAACCCAGAATCTCTGGTTCCCCTTAAAATTTCATACAAACATTGTTTAGTGAGTAAAAAGCAGCCTTTTCAAGCACTACCAAGTAATGGTAATCATGATAAAACTTGTTTGAATCAGTGACAAACTAGGAAAAACCTAGGACTCTCATAAGGCTTTACTAACCTTGAAAAATCAGCTAGATTAACCATAAGAGTAGACTTTCTTTGTCTCATAACCGTAGCTAAGTTTTGAAACAGAGTTAGGACATTCTTAGAAACCACACAACTAAAAAATAACTCAGAAAACCCAAAAATATTTCAGATTGGTATCCAATAAACATGGTAGTGGACCATAAAACCTTTTACCTCTAAAAAAGAGCTAAAGACTTCCACTTGGCGACTCCACAATCACCAACAGACCTTAAGACTCCACTGGGAAGAACCCTTATCATTGTAATATCATTCAAACTCAGTTAGAGGACTGTAGGATTAAAATTTGTGTAAACAGATTAGTCAACCTCTTAAAGACTGTCATACCTGGTCGAACTTTTCTAGTTTATTTGGGTCTAAAAAACACAGCATAGTGGCTCCTAGAAAGATTCACACTAGAGCCTATCCTGACCCTGATCCACCTGAGATAGTTGATAACCCAGAAAATATCCTTCGGAAGTCTCCTAGGATTAAATTATCAACTATTTTCAGATTAACCTGTAGAGCTAATTCAGTTCCTGAAAATCTTTCAGCTCTAGAACAATCACAAGTTGACTTAGTAAATCCCTTTAGAACTAGGTCATTTGGTGATATAACTCAGCTAGATTCTGAGTCTTCACTTTCATCTCCTAAAACAAGTGAGTATCCTGGTAGTAGAGAAGCAACACCTCCTGATTTACATTTCCTTCACAATTTAGGTGTCTCTCATCCATGATCAGCTCAGTAATCTACTGTTGTTCCATCCACATCCCTTCATCCTCCATTCACTGTCCAAACCACTCCACTTCAGCTCACTTTTCCTTTTGTTAATCCACCTCTTGTGAATCCACCCCCACCACATATCATGGCAGCATGGTATGCTCCGTTAGTCCTTCCTGTACCATTAGTCAATCTTCCACAGGACTATCAGTCCAAAATTCCATTGTATGATGCTAGTAATGATACAACTGCATCACAACATGTGGACAAGATGAATGACTACTTTGACAGAAATGAAATTGATGATGATTCTGTCAAGCTTAGATTATTTGCTCAGAGTCTTGGGGGAGAAGTAAGAAAATGGTTTAAAGGCTTAACCCCCCATAGTATCAATGATCTCCAAGCCTTCCATCAGAAATTCTTGAACAAATGGGAAGTAAAGAAAAATCCTCTCCAAGTCTTTTTTTATTACAAGAACCTCCATAGAAACACTGGGGAAAGTGTGCAAGCTTATTGCACCAGATTTAACAGTGTGTATAATGCCCTTTCCCTAGATCTAAAACCTCCACAAGGCTAAGATTTAAACAATTTTCCTGAAGGGTTCGACCCCGATATGGCCTATTAGCTGAGAGACAGAGATCCTGCAACTCTTGTAGAGATGCAAAAAGGAGCTCTTACGGTGGAAGTAAAATTAATGGAGAAGAGAGAAAGAATGAAAAATGAGAAGAGAGTGTCCTTTAGAGAATAAAATACACCCTCTACTTCCAACTCAAAGATGGAGAGAATGATGGAGGAGATGATGAAGAAAATGAGCATCCTTGAGAAAGCACAAGCCAATCAAAACCAAATTGCTCCTCAAAACAGAAACCGGAACCAAAATCAGAATTTTAGAAGGAACCAACCTACAAACAGACCTAGGGAAGATGATCAACAGATCAATCCTCCCTTTCATCAAAACTATGTAAGTGAGGTTGAGGAAACAAATGAAATAACAGAGGAAGATGATATCGACATGCTGGGGGTAGGTAATGAGGACTTTGAGATTCATTATGATAGAAAACAAGGTCTATATACACCTTATGATGACAAAAGAGATGATGATGAAAATTATTATCAAGACATGGAAAATGTTATTATAGAGTCTCAAAGAGAATATGACCTTAGAAGCAAAACCAATCAACAAACCCCCAACAACAAAACCTCTGACAAATCTTCACAAAACAACACTGCAACTAAGCCTAAAGTTGTCAAACAAAAGGATAAAACAGTAGCTGTGAATTATGATAATGGTAAAGAGAAAGGCACTCAAAACAATGAAAAACATAGTGCAGACCTTAGCAGTACTAACACTTCAGCTAGTCCTCCTGTTAAAACAATTTCGTCAAATGTAAATAGGACTAATCAGCAAGCTGATGTTGCTGATAGACTAGCGGCTAGTAAGGCTGAGACAAGTGCTTCAAAGAACCAAATTCCTTTCAGCCTAGAGCAGGAAATTTCAAAGATCAAAATCTCTGTTCCCCTAACTGAGTTAGCTTCCCATAATGTATATAGAACCAAAATTTTGAAGGCTTTAAACATAGAGGACCATAATGACACAGTTAATCTTAACGATGTCCAGCCAGAGCTCATTTTTGGTCCTAAGATTGAAGGTAGATATCAAGAGGGACCTGTTCCTCCCTTTTATGTGAGTTTAAACGTTCATGAAAAAATTTTACACAACGCTATGCATGATTCTGGGGCTTCTCATAATTTAATGCCTAAAGCTGTGATGGAGAGCCTTGGTTTAGAAATCACCAGACCTTATAAAGACCTTTACTCCTTTGATTCCAGCAGAGTAAAATGTTTAGGATTAATCAAAGACCTCTGCGTTAACTTAGCCCAGATTCCAGCCAAATGCTTAGTAATGGATATTGTTGTGGCTGATGTGCCCCCAAAGTATGGAATGCTATTATCTAGGTCTTGGGGGGGCTAAGTTACAAGGAACTATGTAGATGGACATGACCTATGCGCCCATCACTTTTTTCAATCAGACCAGAAGACTTTACAGGGAGTCCCATATGCAATACATAGTTACAAGCCAAAACAGACCACAAAACTCTCCCCTTTATTCTGTAAACACAGGCCTAGATTCATTTATCCTTTTCAATGATGAAACTCTCAGTGAACAAGTGACCTTGTATGATTTAATGACAGATAGAGAGGAGGAAGAAGATAATGTAGGAGCGTCAGAATAGTTTGCTGAACCTGTAAACTCTAGAAAACAAAACATATGTCTTGAACTACAAATCATGCATCCATCGTTGTTTAACCTTAGCAGTCAAGAGCTTGTTCCTCAACATATTGAAAAACTTGAGGAATTAAAACGAGTCCAGCTAAGTGCTGATATTCAACAACAATCAGAAAGCACGTTAGTTGAAGAGGATAGTAACCAGGACGAAACTGAAAATACTCCTCTGTGGAGTATGTATTTTCACGGGTCATGCACTAAAACTAACGCTGGTGCAGGTGTCTAGATCTGCAACACTGAAAACAACCACACAGAAAGCATTTCCTGCAAATTAAACTTTCAGTGTTCTAACAACATAGCGGAATATGAATCCCTACTTTTAGGCTTACATATATTGAAAAAGTTAGGAGCCAAAAGAATTAAAGCATATGGGGATTCAGAGTTAGTCATCAGGCAAGTCAATGGAGAGTATAACGCAAATCATCCCAGACTTAGGGCCTACCGAAACGATGTCATGGACCTTTTAAAATCTTTCGAGGAGTCTAAGTTGATTTTTGTCCCAAGAAAAAGAAATATTTCCGCCCACAATTTAGCCTTTGCAGCTAGAACATGCTTAACGCCATATGAAACCAAAGACTGCACAACTCAGATAAAATTTAGACCAGTTGTGCCTGATAATGAAAATTATTGGCAGGTGTTTGATGGAGACAAACAAATATAAGACTTCATGCAATTCAGAAATGAATTCGAACTAAACAGTTCGGACTCAGATTATGATACAGACTGCAGTGAAGAAAATTTTCTTGGTGAAGAAGAGTCGTCTCCTGAGCTTGTCAGTATTAATCTTCTGACTAGCAAACTTAAAAACGAAACAGAATAGAATGCAGAGTTACAAACAGAGGAGTTAGAAACTCTGCACTCTAAAGATCAGATTTTTCCTAAGGGTCTGGCCCCTTTAGAAGAGTTGTTCGATTTTAACGATGTGGCCAAGAAACCAAAACTAGAACCTGTAGAGACTGAAGTGGAAGAGTGCAATATAGGCAGTGAACTTAAACAGAAAATGATCAAACTGTCTAAAACTTTACCAACTCACATTAAACTCAAATACATAGAGCTGTTCAAATAATTTTCTGATGTTTTTGAGTGGAGTTATGAAGATCTTTAATCCTATGACACTCAAATAATACAGCACAAAATTCCTCTAAAAGAAAACCAAAAACCATTCAAACATAAACTACACAGAATAAACCCTGTTCAGAGGCCGAAGTTATTGATCAAGATCAGATACTTGTCTCAGCGTAGCCAGAGAGTTAATTCTGCAAATAAACTTAATGACAAAATATCAACAGAGTTACTTTAACATAACAGAGAGCCTCAAAAGTCAAAAAGAGCTCCCAATGAGCTTAATCTTAAATGAAAAAAAAATAATACAGTCGGAACACCTGTAAAATTCTTCATCGAGCCCCCCAAAGGCCGAAAATCCATTAATATTGTATTAATTATCTTTGGAGATTTTTTATCAGATCTCACCTCCTCATTCTTCTATAAAATCTAATGGAGAAGATGAGAGAGGGGTTGGTTGAGTTGGTTGGTGAACTTTGAAATATACTTGAGCTTGAGACTTCTACTTGTAAATAGTGTTCACTGGCTCTTGGAGCTCTGCTTGTGATAGATAAGTTAGTCTGGAAGGTGTAGATGATTTCTAAACTAAAGCATTGGACTTAGAGTTGTAACTGGTTTGGAGCATCAATACAAGATGATTTATGGGATCCTGGTCTATGTCGACGGTGATGTTATTTCTTATTGTGAATTGTTGTTTTATTTCTATTTTCACTGTGTTCATCTTCTCTTATAAAGAACAACATGCATAGAGTTAAGACCTACTATATATCAGTACCTTTCTCTGACTGAAAATCTTTATCTACATGTTTTCTTCAAATTAGTGTTATTTAGGAATGATTTAATTCAGTTCTAAGAATAGGAATGCTGGCGTTCCCTCATCCTATTGCCTTAGCTAATTGTTATTCTTAAATGTTATTTTCAGTATATGTTTAGTAGAGATGAACTAAGGAAGATATGGTGTGCCTTGGTCCTAGTTTTATCCCCAAAGACTGTCTGAAGGTTTCCCTTGGAATGTGTTAAAAGCTGGCTAGTTTCAAAGTACTTACCAGATCTTAGGCCATTCTATGTTATCTTTGTGCTCGTCTTGAAAGTAACCAAGTAAAGCAGAGCTAGGAGAGGATTTGTGGTGAGCCTGGCCCACTAGTTTCTACTCCAAAAGTTGCCTTCAAGTTTCCCTATATTTTTATATATTTTCTATTGAAAGTGTATCAAAGGTTGGCTAGTTTCGAAGTACTTACCAGATCCTGGATCGATTTTATGTTTTTCTTGAGTGTTTGTCAAAGGCTGGCTAGTTTCAAAGTACTTACCAGATCCTGGGCTACTCTTTGTTCTTCATTTGTTTGATTCCCCTTCTTTTTGTATCATTTCATTCCATAAATAAAATTTCAAAGAGATCCTTAGACATAGATGACTTGCCCTGGTCTTGAACCTGATTGTTTCAATTGAACCCTATTATGACTCCATAGCCCAATGGACTAAAACCTGCAATTATCTATCTTTCTGGCCAAAGCTTGTTCTATTTGCTTGCAACTTCACACCTTTGAAACTCCTTGCATTTAGAACTTTCCCCTCAAACAATAGTCATGCTCAACCATCCAAAAATAAACAAAACCCTCGGCCTTCATAACTAGCCTAATATCATTACCCAAGACTTCAAAGAAAAATCCATCTTTGCACTTATTGGAGAGATCCCTCTCCGGATTCGGGAGGGCTAGATCCTAGAATCCCAAAGTGGTTGAAATAATGTTCTCCCTGCAGTTTGAATTTTGCCAATATTGTTAATTATAGGGTGCCAACACCGTTTTCAACCATCACTTGAAACTTTGGTGTTGGATATAGAAATCAATTCAATTCCTTGGCTATCTTACAGTGAATAAAATTATGGGCACTACCAGAATCGATTATCACTATTACCTTTTTATTTTTGATAATTCATTCTATATTGATAATTTGAGGAGTGGTAAGTCCTTCAAATGCATTACAAGATATGGTCATATTTGTTTCTTCATTCTTTGGGGTTGGTTCTTGGTGTATATCCTCTTATTTTGATGTTTCTAGTTCATTTTCCTCCTCTTCACAATTTGTGTAAAATACTTTCTTCTCAGCACACTTATGTCCCTTAGTGTATTTTATATCACAACTATAACAAATCCCTTTTCTCTTTTTTCCTCCAGTTTTTGTGGTGTCTAACTTGTAGGTTGTGGGAGGCTAGGAGTAACAACACTTCCATCTTTATATTTGTGAACAAAAAAATTCCTTGTTTTCATTATAAAAAAAATTCAACTTTTCTTGCAACCTTGAATGCCTTCTCCAATGAATCAAGTTCCCAAAGGAGAACCTCATGCTAGATGTTATCCTTTAAATTCCCTATGAAGATATCAATCATATGATCCTTTGGAATAGCATTTACCTTGATATTCAATTTTTGGAATTCCTTAATGTTCTCGACCATTGAACCCTTTTGCTTGATATTTATCAGTTGGCTAAAGAATTTATTTCTCTTTGTATCCTCATAATGTGATACTAATTCTTCTGCAAAAATTGTCCAAGTGACAATTGATTTACAAGAGAAAATGCATCTATACCACACAAACTGATTTTGTTCTAAATATAAATATGCAATGGGTACCTTTTGTGTGGGTGGTACATCATGTAGATCAAATAATTTCTTTATTTGTAGTATCCATGGTACGAGATATTTGCCATAAAACTTCCTCATATATATATTTTGAATGTGGTGGGTCTTAAAGCCAATTTTGGAGTCTCTAAATTCATATTTCATATTCCTTTTGTCCTCATCATGATTTTCATGGAATACCTTGTCACCGCTAAGAAGCATTTCTTGTAATAACTTTGTCAAAACTTCATTCACCCTTCCATGTCTTCTTTTAAACAAATTTTTAAATATTTCATGTTCTCTTTCATTTTTGCTTCTATATCATCCACCTTAGCTTCCAATTCATTTTTTTTTACTCTTTGCGAATGTGAAATTTGCTGCACTTGTGCTCGTAATTTTGATATATCATGTTGCATTTTTTCCTCTTCATCATGCGTCATAGTAGAGAATTATGGTTTCTTACTAGGTGTGCCCAATTTTTTGTTTTGATACATTTCGAAATAAAACAATGATATATATGTTTCACTATGCCCTTTGAATACCTTCAAACTAATTTTTCAAACAAAAGTTATGAAAATTAAAAACAAATACACACCTTTTTCTTTTTCTTTAGGAGCTCGATATTGAAATTGTTATATCTTTGTATTTCAGATCTCCAAGGTCTGAAATTTGATCCTGTGGTATGCCTCTAAGTATTCTTTCCAACACCACATGTCTGACAAATATTGGAGTCTTCAAGAAAAATCTATGCCCAATATCCCATCATGACCCGATTACAAAATAGTTCAGTATTTCAAACTTGTACAGAGAGCCACGTGTCATTATTTTGAACTTAGGCTCTGAAAATGATACAAAAAAACTAATTGTGTGCACTTTTAGTCGCTTTTTATGAAATTAAAATATGACACTCAAATAGAAAGTTATGATGATTTTCCTTAGGTCACATTTTTTAGAGTGAATTCTCGAGCCTGCAAAAACCCTAAATTCTTCAGACCATAACTTAGAAAATGTATCGAACCAAGATCTAAATTTTTTACAAGAAGTTCAACAAGATTTTGCCAACACGTGGTAGAAATTTCATCTTCTTAATACTCATATAAAAAAAATTATAGTGAAAATACCAAGATAACATGTTTGAAGCAACGAAACCCTAGAATCCAAAGATCTGGTACCAAATGTTATGCAACCAACTCACAAAATAGAATAACGATATATAAAATACTTGAGAAATAGCCTCTTTAAGGGGAAAACCTATTTTACATCACATAAATGAAAATTTTTTAGATGATTCAAATTATAGGATCTCCATCATATATATAGGAGTCTAAGGGGTCACAATATAATAAGAGCCTACATAAAAATAATAATGTAAGGGCACAAAAATAACAATAGTTAGATTCTATGGCGAAAAAAATAACAATATGGGGGCTACATGGGCACAACGATAACAATAAGGGGAATACACTAATAATAACAATAATGGAGTTACACTAGTATTATAGGGACCTAATAGGTTATAAGTAGACATGAATATTCTTCACTTGTCTTCTACCAGATACTATGAGAGCCAACATAACATGTTCATTCTTCACGGATAACGATGGGGGGATATTGTTATTGATCACTACTACAAGCCAAACCGAATAGTTGGTGTTTTGTAAGGAATATGGATTGACGCCATCCATGGCTATGCTGAGTCATAGTCTTCGTACTTCATCCTTGAATTTTTAGGCCATGTATCCTCTATATGCTTCATGGCTATTGAATCTATTGGGATTCCCATAACTCCTAACTCACTTTTGTGTGAGGCATTCCATCCATGCAACATAGTTAATTCTTTACAATGAAAGATTCTTTGAATCATTGGGATTAGGCATATGCCTCAATATATTATGAGGAGGGCCATGTGATTTACCCTCCTTTTTTTAATTATGGTACCTTTCATGGCCACATTTCAGATATATCTCTGTGTATGCACATTCACCTCTATATAAAATACAATCATTTGAACATGCATGATATGATATATACTCAACACCTGAAATTTTCAAAAATTTATGTCTCTTCGCATCTACCCGACAATACATTACCACTCTAAAGAACCTTATCTTTTAATAACGTGCAGTTGTTAGGGAATATAATTGTACAACATCAATATTTATCATTCATAAAATTGAGCACTTTTTTATTTTGATTGTGATACAAAATATAAGGAACTTGATCGATCATGCAGGTCAATTATCTTAATATTGCCGAGAAACATGCATTCGACATGTCAAAATTTGCTTTCAAGTTGTACAATAAAATCATTGTCCCAATTTGAGTAGAATTTGACTTGCTACCAGCTCCAAAGAGAGGGGTGGTGGAAGCATATTTCAGGATTTTGAATAAGGTATCACTGATATGAGCATCATCCCCTAGCTCATCATTCTGGAATGCATCTAACAACATTTCCTCCATGGCAACTGTATCTCATAAGTAATCATCCATACCAACCTCTATTTTATTTCCTCCATTACCAACCTGTGATGAATAACTACTATTATTGAAGTCATTCCTAATTGGTGAATTTGGACATAGGGGGAATTGAATAGGTGGTTGATTCAACCATTCTTTGTATGCTTCATCTTCGAGTCTTGCTCTTAATGCAACCTTATATTGAGTTGACATTGTAGAGGGGTGCATCGGAAGTAGGTAGGTGGGTTAGTCATCATCACTTGAATCCTAATTTGAAAAAAATTGAATGTAATTAGTACAATATCAATGATATTAGTAACTCGTCAATGCAATTGGTTTTTTTAAATTACATTATACAAAATAATTATTACCAATGTTGATCTTGGATTGTGGCTGGAATATTTCATGTTCCAATTGGAAGAGAGAAGAGGTTGTCCATTTTCATCTACTGACTTCTTGCGATATGTTGCTCCTGATAAGAGATTCCAATGTTTTTTAAATTGAGGAATATTTTATGCATCTGAATTCGATTCTCAATTAGGATCCTACAAATTTGGATACATTTTTATTCAAATCTATATGGATTTAAAAAAAGAAAATCAATTAGATAATCAAAATATAAATAAAATATGAACTTGCTAGAAATGGAAAGGGAGAACTCTGTGAAGGACTTTGATCAACAATATGGAACAAGCTGGAATTTGAAGAATTGACCATCTGATATTATTGAAATTTTTTCCGTGCATTTGAGAAAAATTAGAAATAAAATTTTGTGTGCATATCTAAAATTAATCTCGAGAACCATATAACCACATTCTGAATTTCAATATAGTTTTCAAACCATTTTTCAAGAATAAGGCAGCTTTAAGCTGAAAATGTATACTATGAACCACATGGATGTGTCCTAAAGGATAATTTGAGACTAATATGTCATTTTATGTGAATAAAATTTCAGATTGTTTTAAACCCAATCGATGTGCTTATCAGAAAAAAGTGCACCGATGTGTTTAAAAAAATACCAACAACGAGGCGTTCAAATAATACCTGCACTGATTTCCAGCACTCCAAATATATATATATATATTATCATATTGGTGCTCTTCTACAAAAATGCACCAATGTGATTAAAAACAAAAGAACACCGCTACGCCCCTATTTCCGTATTTTAGAAAATAAAAATTAATTCAACAAACTCGGTGCTCTTATAACAATTAGATCATCGATGCTTATAAATAGAAACCACACCATTGTGTTAAAGAAATTAATTGTGTCATTTCCAAATTTCAGAATAAAAAAATGTATCATGTCAGTGCGTTGAAAAAATTTGGCGCCTCGACAATGTCGGTACGTTTTTTCTTTTCTTTTCTTTTTTTAATTCAAAAACAAGCGACAATTGATTTTTTGAAATATAATTTCATAAAGTCTTTTAAATAATAAAAATGTATTCACTATTTCATTATTTACCCAAAATTTCAACAACATAATACTTTGGAGTAGTAGAACTATTTAGAAGATCAGAAGTTTAAAGGTATGGTGATTCACTCAAAACCCTACATAATAGAAATTTTAAATTTTACTGTTTATTTTACTAATAAAAAGGTTTACAATTTTTGTTAGGGTTGAATTAAAAGAGATATCATTTGCAAGAGAGACATACTAGGAGCAATGTGGAGCTACAAAATATTTTGGATCCGCAGAAAGATCAGAATTTGAAAGGTATGGTGATTCACTCAAAACCCTCGATAACAAAATTTTTAAATTTTACTATTAATTTTTTATTACATTTTTTTGTTAGATTTATTCACAATTCATAAAAAAATTAAAAACCCTTTATAACAAAAAAATTACTATAGATTTTACTTGTAAAATATTTTATGATATTTGTTCCTATTTAAATTGAATTAAAATTTAGAAGAAACAAAAAAATCCAATACTTACATTAAACCATTGTTTCTTCCTGCAAAATTTCACCTTAGGGTTTAATTTACTCTACCACTTCACAATTAATGTTTTCAATTTAGGCATTTTAGATCTAATCGGTTTGTATACTTACTATATATATGGAATTTGACATGTAAAGTAGGGAAATCACTTATTGAATTAGATCCAAACTGTGTCAGCCCTCTCCGTTTTTTTTAAAACAGCTATATGCTTTGTAGTGCACCCTTTGTAATATAATGCATTGACACGCCCTGTGTAATACAATGCACCAATATATTATAACACTATTGATTTTGTCTTATTTATTCATCATTTCTCTCAGTGTAATTTAACGCATTGACGCACCTCTTCCAAATAGAATTGTTAATTTTTTTTGGTGTATATAGCCTTACAAATCACATTGTCATAATTTAAAATTATTTTAAAAATTTAATTTTCAATGACGGTGTTGAACAATTAAACACTCAGTGCGCTAATAGGATCAATGCATCAGTGAGTTATTTAGATAATTCCATCGATGTGTTTATTCAGATAAACACACTGGTTACCAGAGCTTTTTTTGGTTGAAAATTATTTGATTTATTTGTAAAATATATTTAATGGCTTCTGTATTGAATGATATAGGTTGTATATTGATAAAACAATATCTTAGAAGGTGTCAAGTAACAAAAATATTGATCGACACGATGATAGCATATCAAAAAAAGTAGAGAAGACAATTTCTTTGTAAATTCCTTACAAAATTAATATGTTTGAACTATATGTAAGTTTAACTAATATATATTGGTTGGTGCGTGTCATGTAAAGCCACAAAATGAAGAAGGCCGATAAAATTGATTAAAATCTAAGTGTAGAAGAGTGTAAAATCCGGATAGAAAAATTGCAAAATGATGAATCAAGTAAATGAAAAAATACCATTCAATATGAGTTATTTATTTATTTATTGAATTTTCACTAATAATATACTTGAGAATATTAGATACCGGATGCGGTGACATGATGTGCTTGTGCAAAAATGGTTCATTCCATGCATAGGTTGACGGAGCCCTGCACCGCTAGATCTAATATGATGTGGAACCTCCCCTCTGTAATCCTTTACATGAGCTCCATGATGCATCTGATCTACTTCCACACCCTGAATCACATGCCACCTCATGAGAACTGTCCCAACTTGAATTTGCGATCGTGTCATTAAATATTACAACATCTGCATTTGTGCCACAGGTCTTCAAAAGGCGAGATATCTCCCCATTGTGTCATCCCCTTGCTGCTCCTATTGGCCTCCAAAGCCCTCTTCGCCTCCCTTTCCATTTGGTTGATGCTTCAGTCTCTCCGTGTGTTCCACTAGTTGTGCGCCATTCCTCCAGTGCACCTCCAGATTAGTGCTAAGCAGTTGGGTACCCACCCTGTAGCTCCCCTCAAGGCTGTACGCTCCCCGTGGTGTTCCCCTTGGATGCACGCCCCACTTTGGATTTCCTCACCTTTACAGATTCAACCCGTTGTGCGCATTTAGAGGCAGACTCCCTCATTACGCACCCCCCACCCGCGAACTCCCTTGTTGCACAATTCACATTCACACACATCCCTGCTTCACTTCTCTGTTAAGCGATCCCCTGAAGAGAAAGTCACCATCAGTAGATTGGCCCCCACCTCTTTATCGCTTCAACTTCCCATGGCTCTGCGCTAATGCCTAAAGACCATCAGGGGTAGCCAAAGAGGTACTTTCTAGGGATGCTATCAGTGAGAACAAGACAATCGTCTGGAATCCATCGAGGGCTCCTCTTCTGGCAGCCATGATAGGGAATCACCTCAGCGCTATGAGAGCACCCAGGAGGAAGAGCCCCATCTCAGCAGCATCAGAGAGGCATAATGGGTCCCAGGAAATCCACCATCGCGCAACCAGCACAACCTACTCCACGTAAAACCGAGCCTCTCCCATTATAGAAGGCCTCAGGGGAGGACACTAATGTGTGGATCATGGAATTAGAGGGTATCTGGACGCATGTCCCTGATGCTGAGTACCCGGTCGCACCCATACTCTGCCCAGCTGCCACAAAGTCGTCATGTGTGCCTTCTGCTGAGGAGGAGGCCATAGCACAGGAGTATGGATGTTGTATTGAGGGGGAGGACCCTGTACCCGAGGATGATGAAGGAACACCTTGACTGCGCAACTGCTCAGCTCTTGTTTGTTTTCTGTTATTTCAGTAAATATTATATATATTTTTCTTTTTCAGGTGTCATGTCACACCTTGTAATTTTTTACTATATTATGTTATCTAAGGGATGGTTTTCTCCCAGGAGGAAGCCCCAAACCTATGCTACAATGAAAGCATCGAAGGCTGGGATTGGATAAGTACTGCTTACCATCTCAGCCCATAGCATATGTAAAGTTTCTCTTTGAATTAATATATTTTAGCCTAACTTACCAAAAATAAAAAAACATGTTTCAAACAATCTATTAATTTATATATGTTTAATGTTCTAAAATGAGTAACAATGAAGGAAAAGATCAATGTTGTTGTAAGAATAGAAAAATGATAGAACATGTAAATGACGATGAATTGGTCCTTAGCTCATGTGGAGAGGTGTTGGAGGTTAATGAAAGACGGAATTTTTTTACAAAACTATGAAATATGTAGTGGAACAAACAAATAAACATACTTTCCACTTACAATACAAAAATAAATCCAATGATTATAAGAACCAAATTATATCTAAAATAAATGAAGTGTTTCCATAACAATGGTCAATGAAATATATCATACTTGCAATGGCAAAAAAATACAACAACAAAAAAAAAAATCATTCAAAAGGTAATATTCCTAATTAAAATTATTTTCTAGAATTATATGTATATATTACTAGAAACCATTCATTTATTAATATCAATTTTGTTATATTTAGTTTTTATATATCATTATAAAATAGTTTATTAATTTTTTCACGAAAATTGTAGAAATTTCAAGTGATCAACGAATTGATACGTGAAACATGCCATTAGGAATATCCAAAAAAAGTGTACAAGGAGATGGTAACAGAAATGGACATAATTGCATCACAAGAGGAACCATATCAACAACAATGTGCTTCGTGATTGAATTTGTGCATATAAAAAAAATTAACATTAAATATTAATTTTCAAGTATTTTCTTGCAGAAAAGAAAACAAGATGGAACTCATTCATCACATAAAACATGATGACAAGGAAGAAAAGGGCTAATTTCAAAGTTTGTGAGTAATTGTTAATATTTCCTTATAACAACTGAAGGTTTCATTTTTGTATATTTCAAGTTGTTTTACAACAACCATCATTGAATGTCTTCGAACATGTGCTAACATACAAACAAGAGACATCAGAAGAATTGATTGAAATTGGGGTTAAATAAGGGTTGTGAGTATATTTTGGCATACAAAAAATTATTTGTACAATTTGTAAGTATCTATGTTTTTTTACTTCTTTAATTTAATAATTAATAGAACAAAAAAAAACCTTTATATTAAATCTATAATTTATAATGGGGTTTAAAACATTCAAGAAACAAAGTATGGAACTACGCCAATAGAAGACTTGTTGAAAAAAGGAATGAGACTTGGTTTTGGAACCATGTGCGCAGTTTATGAGTCACTTCTTGCTATCATACATTGCTATTCGATTTACATTGATGTATATTATTTATTTCAATTTTCATTATTCTCACCAATGTAGATACATTCATTTCACTTTATTTTTATGTTTGCAAATGGAACAAGATCAAGAAGATGAAAACAATAGATACAATAAACAAAACATTCCTCCAAATACCCAAAGTTATGGAAGTAGATTGAGCATTGACAATGGTTCTAAAGAAGAATGATAATCTATTTGGATATCAATGCAAATTGTTGTATTTTTTGAAATAATTGTCTATGAAAATAAGACATTTTGTTTAATGTAATGGAGATAATGTCTCAATTGAAAGACAAGGGGTTACAAATAACAATCCCATTTTGTATGAAAAACAACCTCTTATTGATATATAATTAAATACATTTTAATATATTATATTTTATTATCCAATGTCTTTGTGAAATGTTACACCATTGATTAAATATATGGCTGATTAAATATTATAATGAAGATATGTGAAATATGATAATATAACATATTAATACAAACATCATATACAAACTCACTAATCAAATTTTAATTTATATGAATACGATTATAAGATATATGTCAATTTTTAGATGAATATCTTATTTAAAAAATTACAATAATTTCACTGCCACAGGTGGATGTTTCCAAAAAAGAGAAAATCCCATACAAAAAACTAGTGCATACATAAAATAAAAACACACCTGTGTGTTTTTTTATATAAAAGTGTTGTGAAGACATATTTTTGCATGACCAGTTCCTTTTCAGAAAATGACAACACTGGGGTGCTTACTTCTTCAAGCACCAGTATTGTTTGAAATTAACGCCCTGGTGTGTTTTAATTCTTAACGCGTCAGTGCTTTCATAGAACTAACAACCTGGTCCTACAAAGTATTATTTTCAACCACGGTGTATGATTTAAACTAACATCACCGTTCCTTTTATATAACTAATGCACCTAGGCATTTATACAAACGATATGCATCAACGCTACAAGTTTAAACAAAAGCACTGACACAACAATTATTTTTGCGTGCAATGGTGTCGTTCCTTACAAGAACACCTCGGGGATTTTTGATCTATTAGCATCGATGCGATATATATTACGCATCAGTGTTCTTTGCATTTAATGCCTCATTGATTTTAGTTATGTATGCATCTCGATGCATTTATATATGTAACACACTGGTGCTACTTGTTTCATGAAGCACACCAAAAAAATAAAAAAATAAAAAAATAAAAAAAATCCACAAAAACCTTCGGTTGCCCATATTTTTCAATTGTGATGAAGTTTTGTAAAAATCTCTACTAAAACATTCACTATCGCAAATGGATGTTTTAGCAGATTTGTTTTTGACAATTTCAGTCAATTTTATAACACTAAAAACCTTTGTTATAACCTCTGCTAAAAGGTATTTTCGTTGTAGTGCTTGTCTCATTCCTAATTGTGTCATAACTAAATAATTTTTGGAAGGTTGATCTATTTACATAATTGAGGTGCTCAAATGTGAAGACTAAATAAGAAGCTTTAATGCCTTCTTGATATGCTTGCCTATGTGGTTTTGTATATCTTATGACTATTATAGCCACCCTCATTTTTTTGTGGCCTAGTTGGGTGGTTAGAGGCTTTCTCCTAAGCATTGTGATCTATTCAGAACTTCTATATAAAAAATGTGCTAAGCACCTTTGAGATGTACTTTCAATTTTGTGTTGAAACAGAAGGTGTAATTTTTTTCTTGAAAAGAAAAAAGAGGAATGAAAAGTGGTGAAGAGTTATGGGCATGTGGTTTCTTATGGTGAAGAGTTATGTAATGTTGTTTTGTTAGATTTTCATGATCACGATGATTAGATGATGTTAGCGAATTTGAATGTGTATTTTAGTCGAATATGATGTTTTTACGATGGTTATCATGATCGTGATGTTTATTTTTAATATTAAATCATGATATTTATTAAATATTATGTCGTGACTGTAATTGAAATTTTAATTTTAATTGTATGTAAAATTGTAATTGTAATTGTAATTTTATGTATTCGTGTAATAATTCAACTTTATTAAAATTGTAAAATTTGTAAATTTGTGAATTTGTAAAATTCTAAAAATGTAATTGTAATTGTATGCATCGTGATTGTAATTGTAATTGTATGTGATATTGTAAAATTATAATTGTAATTGTAATTGTAATTCTAATTCTAATTTTAATTGTAATTGTATGTAAAATATTTGTAAAATTTTAATTGTAATTGTAATTGTATGTAAAATTGTAATTTTAATTGTAATTGTAATTGTGATTTTGATTTTAATTTTAATTGTATAATTGTAATTCTGTGTATTTTCATCATTCAATTTTATTAAAATATTTAAATTTGTAAATTTGTAAATTTGTATGAATATAAATAATTGTGAAATAACAAATCCATAATAAATGATTTTTTGTAACATAATAAAGTTTAGAAAATAATGCAAATAAATTCATGTTTAGAATTATCATTATTTTATTATGATCTTACATACCAAAAATAACAGTATACATTTTCAAGATATCATTCACACACATTTAAGCCAATCAAGTAGTTGTATTATTTTAGGAATTGACATTATAAAAAAAAGAACTTTATACAGTGCACCATTGTTTTCGAGATCAACATAATTGCAAATTATCAAGTGAAATGATTTTAACATTAACACAATGCAAACCAATTAATTCAAAATACATATTATAATGTTTTGAAAAAAATTGTCTTAGTTATAAGGTAATTAAGTCCTCTTCTTTATAAAAACCCATCTTAAAAGGTATAAATGATGAAATAACACATGTACCATATCACTCTCGGTTCTCATGATCACCCTCATTATCTTCTAGCTCACTTGGCATGATAATGCTATTGTTCTCGAAAATATGTTTTGATCTAGGGTCATGTCTCAATACAAACCACCAATCCTTATCCAACACATCTGGGTAAAAAAACACCTGGTTCCAGTGTTTGTGGAAAACCTAGGGCTCTTTAGCTTCATCCCACATCTTTCTAGAGTTTATACATATCATCCTACTATTGCGATCTTCCTTTACATTATTTCAATCAAATGTGTCCCACCAATTACACCTAAAAATAACACATTGGAAAGAAGATAAATCCACCTCAATGATCTCTTGTATCTTTCCGAAGTAACCTAACATCCCTTGTACTAGGTTTTGATCACAGTGGGTAGCTCAACTAGATTGATTGAACTCGAATTCCACTCCACAGTCTTATGTCATGTGTCCATCATCAGCATTTTCTGTGTGAAAATGGTGTCCATATGCGCACATAGATGAGAACAAATTCATCTGTAAAAAAGTTAAAAAATCATAGTTTCATGTGTCTTATAATAACACAACTGTTAAAATATGAAATATAGATGTTACATTTCAAAGGTGCATTATTAAGTTTAAAATTTACATAAATATATTATTACCGAGTGGGTGCACCCAATCCCTACGTTTAGTGCATCCTCTTCAACACGCGGGTAACGTCCAGTTGCACCATATTTCTCTCTGACTTGAAGGCAACCCAACTGTTGGGGCATATAAATGGAATATTTTATTTTAAATGATCGGGATAAGGCACACTTTTACCATTCAACTGTCTGAATTATTTCCCGTCACTATTCCATTTTATCATCTTTTGTTCATACAATGCGACCCACGGTTGTGTCACTTTGGAATTGTAAATAATGAATTTATTGATTGCTTCAATTTTTGCATTCGATGATGAAATAAAACTGACATATAGTACATATGAGATCAAAATATACATTATATAGAAGTTCAACATGAATATTGACTTTGTGTAAATTTGAAAAATTATAAGTCTCTTACTCTTTATCAAGCACCTTTTTCCATTCGTTTGGAGCATCTCCCCTTCTCTTTTGTCTTCATCCCTTTCATCATCCCAAATCACCGCACCTGGTCTGTTTTCGATCTGGTTGATGTACTCACTAGCATAATAGAAAGACTCATACGATATTTACCCCTCTACCATAGACCCCTCGGTTTTTCCCTTTGTCGAAAAAAACCTTTCAATTTCTTCATGTACCTCTCTAAGAAGAACATCCAACGATAAGAAACCACCCCAACTAATTCAACCTCATCTACTAGGTGGATTAGAAGATGAACTTGCAAGTCCATGAAACTCGTCGGAAGTTCCTTCTCAAACATACAAACAATCTCAAATATTTCTTGATGCCACCGTGGAATGCTAACCACATGAATCTCCTTTGACGTGATCCAACATACAAATGCAGATAATTTAGATATGGCACATCCTAGGTCTTGGGGGAATTCATGTTTCACACACCCACGCACGAACAAAGGATAATGACACTACAAAGTTATAAACACATGCAATAATATAAAAAATTATTTATGTTTTATGATCCCTGAATTGTATAAAATTTATTAATATAACAAATAATAAAAACATGCTTTTGACATTATATGTACTCTTAAAAGATTCAAATGGTTATGTGATTTCAACCCTGACAAATGGTCATCCACTATGAAGCAGCGTTGTAGTGAAGACCCGTATGAAGATGGCACCCTCACACCCATTATAACTTCCTTTGACAAAGAAAGATCATTTTTTTTTTTAAATCCATGGGACATCACCTTCTTTGAAATACCAATTAGAGGGACCAACACCTGCCTCTGATCATGAACATTCTAATAATCTTGGCCAATGTTTCTTTTTAGTTTTTGAAGTAATAAGATCTTTCTTAACAACCAATGTGTCACTTTGTTTCGATGGTATGTGCCTCCATAAAGAATATGAAACATTTTTAAATATATGCATGGGATCTAATAAGTGGGTAATCTTAAGATGCTGCCAATATGGGAGGTTATAAAAGATAGATTTCCTTTTCATCCCAATGGGAAATTTCTCAACATAGGTGTCGAAGAATTATGGAGCATCAAACATAGGCTCCCCATTTGAATCGAACATTTCTATGAACTCCTTTTCCTTCTCTCTCTCATATGCTCTAAGCCATTCAACTGATGTTGTTATTGGAGACCTTTGGTTTCTCTCTCGTTTACCATTGAAAGCGGATGTTGCTCTTCTATAAGGGTGTTCTTCTGGGATGAATACCCTAGAGCAGTCATACACTGGCTTTCATAGGTCGTTGGACCATCTAGCTTTCAAAGAAGGTCCACAACATTTACATCCAAAATACCCTTTTTTTACAAGACCTGCAAAATTATTGTCTACAATATGCATGGCACGTTAAATAATATCATGAATATCATAACAATTACAACGAATTAAATAACTAATATGAGAAATAATATTGTTACGTATATAAACAAATCAATAAACATGTAATTTACCAGAGAAAACTCCTAAGCCTGGATAATCATGTGTCGTGTAAGCACATATGCCATACAATAAAAAATTCCTCTCTGCTGTGATGGGTCTTGATACATCGTATACATTTTTCCCATCCCATAATTCCTTTAATTCATCTACCAATGGTTGTAAGTAGACATCCATATTATTCACTTGTCTTCTACTAGGGACTATGAGAGCCAACATAAGATGTTCATTCTTCAAGGACAACCATGGGGGGATATTGTTATTGATCACTGCTACATGCCAAACATAATAGTTGATGTTCTAGAGGGAATATGCACTACTACATTTGGCAGAAATTCCGACACTTGGTTCCGACACTTTTTACCAAATGTCGGAAATTTCCCCAAATTTTTTCCATCCCGCCCGAAACCGTCGCTATACCGATGTTTATAGAAATGTGTCGCAATACTGACACTTAGAAAAGTGTCGCAATTGCGACGTTTGGAGGAAGACGTCGCAATTGTGACACTATGGCCCAAAACGTCGCTATTGCGACGACTGCCTCCAAACGTCGCAAGTACAACACAACGTCTAAGTGTCGCAATTGCGACGTTTGGAGGCAGCTGTCCCAGTAGCGACGCTTTTTCCGCCGTCGGTATAACGACACTTATATGTGCGCTACATAAAAATACGAAACTTATATGCATGCTACATAAAATTACGAAACTTATATGCGCGCTACATAAAAATATGAAACTTATATGCGCGCTACATAGAAATGATTTTATTATTTCGTATTCGTCGCAATAGCTACATTAACGTCTGATATCACGCGCGCATTCACCCTCCGCCCTTGCAGAACAGAATTCGCCCTCAGCATTCGCCCTCAGCTCTTGCAGAACAGCATTTGTCCTCAGCATTCGCCCTCAGCTCTTGCAGAACAACATTCGCCCTCAACTCTTGCAAAATGGTAAGTTCTTACTGCAGGCCCTTCCTCCTATAGTAGGGTTGACTCTATTTGGGTTTTTTTGGTCAATTCCATTGGATTGTGTTAGGCTGTAGGGTTCTCTAGATGTCAAGAATCAAGATTCAATACCCTATATTATCTTCATCACCCAATACAAGATTTAAAATTTTCCCAAAGAAACGCTTATTAATTTGGCAGCCATTATTTCTCCCTGCTTTAAAAACCCTACATTTAAATGAAAACAAGCATTGAATTTCAACTACAAAATCTATTAGTGTTCAAATTTACATGTGTGCTACATTAACATCTGATATCACGCACACATTCGCCCTCCGCTCTTGCAGAACAACATTCGCCCTCAGCATTCGCCCTCAGCTCTTGCAGAACAGCATTCGCCCTCAGCATTCGCCGTGAGCTCTTGCAGAACAGCATTTGCCCTGCATTCGCCCTCAGCTCTTGCAGAACAGCATTCGCCCTCAGCTCTTGTAGAACAACATTCACCCTCAGCTCTTGCAAAATGGTAAGTTCTTACTACAGGCCCTTCCTCCTATAGTAGGGTTGAGTCTATTTGGGTTTTTTTGGTCAATTCCATTGGATTGTGTTAGGCTGTAGGGTTCTCTCTAGATGTCAAGAATCAAGATTCAATACCCTCTATTATCTTCATCACCCAATACAAGATTTAAATTTTTCCCAAAGAAACGCTTATTAATTTGGCGGCCATTATTTCTCCCTGCTTTAAAAACCCTACATTTAAATGAAAACAAGCATTGCATTTCAACTACAAAAATCTATTAGTGTTCAAATGTACATGTGTGCATCTCTTGTGTAGGGTATTCCTTTTCCACTTTCACATTATCCAAGAATGTGTGCAGTATAGTTCATATTTTTTGTGATTTAGATTATCTTGAAAAAGGAAAGGTAAATTATTTCCCATGGAAAAAGAAGGTTTTCCCTTTTTATAGGTTGTTTGGACTTACGTGGAAAAAATTATGGTATGCCTTTCATATTATGTAGTTTAAATTTGAATTAACATATTATTCTACATGAAAATATAATTACCTATGTGATCTCCTTCATCACTAATTAAAATTATAGGGTTTCAATTTCCTAGACTCTAACTCATCTGATGCTAAATTCTAGGTTCTCATTGGTGGATCACTCTTCCATTGATTTCCTTTCCCTCTGGATCTTGTCATACTTTAAAAGTCATCGATGATACATATATTATTTAAGGTATCCCAAAAGGCTTTATAGTAGAACATATTGTGAAGTTTTTTTGACACTTGAGGATTCTTTTTAGAACTGCAACGTGGTCTATGCTATCGAGTTATATATCAAGCAACTTGTCCTTAATAACCACACTATGAGGTAGGTTCAACCATTTTGAACTTGTTGGGACATAGCATATGAAGTTGTGTGATGAGTCCATATCATAGGTCTATTATGGTGACAAAAGTGAAGACACGTAATGATAGTTATTATGTTAACATTACTAGAAACATTTTCTAAATTATCCATGCTATCAAGATGTCAAAATTCTAGGCATTAGGTGTCAATACTCGTAGCTAATAGATAATAATAATAATATAAAAAAAATCACAACTTTATTCTTGAAATATGATTGTTACACATTGGTAACCTAGTTCATGAGTTACTATCACCCAAAGACTGCAAAACAAGCTTAAAATATAAATTAAACCAACATGAGAATCCAACTAAGGGTTTCTCAACAAAATCATGCCATAACCTGGCATTTTGAAACCCAAATTTGAATCCATCATAAGTAATACAATGCAAAATCAGATGGATTTTCAATGCATGTTTGCATGCTACACTTATTCTCTGTGTAGATATCATTTTTTAAATGGAACCATTAGTCAAGCCCATAGTACTTTTTATGTGAAAAATTCCAGCTCTATTTGAGCTCTTTTTTGCTCCACCACCTCCATAAACATATGCAAACATATATCATGATCTTGGAATTCCATTACATATGTATGTTCCAATGTTTCATAATCATGCCCATCATCAATTTAAGAAATTTCCATTGAATATCAAATTATGGAGGGGGGGGACTTTTTGCTGCAACATTTGGTTCAAAATCAGGGACCATCTCCATATGAGGTGAATGAGAACTATATTAGATATTTGAAGAAGTATATTAGTGCCTTTTCCTCTGGCCATGGATTCATATACAGTCATCCATCACAAAAATTTGTCTTTTTTCATGGAAAGTTGCAAAAATTCATGCCCTAATTGAAATGACACTAAATTTGAAAGATATAATAAAAATGCAAGCTAGAAGTGCCCTATTAATACAAAGGGAAAACCTTCCTACCTACCCTAACTGAGATAAATTTTGATTGAATATGAAACATGATATTGCCAATGGAGTTTATCCAACAACTTGTTAAATTTATGGGACTAAATCATGCATTTGATTTCTAGGGAAACATGCGCATGAAGAGAAAAAGTGCAGAATTAATGGAAAATCCATACATGCCACTTATGAAAACTACACCGAAAGGTCAAAAAATACTTAAGGCCTTAACTTAATTTGAATCCAAAAATGACAAAACAAGATTAGTGAAAACACGAGAGTGGTGTGGGTGAACAACATAAATAAAAAGTGAGGATACCTTTCCCCAAGATGCCTTTGTCACCGTTGTATGAAAAAATGTTTTCCTTTCCCTTTATACATGCAAGTGAATGCATTATAGGTATGGTGTTTTCCCATAATAGGAGAAGCCTACTTAAATATATCATTCGTGGAGTGAATGTTTCCTTGACCCATAACCTCATAGAAACTTATCACTGAATTTGATGTTGGGATGGGATTGTAAAGATAACAACCTCTTCATTCCTACAAACTAGATTCCTTCTTGGAGTTAGGACACAGAGTATTGAATCAAAGTTGTAGTTTCTAACTTCTTGTATTGTTTCATCAATCTCGAAATTTAGACATTGCATGTCTTCATTGCTTCATGTTTGAATAATTTGCATCATATCGTACAATAGGAAATTAGGAATTATGATTATTATTACTTTATGGATCTGTTAAGTTACTTTTAAGTTTGCATGGTTCAGGGTGAAATTATTCTAGTGTGCCCCTAGGCCCAGGTGAAGGAATGTCAACGACTGAGAACCCTAGTTTTTAAATGGTATTGTTTCTTATACCCAAAAACCCCTCAACATCACTTCTTATTAGTTCTTAACAATAGTGTTGTAAACAATTTGAGAATTGATATAGCAAAATCTAGCACTTCTCAAGATAAAGTCCTAAAGCTAAAGTGTGATACCATGTGTAATTCAATAGCCCCATTGTCACCTCACCAACCTCTTTTCACTTCGGGCTAGCTCTCCTCCAACTCAAGGGGGGTTCTCCCTAGTAGATGTTAGGGACCTAATGGCCCAACCAAACGAAGTCAAGAGCCCCCTAACTCTCTATGTTTACTACTATCAATTAAAATATTGAACAATAGGGTCAGAAATGCATCCTGAAGATAAAATTTCCAGGGTATTTTTGGGTAATTTCAAAGGGAAAGTCCCCAAACACATATAATCAAGGAATTATAACGTGATTTCAAACATTAAATATCAACAAAATCGTTTAAAGGATATTGAAAGGAAAAAAGTGATGGAAGATAGAAAGTGCCTTACTTAAATGCTCTAAGGATTTTTCAATAGTTGCTCCAAAAGCTTCACTTCAAGGCCCTTCAAGATCGTCTCCAACAATGCTATACCATCAGCCTCAACAATGTTGCTCCAAAAATATCCTCAAGGTCTTCACAAGTTTACTAGAAGTTGCTCCAACAATATATTCAATAAGGTCTTCATTGTCAACTCATCTCTTGTTTGGGTGCCTTAATGTGCAATGACATGTTTCCAGGACTGAATTCAATGCAAGTCATATTTGAAACTCTAACTCTATCTTTCGGTGTCTTATTAGAAATTATTTCAGTTTTCATTTTGTGTTTTCAAGTTAGATATTGTTTTCAAGTTTTTACATTTATAATTTTATTGCAATGTGGCAGATTGATCAGAGCAGTGCAGGAACAACCCCGAGACGGGATGATCGCGGAAAGAGGCCAGTGGAAGAACATGTAAAGTGCCAGCATTGCTCTATCTTCAGGTATTTTAGTTATTTACATAATTGAAATAATATTAATTTTGTTCAAATATGCAGCCACCTAGCCATGGTACGCCTGATGATTCCCTCTTTGAGGAAGAGCTTTCTTCATCCCTATCTCCAGTGTTCTTGTTTCAAAAAAAGGCACGAGATGCAAGGTTGGAATTTAATACTTTGATAGACGCGCCTCAAACACCTAAAACAGAAGAGAGGATAAAACATCTTATGAGCCAACTAGGAAGATATCAGGTAATAATAAAAAGTCAAAAGGATATTTTTTTTGTTCTGCATGAGATGAATTGTGATAGTTTGATTTTTAATTTTTACATTGACTAAACTAACAAAAATTTCTTTTGTATGTAGCGTTTTCTGGCACTTGTTGAACCCGGTGTTGGTGGTAGTGGGACACAAGGGCAAGAGATTGCCCAACAACCCTCTCGTACACCTTCTACTCCTTTAGGTGCCAGCCAAGAAACACACCCTGCCCAAGCAGACACCCAGCCAACCGCTGAACGTGTTGGCAATGATGAGGCTGATATGGCCAACTGCATTATTGCGTTTCCTGGAGCTACACGTGTCAGCTCCACAGGGACCATTAATGGCACGTTGTTGGTGAACGATGAAGGTGTCCCTATAAAGCATGTACAACTCCCAGGTAAATTTTAATATTTTAACTATTTTATGTACTTTATCTAAAACATATTTATCATGATTTTTATTTTTAAATTAATGATAATATCTTTTTTTCTTTTTTTCTATGTAGGAAACAATGAGTTCTACATGTTTCTGGAGAGCCATGCGTTGGTCATTTTTGGCCCAACCAAACGCACAGGGTGGAATTCCCAGAATTCCAACTTGAAAAAAGAACTTCTAGATTATCTAGAAGCCCTTTTTGGGGTCGGCACATTTGACAGAACAGCGGTGGCTCAAGTAGCTAGAAAATATTTGAAATATACTAGGGACACCTATAGGACGCAATTGAAATTTAACCCTAGATATGAGCATCCTCTCGCAGTTCCAGAGAGTGAATGGAGAGCACTCATCCATGACGGAAAAGAGAAAAGGGCAAAGAAAGAAAGAAAAATGCCAACTGGACCCGCAAGGTAAATTATAACTTTAATTCAATAGCTTTAATTTTCTCTATGTCTAAAATAAAAGTGGGCTACGTCATATCTGACTTCAATTTTGTTGATGCTAGGTTTCCTGACACCTCAAAGGCAACCAAAGCTAGGATTGAGAAAAAAGGCCATCACAAGCTAGGCCAGGGCGGCTACTTGAAATTAGTTGCAAGAATTGTAATTAAGTAGCTAAACATCTTATAATTAATTGTATCTCCTTCCAACGTTTTTGTAATCCTATCAAATATGATTAAAAATATCCAATCATATGTAATGTAGGGTGATGACTTCGGAACAGAAACTACAGAGGAAGATAAAAATATCGCTTTCCATTTCGGCTATCAAGTTGTAGTTGAACATCGCAGAAGCTTGGGGCAGGTCCCAAGATCCAGAATGCCTGATAAGGTAAAACATTAACCTTTCAATATGTTTGTTTTCGTCCATAAATTTAATGTCTAACAACTTTGTTTAAATCAGGGGAGCAGCACTACCGACGAGGCAAATAACCCAGTTTTAGAGCCATATGTAGATGATCCTCACGTGCAACCTGATCATTGTAGTGGGGACCAAGCCGACAATGCTACTATCAGTGAGGGTCGTGATGGTAATTAATTTCCACTTATAATTTTTTCTAATTATACCTTGATGGTTGTCCTTATAACGTTTTTTGTTTAAATGACATAGAATGTTTCCCTTGAGGATCTTACCACCAGAGAGGAAGACAGGGCAACAGTCCCAACGGTGACAACTGGTGCACCAGGTAAATAATCTCATTGCAATTTTTTTTATTAATATTATCGAACTAGTTCAATGATATTTAAAAACTGACAATTAAAATTTAATATTATCTGTTTTTGTAGGCGATGCCCCGTCACTGGATGAGACCAGACATCGTGACTACGCAACTAGGTCAGCGGCGACAACTGGTGCACCAGGTAAATAATCTCATTGTAATTTTTTTTATTAATATTACCGAACTAGTTCAATGATATTTAAAAACTGACAATTAAAATTTAATATTATCTGTTTTTGTAGGCGATGCCCCGTCACTGGATGAGACCGGACATCGTGACTACACAACTAGGTCAGCGGCGACAACTGGTGCACCAGGTAAATAATCTCATTGCAATTTTTTTTATTAATATTACCGAACTATTTCAATGATATTTAAAAACCGACAATTAAAATTTAATATTATCTGTTTTTGTAGGCGATGCCCCGTCACTGGATGAGACCAGACATCGTGACTACGCAACTAGGTCAGCGGCGACAACTGGTGCACCAGGTAAATAATCTCATTGCAATTTTTTTTATTAATATTACCGAACTAGTTCAATGATATTTAAAAACTGACAATTAAATTTAATATTATCTGTTTTTGTAGGTGATGCCCCGTCACTGGATGAGCCCAGACATCGTGAATACGCAACTAGGTCAGCAGTGCGGGTTGAAAGGCACGAAACAGGAGCAGAGCACGATGATATTGATGATGTAATTAGGAGCTTTAAAAATAAGAAGAAGAAAAAGAAAATTTAACAATGTAAAATATTGTATTATTATAAGACAAATGTTACCATACTTGGAACTTTTTTTGCGTTATATAAAAAACTCATTTATCATACTATTTTTATGTCAAGCATTAATTGCAATGTTTCCTTGCGTACTTTTTGTTGAATTGTTTTTTTATTAGTTATTAAATATTTTTTTTTATGCTCATGAAAGTAAAAAATGAAATATAGATTGGGTATTGGGGAATTGAGAGTGATGTGAGGGGGGGGGGGGAGGGGCCATAAGAGCTTCCACCTTCACGTGGTTGGCCCTGTTTAGTAGAGAATAATTTATTGGAGCGATTTAATCTTGGAGCAAACCTCCCTCGATCCAGCGTAGCAACAAAAAAGTCACCGTTGACTTAGTTGCTACTCTTTCAGATCGTGGGAGGCTTGTTCCAAGTTCATGCGACTCCAATAAATTGTTCTTGAAACGAAGAGGAGCTTATTCGGGTATGTTTTGACATTTTCAACATATGTTCTAACATTATCATAAGAATGCATCTTAGAGTAAAAATACTACATCAATTACTTGTATTTATTGTATAGATAATGATGGATTTTGATTGACTTGGCAGTGCAGGTACAAATCCTCTTGCATCATGAGTAATACAACTTGTCAACCAGGGTCATGTCCAGGATATTTTTTCTTGTGCGCTTGACCAGGTTCGTAATGTCACATTTTGTAAGTTCCTTTACAGTTCATAATTCAATATTAAGCTTGTTCGTGATTATTATCTAGGTTTTTTGTATGTGTTTTTTCATCTATTTGATTGTAAGCAACTCTGCATGTTTCCTGTTGTTCACTATGATTTCTCCCATTACCACTCCTAGGATGAATCTGATTTTATTGTTACATAGGTTACTTTATTGTTACTATGATTTCTCCATTTACGATTTCATAGGTTACATCATGTAAAGTTGTCAATCTCAGGTTGGTGATGAGCTTTAGTTCTCCAGATTTGGGGCTTTTCTGATATTTTCTCCCTCATGTCATTCCTGCATCACCTCGTTGTTGGATCATGCCAATTTTCTACCAGTTGTACCAATTGGCACATGTCAATCTCTGAGTGGTGCCACATTTCACCTATTTTCAGTGAGAGTTTAGGGTTTTTCTAACATAGCTTCAGAAATCCGATTCAGTGCCTGCTTGAATATTGTCACATAATACTTATGGTTTGGATTGATGAGCATGTTCTGAATGGTTGGTTGATTCATAACAACCACCCATATAGTCATCTTGAGATATTTCAGAAGGTTTCTCGGGTTTCCTTTTTCACCGTTTCTAGTGGGTGGGATGGTGTGGGGTGATCCATCAATACTGGTGCTCCTGTAGTAGGGAATTTGTTTTTGGGGATATAAAGGAGCATTTGATGTAGATATCCCATTGGATGCATTCATAGATGGGCACGAGAGGTCAAGAATTTAAATTAAAAATATGCAACCTCTAGCATGGAAACCTGAAGGCCGCGAGAGACACTGGTTAAAGATTGTTTTGTGTTGGCCTTAATATAGTCGTGATTTCTTTCTATTATCTTAATGCAAATATATAGTCCGGGCTCATTAAAATGAGGATTGTGGTTGTATTTCTCTTTGGTTGTTTCTCTCTTAATGCTCCAGAAGTTGCCAAAAGTTGCGATAGTTGTTTAGTTTGCCCGTTACAACTTAAAAGTGGTTTTTAGCAATGGGAGTCATGTTTTTTAAGGTTCATACTAATATGAAGATCTTGTAATTCTATATTCAGCATAAGAGAATATGGCCTCTGCTTTGGGCGGTATGACAACAATTGCCACATCTACCTCATTGGGTAACAATGGAAAGGGGAAGAAGTTGGGTGCAATGTTTGATAAATATGGCAGACAATTGTCTTCTCTTTCAGTTTTTTCACCCATTTCCTTTAATCGCTCAAGCAGAAGAGGGACTCTGAGATTACGCGACAGAGAGAAGGTAGTTAATACAAGAGCTATGGAAAAGGAGTTGTAATTCAACAAGGATGGCTCAGTGACAAAAAAATTGCAGGTCAGAGAAAAAATTATGTTTAAAGGAAGGTCACCTGCACGTGAAACTTCACTGCGGTGGATCTTTCCTTGTCCACTTATATTTGATTTTAATGTGTTATTTTAATTTTTCATGGAGGGTTTTTTTGGCATATGGTCTGGCATTCAATTGCACACTTACCGAAAGCATTGTCAATTTGTCTTGCAGGCGGTGTGAACAAACTTGTTGATCTTGTTGGAGTCACCCTTGGGGCGAAGGGAAAAATGTTGTCTTGGAGAGCAAGCATGGTTCTCCTAAAATAGTTAATGATGGTGTGACAGTAGCTAAGGAGGTAATTTGTAGATGTGTGCTCTGGTTTTCTTTTTAACGTTGTATTAGTTCCCCCTCTTAAATGTCTTAGATTTGGTAGGTATAATTTGAAAACTCAAAGGTGAAAGGAAACATATTTGTTACCCAGTGGTCTACTTGGCCTATGGACTAGCCACATTAGAGTAATGCATAAATCTTTTCACAACAATAAAAGGAAAGGGTTATGGCTGAGTCAAATTTTATTGTTATTGACAGTGTAATGAAATGTATCTCAATGCTATGGTTTTGGCCTTTTTATTGGTTGAATTAGAGGACCCAGTTGAAAATATTTGGGCCAAGTTGGTAAGGCAAGTTGTGGCAAAGACAAATGATTTAGTTGGGGATGGAACCACAACATTTGTTGTTCTTGCACATGTTGGAATATTGAAAAATTCCAGAACAATGAATGGAGAATAAATCTCCCTTCTTTTAACACAAAGAAAATAAAAATTTCTTTGACAGGAGACAAAGTTTCAATACTTTGAAAACAAACTTCTATTCCCTTCAATAACTCAAAAAAAAACTATTACACTACTTCCTCACTGAGAGGGATTACAAAATTATGACTGCTACAAAATGCAGTGCATAAAACCAACTCACTGTCTGTTCAAAACAAACATACTATGTCTCTAAAACACTCTGCTGTGTTTTTCCCTTTCGCACTGCTGTGCATACACACTTAAAAAGTTACACTCAGTCTTTCACTTTTTACACACTGCTGTGTAATAAAAAATTTACGTACTGTCTATAAAAAAACTACCAAGCTTTTTCGTCCTTTTTATTTTTATATGCCGTAACATATAAAACATATTATAATAAACCCTCTTTTAAAAAAAATAAAATTAAAACTAAATTCTATGACCCACCTTTCATTTCGCATATGACATATATATAACATATGTTTCAAACATATGTATATATTAAACTATCAAAACATTAAAGAACCCTTTCCATCGGACTTCAAAAGTCTGAATAGATTGAATTTCAAACCAAATTCGCATTCCAAAATGGGATGCTGACGTCTGCCTAATTTTAACTCGAATTCTCAATCCAATGTGCCCTATAAAAAATTCAGGTCCGGTTTTCAGGTTTTCAGATTCCCTTCAATTTCATGCAATCCAATATTAATGCTCCACGTGTCCTCCTTTTGAATTTACAAAACTGTCGGGTAAATTTCTGTTTGTTTAATTTCTGGTTGGTGAATTGCGTTAATGCTGGCTGTTGTGTTTAAATACAATCCTGTACAGAAATATGGCAGTGGCCGTCTACAAAAAAAACTTGCAGGAATTTTAAATGCTGAATTAAATTTCTGGATGGCATGCAAGCAACCTCCAAAAAAAAATGTTGCTGCTGCATCCGTCCTTCTGCTGCAACAGTTGAAGTTAAAATTCAATAGCACAGGGTTTAATAAGTGAGGGTGTAAAGGTAACTTTTTGTCGATAGTACTGGATTAAGATCATCTATTCATTTTTGTAGGGTCTTATGGTGTTTGGTTTTTTAGTTTTGGGTTGGCCTTATTGAGTCTAAGATAGTTTTTGAGTGAAAAAATTGCTATCAGGTATTAAAAAATTTTGGTTCTTTTGTCAAAATTTATGAGCTCGTTAGGAAATACAAAACTGACAATGGTTGTATCTTAAATTTGTGGAAAATAATTTGAAATGAAACCTTTTTGTTTAGGTTGTTGCAGCAGGTGCAAACCCCATTCAAATTACTAGGGGCATTGACAAGACAATAAAGGCCCTTG